>CM023486.1:77768900-78245514 GCA_013339685.2 Hyalomma asiaticum | reverse complement strand
TCTTATTCCAGCCAGTTTCGTTCGATTCGATCGGGGGCATTTTTCTCAAAAATACCAAGTCTATAGCATTGGGAAAATAATCAAAATCGAATAAAATACTACATTCTTATTCCAGCCAGTTTCGTCGATTCGATCGGGGGCGCATTTTTCTCAAAAATACCAAGTCTATAGCCTTGGGAAATAATCAAAATCGACTAAAATACGACATTCTCTTATTCCAGCCAGTTTCATTCGATTCGATCGGGGGCGCATTTTTCTCAAAAATACCAAGTCTATAGCCTGGGAAATTAATCAAAATCGACTAAAATACGACATTCCGTTATTCCAGCCAGTTTCGTTCGATTCGATCGGGGGCGCATTTTTCTCAAAAATACAAGTCTATAGCCTTGGGAAATAATCAAAATCGACTAAAATACGACATTCCTTATTCCAGCCAGTTTCATTCGATTCGATCGGGGGCGCATTTTTCTCAAAAATACCAAGTCTATAGCCTTGGGAAATTAATCAAAATCGACTAAAATACGACATTCTCTTATTCCAGCCAGTTTAGTTCGATTCGATCGGGGGCGCATTTTTCTCAAAAATACCAAGTCTATAGCCTGGGAAATTAATCAAAATCGACTAAAATACGACATTCTCTATTCCAGCCAGTTTCATTCGATTCGATCGGGGGTGCGCATTTTTCTCAAAAATACCAAGTCTATATCCTTGGGAAATTAATCAAAATCGACTAAAATAAGACCATTCTCTTATTCCAGCACAGTTTCATTCGATTCGATCGGGGGCGCATTTTTTCTCATAAAATAGCAAGTTCTATAGCCCTTGAGGAAATTAATCAAAATCGACTAAAATACTTCATTCTCTTATTCCAGCCAGTTTCATTCGATTCGATCGGGGGGCGCATTTTTTCTACGAAAGAAATACCAAGTCTATAGCCTTGGGAAATTATTCAAAATCGACTAAATACTGACGAGCTTCCCTATTCCCAGCCAGAGTTTCGGTCGGTTTGATAGGGCCCCAGCATTTTTCCTCAAAAATACCAACGTCTATAGCCTTGGGAAATTAATCAAATCGGACTAAAATACGACATTCTCTTATTCCAGCCAGTTTCGTTTCGATTCGATCGGTGGGGCCGGCGCATTTTTCTCAAGAACACCAAGTCGATGCCTTGGGAAATTAATCAAAATCGACTAAATACGACATTCTCTATTCCAGCCAGTTTCATTCGATTCGATCGGGGGCGCAATCTTCTCAAAAATACCAAGTCTATAGCCTTGGGAAATTAATCAAGATCGACTGAAATACGACATCCTCTTATTCCAGCCAGTTTGATTCGATTCGATCGGGGGCGCATTTTTCTCAAAAATACCAAGTCTATATCCTTGGGAAATTAATCAAAATCGACTAAAATACGACATTATCTTATTCCAGCCAGTTTCATTCGATTCGATCGGGGGCGCATTTTTCTCAAAAATAGCAAGTCTATAGCCTTGGGAAATTAATCAAATCGACTAAAATACGACATTCTCTTATTCCAGCCAGTTTCGTTCGATTCGATCGGGGGCGCATTTTTCTCAAAAATACCAAGACTATAGCCTTGGGAAATTAATCAAAATCGACTAAAATACGACATTCTCTTATTCCAGCCAGTTTCGTTCGATTCGATCGGGGGCGCATTTTTCTCAAAATACCAAGTCTATAGCCTTGGGAAATTAATCAAAATCGAGTAAAATACGATATCATTGTATTTGGTCCATTTTGGTTCGATTCGAACGGGGTCGCATTTTTCTCAGAAATGGCAAGTCTATAGCCTTGGGGAATTCATTAAAATCGAGTAAAATACGATATCATTGCATTTGGTCCAGTTTGATTCGATTCGAATGGGGTCGCATTTTTCTCAAAAATTGCAAGTCCATAGCCTTGGGAAGTTAATTAAAATCGAGTAAAATATGTGATCATTGTATTTGGTCCATTTTGGTTCGATTCGAACGGGGTCGCATTTTTCTCAGAAATGTCAAGTCTATAGCCTTGGAAATTAATTAAAATGGAGTAAAATACGATATCATTGTATTTGGTCGATTTTGGTTCGATTCGAACGGGGTCGCATTTTTCTCAGAAATGGCAACTCTATATATAGCCTTGGGAAATTAATTAAAATCGAGTAAAATATGATATCATTGTATTTGGTCCATTTTGGTTCGATTCGAACGGGGTCGCATTTTTCTCAGAAATGTCAAGTCTATAGCCTTGGGAAATTAACTAAAATCGAGTAAAATACGATATCATTGTATTTGGTCGATTTTGGTTCGATTCGAACGGGGTCGCATTTTTCTCAGAAATGGCAAGTCTATAGCCCTGGGAAATTAATTAAAATCGATTAAAATACGATATTGTATTTGGTCCAGTTTGGTTCGATTCGAATGGGAATGACGCCGTTTTCCGGCCGAGACAAAAACTACAATTAATACTCTCGAGTGGTTCGTGAATCACTCGTGGATTACTTACGAGTAACTACGTTCATTTTCGTGACGATTGAGACGGCTTGCCCGAAATGCACTTTTGTGACGATTGAGACGGCTTGCGCGAAATGCACTTTTCAGAGGTAGTCTATAGGCTTTGCAAATGAAGCCATTTTCCGGCCGAGACAAAAACTACAATTAATACTCTCGAGTGGTTCGTGAATCACTCGTGGATTACTTACGAGTAACTACGTTCATTTTCGCGACGATTGAGACGACTTGCCCGAAATGCACTTTTCAGAGGTTAGTCTATAGGCTTGGCAAATGAAGCTATTTTCCGGCCGAGACAAAAACTACAAGTAATACTCTCGAGTGGTTCGTGAATCACTCGTGGATTACTTACGAGTAACTACGTTCATTTTCGCGACGATTGAGGCGACTTTCCCAAAGTGCAGTTTTAAGAGCTAAGTCTATAGCCTTGGCAAATGACGCCATTTTCCGGCCGAGACAAAAACTACAATTAATACTGTCGTGTGGTTCGTGAATCACTCGTGCAATAATTACGATTAACTACGTTCATTTTCATGACGATTGAGGCGACTTTCCCAAAATGCAGTTTTCAGAGCTAAGTCTATAGCCTTGGCAAATGAAGCCATTTTCCCGCCGAGACAAAAACTACAATTAATGCTCTCATGTGGGCCCTAGGTCATTCTTGAAATAATCATGAGCACCTACGTGTATGTTCGCGATGATCGAGACGACTTACCTGCAATGCCATTTTCAGAGTTATGTCTACTTGGAAGATGAAGCATTTTTCCGGTCTAGACAAAATCTGCACTCATTTCTCTCGTGTGGCTTGCGGGCACTCGTGGAATAATGACAAGTAGCTGCGTTGATTTTAATGGCGATGGAGACGACTTGCCCGAAATGCAGTTTTCAGAGGTAAGTCTTGGCGAATGAAGCAGTTTTCTGGCCGAGACAAAAGCTATAATTAATATTTTCGTGTGGGGCGTGGTTCACTTGAGGAATAATGACGAGTAACCACGTCGATTTCCGCGACGATCGAGGCGACCTGCGTGATATGCCATTTTTCATAGGTAATCCTATATAGCCTTTGCAGATGAAGCAGTTTTCTGGCGGGTATAGTAGCCCATCCAAAAGACAGCCACCGTGAAGCACATCATGCGCCTTTCTCTGCACGGCCGTGAATTCACTGAACGATCCGCTGACGACCAGTTCGGTTTCACTTGTGCAGTTTCACTGCGTCGGAACGGCTCTGGTTTGTATGCTGGTTTGCGCATCGCTGCGGCGCGTGCAGTGAAGTGTCTTCTGAGAACTGGGACTCCTTCGAGAACTTTCACTCACTGGCGTCCGCTCTCGCTCACCTTGACCTGCGACCGATGTCGGTTGATGCCATTTTGGAATGTCGACCGCACAAGACATCACAACTGAAGGTGACAAAGGCGCTGCTGCAGTTCTTAAAGACGACAGACTTGCACAAGCGACTGTAACAGCGATGTGTGATGTCGCGTGCCATACAGCTGCCACTGACTGTGAGAATGTGCTATATGTTCGCCCACTTTCTCTCTCTCTTCCTCTTTCCTTTCACCTTTCAATCTCCCCTGTCCCCTTCCCCTCGCTGGTTAACCTCCCTGCCTTTCCCTCTCTACTATTTCCTTCCTTCCTTCACTCGAGTGTCAACGTTCGTAGATCAACCCTCTGCAGCGCGAAATCGCCGCTGATGCGGTTTGGAACACGTTGGTATGTCCAGCGCACCCAGTCCACCTCCCGTCCCTTGATTCGCCAGATTGACGCTTATGCATTACGTAGCTTCGCGAAGACACGTTTCACTTGCGTGTTTTACCGATTCCTATGACAGAGTGATCAGCCCCATTTTCTAACAGCGGAACAGTTTAAGCTGGAGTGTGAACCATGCATGGCCGGCGAGCCTTGGCGAGGAGAGTGTAATCGTGAGGAGAGGAGGTGAAAAGGGTGAGATAGCGAGATTAAAAAAAATAAAATTTATTCGTGAGGCGAAATTCGAACCTGCGTACCCACGGTTCGATGCCGACCGTCATAACCACTCGGCTATAAGCCCACTTCATTACCGCGAAGCAAAAGACGTTGTGCTAATGCAAATAATTTGCGGAAATAGTAATCAGGCTTATTCAAACGCATGTCGAAGATGCGAAACTGTCAAAGGCTATCACGAGAGGGCTCGTACATTCACCGAATATCAATACACGCACGTTTCCTGAACATGCTCTTTATAGAAACAATATTATTACGTTGTACAGGCAATTGTAGGATAACTTGCTATAGGCAACAGGAAGAGAAACTGAGAGAGGGAGAAAGAAAGAGATACACCCAGAGAGAGAAAATGATGCAAAGGGTGGAATTTGAAGATTGCAACACAATATGGGCGACAGAAAGAGAAGCAGAGAAAGAGAGAGAAAGATACACATACTGAGCGATACAGACTTTTAATCGAAGGTTGTAATTGCTTAATTTATGTCTCTGTTCCTGAAGACGTCGGCGTAGGAAGGACCATTGCCACGCGAAAATAAAAAAAAAATAGCTCCTCGAGCTGCTGATTCGAACCACCTACCTTTCAGTTGCGAGACCAGCAGCTAACCGATTCAGCCACTGTGATTTTTTTTTTCTTTCATACATGGTATTTATTACAGTGCGCTAAGAAATTCGCAAATTGCATAAGGCGCTGTCGCAGTGACCCAGCGACAATAATCGCACAAGCAATCCAAATGACAATGTCAGCCTAAAATACACATTCACTGACGGGATGCACATAAGTTTTTTTAGGGAGAGTTCAAGATGTGTTGCACAGCATGGCTGGTAGGGATGAGCACTTCACCAAGATGGGGTACCATTCAGGCCTGACGTCAAGCTCGTCGTAGATGTCCTTTAGATGCATGATCATTTGAACAAAATGAGTTGTCGATGCTGTGACTGGTTCTGCGTTGCGGTCTTGCATGCGCGTCTTCCACAAGCTATGCATTCCCATAAGAAAGGACATATCAAACGGCACTTCATCCAGGGATGTTGGCAGAAGGTAACGTATAGTATGCGGATTAAAGGTAAAATCTTTCTTTAGAGTTCGCTGAAGGATATCCCAGAACAGAATAGCGTCCTTGCAGTTAATAAAGCAGTGTTCTATTGTCTCCGGTACATTACAAAGACGGCAGTCAACTGAAGAAACAAAAATGCCTTTCTTGTGTAGCCATGCCTTCACAGGCAATGTTTCTGAGTGAAGTTTATAAAAGAAGGTTTTTGAATTAGGAGAAACGTACATTTTGCGAACGCGCTTGAGGACATCATGGCCTGGAAGGTTGACATACAAAGAACGATAAAATGGAGGTGGAAAAAGCATAGATAATAATTCCTTATACAGCTTTTTGCGCGACACTGTGTACAAGTACTCAATCGAAAAACGGGTTTTAAGGAACTGGACCGCAAACTGCACTTCCTGCATAAATCCCCACAAACACGGACGTACAGAGAAATTCGACGAAACAATTAAATCAGGTAAAGCGTTAACAAGTGCGACCTGCAAGAATGATTGAATTATCGGGTGAGAACTGTCACGAAAAAAGAAGAAGCGCGAAACGATTTGCCATAAGTAGAGATGCACAAGTCCCAACCCGCCCTCTTTCACTGGTCTGAATATGTTGTCCCGTCGCATTGGTTCAAAAGTGGAAGACCATACAAAAGTAGCAAATGTCCGATGAAAGCGTTGTATGAGCGCAATGAATTAGTTGTAGCACATAGTAAAGCTTTGTTGCAAGAAATGTGTTGCAGGCTTCAGCTCTCCCAAAGATTGAAAGGCGATGTGGAACGTATGTCTGGGCCTGACGTTCAAGCTTAGGGACGCGCTCTTTCCAGTAATGTGCGCTGAATCGATATGCATCAAGCGGCACTCCAAGATACTTTGGCGGAATACGAGTCCAATTAATCCCTGCGAACTGACTCGGTGTACATCCCCACGTACCAAACCATAATCCTAGACTTTTCGAGGCGTTTAAACGAGCACCTGATACAACACCAAATTTTTCAATTGTGAATAGCACATTTTCAACACTTCGTTTGTCTGTGCAAAAGAATGCCAAGTCATCTGCATAAGCCAATACGTTAACTTCGTTACCTAATATGCTGTAACCATGGATACTATTTGCTCGCATTATGCTCAAGCATAATGGTTCGAGATAAAGTCCAAACAGGAGTGGAGACATTGGGCAGCCTTGCTTTACAGACGAGCGAATAGAAACAGGTTTTGAGAGATGACCATTGATAATTAGGCGAGTCGAACAGTCACTATAACAAAGTCGGACACCCTTGAGCAAGACAGAGCCAATATTGCTATGCTCCAGAAGAGAAAACAGGAACGAGTGACTGACGCGATCAAAGGCTTTTGCGAGATCTACCTGAAGCATTGCAAGCTGCTCTTGAGAACTGTAGCAGTACTGGAGGATTGTACGAGCGATATGAATATTGGTCTGTATGGAGCGACCTCGAATTCCACACGTCTGATGAGAACCAATCAGGATCGACATCACAAACTGTAATCTATTTGATAACACTTTTGCAAAAATTTTGTAGTCAACGTTTAAGAGTGCTATTGGTCTGTAGCCCTCAACTGAACGAAGTTTTTCTCTTTCAGTACTTTTCGGAATTAGAACTGTGTGGCTTTTGGAAAAATACCGCGGGAGCATCTCCATGTCATAACTCATCTTAAAGATGTCCAGCAATAGGGGACACAGGATTGTTTTGAAATCTTTGTAAAATTCCGCCGCAATTCCATCAGGACCAGGTGTTTTCGACAAGGGCAGTTGATCGATGGCCTGCTGAATTTCCTGCAATGTTATCGGGCTACTGATGGCTGTACAATCTTCGTCTTGCAAAGGGTTTAAAAGAGAAATAAAACTTCTCTTGAGCTCGACATCTGCGCTATCAGGGGCACATTAAACAAACCTTCATAGTAGTTTTCAAACTGCGTAATAATTCTTGCTGCATCTGTTACAAGAGCACCATTGGAGTACATTTCCTGAATCACCTTAGACAGTGAGTGTCGTCGCTCATCGATTAAAGCATGACGTGTCGGCTGCTCAGAATTCAAAGTCATTCTGTTCCGAGATCGAATACGTGCGCCTCTGTAGCGAACAGCGTCATACTTTTGAAGCTGACATTTAATATCTGAAATGTCACTGACACACGTGCCTGGCATTTCGCATTCTATCTCATAAAGGTTACAAAGGTTTTTAAAGAGTGTCTTTTCCTCATTTTTCCGGTAGTATGATTTAACAGATCCGATCTCTATGGCCATTGTGCGAACCTCTTGCTTAAAAAGCTCCCAAGCAGCGAATATATGCAGACCCTTAGAAAAAGTTCTGACACGATTAGTGAATTCCTGATCGTGTAGAAGCTCTGTGTTTAGCTTCCAAAGTTCCCACAGCGGTCGAAAGTGAGTTTGACGGTTCGTGTCAATTTTCAAAAGAACTATACAGTGATCTGAGAACGAAACTGGCTCAGTGCTGCAGTAAAGTCCACGGGAGAGGAGTGAAGAAGACACGTATATTCGATCAAGTCGAGCAGAAGAGCTTCCTTGGAGTCGAGTATACGAAATTGCCTGACCCGATACTCCAGGTATCAACAAGGCCTGCATTATCTATAATACCAGATAATACTTCGCCACTCCTGTCTCGTTGACTTTTAGATGTGCAGCGGTCATTAGGCTCACATACACAGTTGAAGTCTCCCATTAGCACAGTGCATGGATCACAGTCAGTTAGGTTGGACAATGTTTCAAAAAACTGTATGCGCTTTGAAACCTCTTAAATGAATACAGGTTAATAATTCGCCATGGCACTCCATGCAGTACAAAATCGCAACATACATATCTGCCCTCACCGTCAACCTGATAACTAATTGCTGAACAGGGTAAGGTCTTTCTTATAAACAACCAGCAGCCACTGTGATTTGTTTAACCTTATTTCATGGAAATATTTCCAGTAAAGGCGTACAAACTGTACTATACATGAGTTGCGTATTACCTCTTAATACTACCTCTGAGTTGCGAGACCAGTAACTAACCGATTCAGCCACTGTTGGTTCTCTCGTATTGTTCGAACGTTCGCACGTTTTAAACCAGGTTTTTATTTGCACAAAGATGTACGCTCACCGTAAGGCGCGCGTGCTCCCGTAACACATGCACGCTCTTCAGTGCACACTCGGCAAGCGAAGAAGACGTGAACATACTTCTTTCTTTCTTTTATTGGCCCCATTGTGCCCTATGGCATAAATTAAATAAAAAGATACAACTTTGAATTCTCTATCAAGTCCAGCAGAGGCCGGCACAGGGGGCCGATCATAGCCAAGGGCACGCAGGTGGCGGGTTCGCGCTCGATGAAGAAGGCCCGGGCACGTTCCCAGTAGGTGATGCAGTGTTGCTCCACGGGCGGGTGCAGTGAGGCTGTACGGATTTGATGACAGCTTCACAGGGGCAGTGGCACACACCCCTGAATTTCGCCACATGGTTTGGCAATTCGTCACATGAGCCACAGCTCTGTACAGTAGGAGTCTTTTCAAGAAAGAAAGAAAGAAAGAAAGAAAGAAGAAAGAAAGAAAGAAAGAAAGAAAGAAAGAAAGAAAGAAAGAAAGAAAGAAAGAAAGAAAGCGCTACTACTTTCAAGCGAATTAGCTGTCTTGTGAGGTTGGGTGAAGCCAGCGTCGGCGTTGTACTAAAAAAAAAAAAAACATCATCGTGATAACAGTACGCACGCAATTCCTTCCTCTCTTTTGCTTTGAGCGATAAGATTGAAAATAAAGAGTGCTTGTCGGGCTGCAGAATCGAAGCACAGACGTCCGGGTTCGTGTACCACCGCACTAACCGATTCAGCCATGGTCGATCACGGGTATCGGCGGAAAGTGTGATCACGCGACAGGGGGAGACGACGGTCGTCGGAAAGGCGAGCCCCTAAAGCGCTATGCACTTAAATAAAAGGAATGATTTATCTCCCTTAAAAGAATATATAGCATGGATCTCTCTCGTGCGACCAGTATATATTGTTTTGGCAGTACATTGGACTCGGATAGCTTCAAGCCAGACATATCTAGAAAGAGCGTTGGTTTGTTTTTTTTTTTTTTCGTTCACATTTCTTACTCTAGAATTATTGGTGAGTGGAAATGATTTCGGTTTATCCGGAAAAGCCTGGACCGCGGAGTCCACCATCGCGCAATTAAAGCACGAGAAGGCATCTGCTTTTCTTAGACACGTAACGAATTGTGCGAATGGGGAAAAAATATTGGACATATTATCGTTGCCATATCGTGGCCCTAGTTTTCAATTGTGTCCTGTTTTCAACGCCACACATTAAGTAGCATGTCCTAGAGGCCACTTCTTTATCAAGATTCATTCAGGCGAAATAGTTGGGCGCCATGAAGTGTGCGATGAGCTTAGATAAGCTCTGTAGAAAGTCGAAAGATGCTCGTTAACTGTTTCTTTTCGTAACTCCAATTTGAAGAGTGCAGAAATTGGCGTTGCATCGGCATAAACCGAGTGACTGATGTGCGAGTTTAGATATTTCTTAAATTTGATCGTTACGCATACTATTTGTACACGTAATGTCAATCCACCGCGTGTGGCTAACGACACGACAAACCGCTCCATCTCCCCCACTTGCATGACGTACACGCGGAGATCCCGCCATAAACAGATCACACGGTCATCCGAAGCATAGAATAAACACGAAGACCCGCAATAAACAAAGCACATGATACGGAAAACTACCCAGCTTACCTTTGTCCTCCGTTGGCCTCCACACGCATCTATGTACATTCTGGTAGATAAGGATATGGTGGTCTTGATGAGGCCTTTCTCGTCTGCGCTAATGGTGTACATTTGCAAGTCTTGACGTTCGTTTTTTGTGTTCCCTGGATACATACGCGACAAGTCAGCACTTGTAGAGGGTCACGATTATGCTGGTGATTCTATAACTTGTTGGCAATTTGCGCCGCTTCTTTTCGACGCCGTACGAAAGAAATAAGTGTTTGAAAGTACTCTTACGACGTCTTAAAGTGTAAGCTAGGTTATGTAAGTTCTTCTTTTGTATAACGTGAAAATTACGGTTGTCAAATGATGTCAGTTGAGGAGTGCATAGAATGCACAATATCATGCAAATGGTTCAACTAAAAAAATGTGTTCATCCGCACTTTGTGTGTAGTGTACTGATGTCATATCAGCCCCCCCTGCCCCCTTTCCCTTCCTCCTCTCTCTTATAATGGACCAAATGGGTCTTCAATTCAAATGAGTGAATGAAGGAATGAAGGAGTACAGCACTTGAAACCGCTATCCTCACACCCGAGGTGATCGACTTTCTTGAACACAATATTACGATGCAGTGAGCCCCAAGGCCGTAATATGTACGAGTCTTACTGCACGTTTATTATTGTCAATATTTATCTCCTTAGTTTTTCGTTCAGAACCTGGAGCAGTAACCGAATGCTCCGAACAAATGAGCTGACGCCACTTCAAGAAGGTACCCACGGCGAGGGACAAAGGGCGCCAGTCCAACTTCTCAGTTTCGTCGTTTTGACGCTTACAACTGCTCTCTTCTCGCCAGAATGGCGAATTAGTTATTACAGAAGACTTGTCCTTCAAACTTGCTCAACTTAGCATGCCCCGTTAGTGTTCCTTTAACCACTTGACTAGGCTGGAAATCTACGATTTCGATATATGAATGCCTTGGATTTTCTACCACCAACAAGAAAGAAAGAAAGAAAGTGTTAGGTCATGCATGCACACACTAAGGTTCGCTTTATCCCATTTCTTTCTCGACAGAAGGAGCGCTGCAAATCTCCTTTTTTCCCCGCAAACCAGAGCGCTGTCTGCCTGTCCTTGGAGTTGATTGAACTCGTCTTGCAAATATCATGGCAATGTTCCGACGCGCAAAGTCGACGACTGCATCTTAGATTGCGCCAGACGTCTGGCTGCGATACATGGAATCTCGAATATGAAAGTACCGCGAGTTGAGGCTCAGCCTTGCAGTCGGCGCGACACTCAGTATGAGATGTGTGTTCATACGCTTTAACGGACTGCCGGTGTGTTTGACGGGTTGCGTTTTGTGATTTGGTCTGCAGTGCCGAATGACACCGCTTCCATCATCCGCTGTTGACATATCTTGCCTGTCGAATATGCCGCATTAGCACTTTTCTTTTTTTGCTTTTTGCAAAAGGCTGTGCAATACTTTCGAGTTCAATTCCATAACAGCACAAGAAAGTGCTTTCGCAGTGCCTCTCTGACTACCGATTTATCAAAATGATCTCCTTCGCTTTTATTTACGAGTATGTTATTAAAAACACAGTAGTATCGGTGACTTTTCGGTTATTTTGTTTTGTGCTCCCAGCAATTTCACGTTATCGCCTGCTGATCCTTTATGGGAGGCTGCCAATTCTTGTAAGCTTTCGTGCCATGTGAGGCAATCTGAGAAATTAGTTCGGTGTGTATTAGGAACCGCTGCGATTGCCGAGGCGCGTATTATGTTGAAAATCATAGCTTCGAGTTACAACGCCCATTGCACACTCGAAGTACGTACGTAATTGCGTACCCACGTAGCACCACGTGTGCACCTTTGTATTGTGAATGTGTACGACCGAGGACATTTATTTATCTCGTTCTGTGGCTGCCAGTATGCTCCTGTTGGCATTGAAGCGTCTCGATCGAAGCCGCTATGTGATGCTTCGATGAAACGTTCTGGCAGCAACGATGCAGCTGTGGTATCAAGTGCGACCACATAGCCTTTCTACAAACCAGAGGGCTAGACGTCACATCGTGATGGACGCGTCATATGCCACTCATCGTTTTTTCCTGCTCGCTATTGTTCCCGTGTAAAGTAGCAGGATCTATCTATCTATCTATCTATCTGTCTGTCTGTCACGTGGAAACATTGCGCACATTGAACGCACACATCGGACGTTTACAGCAATACGGAAGTCAGTAAAACGGAAAGTCCCTACAATGCCGTCGTAGCCAACAGTCCACACCATATAACGACAACCTCATACCACTGCACTTGTGTGAGAGCACACACGCCTATTGCGATAAAGACAGCGTCTTTTCGCCGGATGTCGCAAAGCATCGCAATTGCGCATCTGTACCTTATAGCGGCCATAATCGAGGCTTTGTAGCACTATACGGGCGCTATAGTGTTGGCATAGCCCGGTATATAAAACGACAACTTACGATTTCACCCCGTTTTATATCACCAGACGTGCATGCGCGGAACGTTCGTTTGAAGTTTGACAGCTAGACAGTCTAACGGGTGATCAGCAGATTTAGTATGCTTTGAGCAACCGTTTCTACCGAACTTCCCCTTGACGTTCAATTAATGTTCCATTCGTCTTCCCTTGATCTTTCCTTTGAATGAAATGATAGACAGTTTTCAAGAAGTCTATAGAAGTGACCGATGCCAGCCGGGCGATCTGCTTCGCAGACATATACGGTATCTGCGGCTGCGGCACTGAACTTCTCGTCAAAAACGCGCAAGTATTTACAACTGCGCTCCGCCTTCCAGAAAGTGTAGTGTTTTTGAAGCGGCGTTGTGCCACCATTTCGTTTCAGAAACGAGTCGCAGCTGATTCAAGCGTGTGTTCATCTGCAAAAGAAACGAGCACCTAGGCACAGGTGACGAGGAACGGGCTTGCCTGTCGGTGTGGCTGTCGGCGAGAACTTTCCGTGTGGCGAAACGCATGACGATGTGCCTCGCGCATGACACTTGTGCCATATGCACTAGCCGCATACAAATGCGGTTCTATGCAAGTGTGGCCACAACATAGTGTCCTATAATTGTGGCGCATGGATGATTTGGAAGCTGGCAGCACCTTATGAAAGGGGAAATTAGCATTCACCCCTTAGTAGCAGAAAAGCTACAAGGAGATCCAAACGGATTTCTCAGAAATTAAAGCTTCTTAGCTGCCGAAAAATTTGTCCTGATTTGGGGCACAGCGCATGACGACACACATGCCATGGAAAAATGGCGGTCGCCAGCGGTTGGTGCAATTTGTAGCCGGGGACTTCCAGGGCTCCTTTTTTTTTTACTGTGTGATAAAGAGGTCCGACGCGTTCGTGGATGCTGCAAATGACACCGCCGCAAGACGAAACATCGTAGGCCTTCCAGAGAAAGCGCTGACAGAGTCCAGCCCGAGCCCCACCGGCGATGACACGCTTCTTTTTCATCACAACTGAAATGTTTCGCTACAATCCATTTTTCACGTGTGCATAGGCTTAACAGGCTTAACAGACCCTCTACTCCTATTTTTCGCTGAAAGTTGCATATTGTTGGGTGGCCGCATGTGATCAAAAGACGAAACTCGCGAAGAGTCCTCAGTCAAGTACGAAGCTTTGCTTTTGAGAAAACAGTGTGGCACTGTCTTATAGCATCGAGCTCTTATCAGTGTCGAGAGCTTTCTTTTTACATTTTTTACGTCGTAACGCCATCTGTGACAGTGTTAGCCATCACGACTGACTGTCGCCTGCATGCCACTGCGAAACACTATTGCGCGCGCAATGTCAAGGCCACTTGCCATGTGCCCTGACCCCACTTTTTCTTCTTGCATTCGCACTTAAAGCTGTCGGCAGGGCTCACCGAGACGATCTAAGAACCACGTATCAACGACGCGTCAAAAGTATCTTATCGTCTCCACTGATTGAGGCAGGCATGTTGCCACACTTGAGAGCAACGCGTATCAGATGTGTCATGTCAAGAGCTGTGACGTGCCGGACACTTTTGACGTCGTCTAGATACGCGAGAAGAATGTCCTCGGAGACTCGCGACCTTGCCTTTTAACTCGACCGCTCTCCGACATGTGACACCGACACTGGCGTCAGGCTGAGATTGTATGCAGCGCAGAGACAGCCTTTCGATTGCGGGACAGTGATTTATAAAGATTTCCAACACAGTGTACACACGGAAAGCTTTGACGACGGTTTAGTGAATTTAGAGACGCTAGTATCTCTGACAGCATATCTGCGCACCTACAGGCGATACCACCTTGGCTTGTACCACTGATTAACAGGATGGCCCTACTCTGGCAGCAAGAAGTTAGATGTCAAGTGGAGAGGGGAAGAAGTATACTCCACAGAAATAATCGGTTATAAGCGCGTGATTACTTGTACCTGAAGGCGATAGAAATCACAGACCCTTCATCAGACCCTCCAGCAAACGCTAAGGAGAGCACAAAAGTAGTTGACAACGTTATTTGTAGAAATGAAAGACCTCCGCTCCTGGTGCACAGGATGGCTCTACTCTGGCAGCGACAGTTTCGGCCCAGGCAAAGATGGCCATCTGTTTCCCTAGTTCGGGCGCCCTAATAAGTTCCTTCCAAGTTCCAAGTCACTTTAGGGGGAGCTGGAAAAGCCTATGCCCCTCAGGAGACATTTATTAAATTACTTTGACGTTCTCTGTTGTGTTGTTGCTTCATTTTTGCTTCATATTTAATTGATCTTCAAATCGCATTAATTCATAACCGCACACCTGCATACCAATGGCCGATACCGATGTACCCCGCTCCAGAGGCTCAAGCGGGCGCATATGGGCCACAGGTGACCTTTGGTACCAGTGATGTTGGAAAACGCCGCTAAGCAACGGACAAGGCTTTCGCGCTAATACCGAACCTCGTCAGGAACAATGACTTCACCACTAAGCTCTACGTGAGGCGAGTAGCGCGGTTTCAATTTCATATTTTTAATTCAACCCGTTGTCCTCAATATAAATTCTTGTTAATATTTTCCACTACTTCCAGCTCTTGAGTACTTCTTGTAATCCTCACCTAGAGTCGCGCTGCAGTCTTCTACTTTGGGAACGTTGTCTGTATATTTTATATTGCTGTAACATTGTTTGTGAACAACAAAACACTGATCGGTGATCCTATTGATTGATTGATTGATTGATTGATTGATTGATTGATTGATTGATTGGTTGATCGGATTGATACGCGGCGTCCGTTACTTGTCGAACGGACGCAATCCAGACTCGCGTAGCGCGGAAGCAACATATCAGAAAGCCCCAGGCGTCATGGTGGAAACCAGAGTAAAAGAAGCCTCCTTAGCCAGAAGTTTGTTATAACGGGGCATAAAAGCACTTCCAAACAGAAAGTGTCGTGAATGCGGCTACTGGTGCTCTAGGAAGGTGGGTGACCCGTATTCACAGCACGTTAAAGATGTTCGTAAGCTAAACACAATACTATACACACAATTATAGCGAGGTCGGCTGACCGACAAGGAGAGGCACTTACAACAGGCTTTGTAAATTCGAGGCTGACTTCGCCGTACTTCTATTTCTTAATTGACATTTGCCACTGACCGCCTGACTTCCCTGATGAACTGTCTAGCACAAAATTACTCTGAAATACTGTCTTTCGACCATATTTAACGCACGATGCCCTTGTGAATACAAGTACTGTTCTTGAGCTAAGGCTTTTCTTTTCTTTGTTTTTTTTTTTCTGCGAATAGTGATTGAGTTGTGGGCTTCAACGTCCCAAAACAAGCTCTGATTATGAGAGACGCCGTAGTGGAGGTCTCCGGAAATTTCGACCACCTGGGGTTCTTTAACATGCACAGACATCGCACAGTATACACGGGCCTCGACATTTCGCCTCCATCGAAATGCAGCCGCCACACGGCCGGGATTCGATCCCGCGACCCTCGGATCAGCAGCCGAGTACCATAGCCACTAGACCACCGTGGCGGGGCTTTTTCTGCGAATAAGGACATCGGTTCAGTGTACACACACACGGGCTGCACGCGGGGCATTGAACAAAACGCCTCGTGTGCTTCACGTGTCCAGCGGATGCAGAAGCCGACGCTATCTCCTAAGCTCCTGCAAGCCAGGGTGCTGATTTGCAGCCTAGAAAGCCCCCCTTTTTGCGTTCGCAAAGACAAAGGAAAATATTTGACAACAAATGTCGTCACTTATGTGGAGTTCTGTGCAAAGAACAAAGGACACGCGGTTTTTGCCGTGCTTACATGCACCGGAACAGCGTGCGATTGCGCCTCTGTTCGCCGCCTATCTGTTCAAGAGAAAGCTTAGGCAGCAACGGGGACGCTGGTTTTTGCACTCAAGCGTCGAGTTCTAAACAAAGCTTCCGAGAGCTGCCGGAACTGGTGAGAAGCTAAAAATATCAGGCCCGAAATTGCCAAAAAAAAAAAAGAGAGAATCGCACTCTTGAAGTACGCACAAACGACACGATGAGTCCTGAATTGTCCAGCGCATGCATGCGCAGACAGAATGCATTCTCTGCTTTTATCTCTCGCGCGAAAGCTGATAACCGTTTTCCGGGCCAAATGAGGATCTCTCGAGAGGGTGCCTTAACTCTAAACGTGCTATTTGAAGACCTCACGGGGATTTTTCGCTCATTATACCGATATAAATGTGATTATGTTTGTTACGTTAAACAGCAGAAATCTACAGTCTGCAGGAAGTGGAGTTGTTTTATTTATAGCAGACCATTAACTATACCACAAAAGATTGCTGTGACGCCCGCAGCCGTTGTTCTTTGTTGTTTCTCAAGATGAGAAAATGAGTGGGCGAAAAGTAATAAAGAGCGGTTTTGCAAGAAAGAGAAAAGTAAACTCGTTGACCACTTTCTTATAAGCCTTATGGTCTACCGACTGTACCTTACGCTATGAAACCTTCTTCCAGGGAATTTAGTTCATATCGAACTAATAGTGCACGGGGTAAGCACATGAATGTACTGTGCTTATTTTATCTTTCCTTCGTCGTGCTTGCCAGTGAATTGGTAACTGCACCTTGTTCGCGCTCTCGTATTGAGCTCGAGAGTGTTCTTTCAAATGAATTGGAAGCAAAAGATTCTCATTTTGGAAATAGTACATAGTGGTAATGTACCGGCCAAACTAATGCATTCAGCTTGCGAACAAACAGAAACGGCTAGCCAGATGCGCGTAAGATGCTGGCGCTGAATGTGATAATACACGCGTACTTTCAAACTTCCTTTTTCTGTCGGGCAAGTGTTTTTCCCTTCAGGTACGTTTGAGGACTTTCGCAAACTGGAACGTACTACTCGCGATAAAATCCGAGTTACAAACTTTCCGCAAGCTTCCACTTATTCTTCGCCAGCTAAAGTAACTTGAATGCCAAAGCGAAAACATGGTTTCTCTGAAGCAACAGTCTGATGAGTCTAACAGCCTGCAATGTCTGAACACTTGCGAATAACGTTCTTCAAAGGTATAAAAGAAAAAAAAATAAATGAGAAATTAGTGAGAGGAGGGCTTTCAGGAACCCGTGAAAGCCGAGCGAATGAAAATGCGAAGCAAACATTCAAATAGTATTCAATAAAACTAGTGCACTACATAAAAACCCAACACCGTACTCCCATTCGTTACGCGGTCTATAGGGTTTGAGTTCCAGCAATTACTGGTGCTTCTCCCGTTCGCATTCTAACGCAAGCACGAGGCTAAAATAAAGACAAATGCGGCGTTCGTGTTTCGGAGTTCGGGCTATACGTTGAGTCCCCATTCAGGCTAACTCCGTGCAAGGAAGATACATCAGTGGACGTGGAATGTCAGGGAGAAGCATTTCTCTAGGAGCAGGATGCGAGGTGCGGAGCTTAATGAGCGCGTCTCATTAAACTCTACCCACAGAAACGAAACGTGTGTTTAGTTTTTATTTTGATTCTTGAGTCCCCACCCATTCCCAACCCATTTCCTTTTCACGGCCGGTGCACACATTCCCTGCCAATGTTGGCGAAGCCATTTCTCATTTGTCTCTACGTACATGGTGTCCCTAGAAGGTAGCCCTTTATGCTTCCCGCAGTTTGCACTCGTTGACGTGAATCTTCTCAGGGTTCCTCTCGTTGACAAGCGACCCGGCAGGCAAATCTGCGGAAATGTAAAAGGAAACGGGTATGCTTTTGGTAAAAGCGATGACTCGCAGCACGGCTGTCTGTGCCTGCAAGGTTTGATCGCCCTGCACAAGATATGAACGAAGCTAAAGAGAGGAAAAAGAAAAAGAGAAACAAAAAAAAAGAGATGAGAGATATGTGAGCACGAAAGACCACTATGAATAAGGCGGACTTAATGAGTTTGAGCAGTGCAAGTCCTTTCGCCGTAAAGCAGGGGACACTTTCCAAACACGTGCGTAATTCAAGAAGTGCCCACAAAGGAGTGGTCTGTTGCGCAAGACAGATGAAATTCGTGAGATGATCAGCAGTGTGCGTATTACAGTGACAAGTGTATGTTGGAAATGGGAGTGCATTTGCATACCTTCGTTTCGACACTGTCGCCGAAATTCACTTTTGCATAATGTCCTTATACGAGAATTAAAGCACGTAATACTTACCTATATGTGTATGAGGCCTTTCGTATTCTTGTTGTTTCGCATTCTTCGAGGTCAATATCGATGATGACGAAGTGATGATTGGAACATTAACTAAAGTAATCATTATTACAGATGCTTTGTCTGTCTGTTCGCATGTAACATCTCCAAAGCAGTCACCCTTACTGAATATTTTCTCGACACTTGTACCGTCTTACATATCAGAGGTCCGCTTGGTCTGGGTCCCTGGCCACACTGGCATTTTCCTAAATGAATCAGCTGACTCTCTGGCAACGTCATCTTTAGACGGCCCAGTGTTAAATGTTCTGCCGAATTTTTCGTTTATTACAGCCGAGAGGTTTAAACGCTTTCTTCTACTGACATGTACTAAGACATCTCTGCTAGATTTGGACGACTATCGCCACCTTCAGTTTGCATGGAATACGGACAAATGCCTTTCACGTCAGTGCGAAGTGACTATAGCGAGTCTCAGATGTAGAGTTCCCAGTCTAAATTTCTATCTTAATAAATCTGGTTTCTCCTTAACTAACCTCTGTTTGCTGTGCAATGAGCCAGAAACGATTGATCACTTCCTTCTGTCTTGCCGGCGATTTTCTTCACTCCGCCGAATGTATCTAAATTCATTATTCCATAAACTGCGTTTACCTTTAACAACACCAAATCTTTTATCTTTTGGTGCCTCTCAGGATGGTACAAGCCGTCACGCTGTTTTGTCAGCATTACATAAATTTATCGAAGCCTCCGGAAGATTACGCTGCTAGTGCTGTCGACCACAGGGTTTCGATCCCCATGTTTCATTTAGTAAATTCTAATTATTAATTTTAATTAGAAGTTCTTCCTTCCTTTTTATTTTTTCTACGATTTCGGCCTTAGACTTTTAATTTTCCTGCTCTTTACATCATTACTTGTAGTGTGGCCAATCCCCCTCGTGGGTATGTGCCAATTATAGAGGCCACAACAACAACAACAACTAATCCCATGCAATGGGTATCAGCCATCGTGGCTAGACAACATTAACAGCCACGATACGTGTCTGAATCTATGATGGATAATTCCATCGATATTGACGAGGGTGGAAGCGGAGATAAAAATGGAGAAGAAACTGCCGGGATTCGACGCGTAAGTACTCACGCCCCTTTCTATAGCGTAGTTTACACATAATGTTGACCTATCGCGCAGACTAGCTTGTACCATTTCCTCAAGGAACAATCGGCCAACCGTCCTAATTATGTTCATGCTGTATGGAACGACCACTCTTGTGTACGAGGCTATATGAATGAACAAGGAAATACGCGCAAGTAGTGGTAGTAGTAGTATACTACTCCACTTCAGAAAACCGCCGGTTTTCTGTGAGATGGTGTCCAGGCCGCGCCTGGCCGCTACCTCCTCGGAGCGTTTACTGGCCCTGAGCTCGGCGTCCAGGTCTGCGCTCAAAAGGAGTTCCTCCCAGGCATCGCTTCACGGTGGTACCAGGAGGTCGATCTGGTCGGGGAGGCCTTTTCCTGCATCCCCAGACACTGTTTTTCAAAGTTACAGTCGCACAGATGGTAAAAAGCTTGACAGGGAACGCAATTGTTTCTTGCGCAGTTCTATCACGTCATCTTGCTCGCGTATTGATCATCATAACTATTTCTGCTGTACAACTTCAGACACTACACGAAAGTGACTGTATTAGTGTGAAAACGGAAATTGGTCATTTTATGAATGTGTTGAATATGACAAGAGCGATCATGCTGTATAAAATGAACCTGCTGCAGCGCCTAAGTTTAGTAAAAACGCAGTGAATAATTAACGTTGCAATTTGTACAAAACAAGAAGGTGGTTGAAACCTGGTAATCGCCGTCACGGGGCCTGACAACCCTGGAACGAGAAGTCGTATGCTGTTGCCTTGTAAATTAAAATAATTTCGTCCACAACGCAAACCAAAGGAAAACAAGATATACTGAGACACCCTAGTGAACCTGAATTGCAATGCAGGCGTCATATGTGCATATAGTGTGTCTCAGTGTAATTGCATTTTGTCAGTACTCTATTTCGCATGCTCATTTGAAGGAATTAATTTAGATTCCTACTAGAGTCAATTTAGTGATCACTTGTAAGAAACCGTTTCCACCAGCGATAGTAAACATTGATTGCGTACGGATACTGCTAAATATGAAGTACACTGGTAGCTCCAGTTTGTCCTGCTATGTTCGATAAATAAATAAAAAAAGAAAGGAGTTGGGTGCATATATACTCTAAACCAAAGCGGTTAAGGAAGAACCGCACATTTACAAAGCTTAATCGAAAAAAAAAAGTTATATAACGACGCTACTGCATAATCTATCCACTGGACAAAATAAATCACTCTCCTCTAATTGCGATGTCAAGGGCTTCAATGACAGAGCAAGCGCCGCTCCCGAGAAATACGTGCTAGTGGACAGTCTGAATAAAAGAGACGCCAAAGCACCAGCAGCCCAAAGAATAGGCAGAAGAAAAGGGAAGAATGGCACTGTTTTCTTCTGTCACTTCCTCTCTGCTGACGTCTAGTAGATGTGACGTATAGTTTATTTAAAGCAATTTAACAGTTAGCACACTTGCTACGCTAGTGCATACGAGAACTCAATGTGGACCTTACTCAAAATGAAGCTCGCCTAATGGGTATCCCAAAACGTGCAGCTTCCTCCATACACATTCCGACACTTCAACGGAGATACCGTGTCGAGGCAGTTCCCATGGAGGAAGGTCGAAGAATGATAAGAATTCTTGACGTACACATACACGATAAACCATTGTTCTTGCCAAAATAATCAGCACACACTATCGTTTCCATTTCCACTATCTATCAACACCCGGCGATCGGGTCGCTGCATGCGGGTCAAACTCCCAACTGTTAACCGCCTCCTTCAGCTACAAACTTAGCCTTCATGAACTTGACGTGCTTCTGCGGTGACCAAATGGTGAGAGCCTTTCGGACATGCAACGTTTCGCTAACTAGCTCGTACGCATAAACATACGTTATCCATATCTTTTTTTCTTCTTATCGTAAACACGGCACGAGGCAACTATAGGGCCTCTGTAGATATTGGACTAATCTATTCTTGAAGGGCGTTGAGGAATAGGCATTACGGCTACGGAATGCGCCATCCTTAAGGCGTCCTTCCTTGTGCTTTACTACGAGCGTTTTGCTGTAGAGGTGAGGTCGGTTGATTACGGAGTCCGACAAGCTTACGTTCGTGGAAGCAGGTTCTGTTGAATTGATAAGAAGAGATAACAGTCGTACATAGAGCGTATTCTTGGACTCTTGCTGGGAAGATATGCTAGTTGTGCTACGGAAATTTACAGACGGCCCGTATTTACGAAGTGCTTGCACTGCAATGGCTCCTAAGTGAAAATTTTAACCAATCCGCATGTCGCTTATGTCGCGCGATGACAGAAAAAAAAAGAACAATGACGAAGAAAAAGGTTCATGATCGTGAGCCATCGGTATTTACAAGCTATAATGTGTCTTTCTCTTATTCGACATATACACATTACTACAAGGAAAGTGATGCTGCTATTACTTCTTTATGTTTAGTGAGCGGCGTGTTTATTTCCTAAAAGGTGTCCAGTTTCAAGAAATATTGGCTTGCTTTGATTTTGTGCTATTGCTGGAGGGTGTAAGATATGCGCACAGATAAAAAACAAGTTCTGTTGACAAACTGCTCTTTTTTTGTTGCTGTTGTCAGTGGTGTTGAAAGTAATAATAGCTTTCTTTCGGCTTGTCGGTGCATAGATCAGAGACCATAGAGTAACGGTGGAATCTCACTTGTCCATTAACGGGAAGGTGAGATTAAAGTTGCTAAGAAACACACATTTGGTAATATTAAGGAGGAGCGCCGAAGCGGGTGATGTGACGTATGAAGAGAGCGGGAAGAAGAGGCCACTTTTCGAGATGAATAACCACAACTACCGAGGTCAAGGTCTTGGTACCTTTGTCCCCATTAACCAAAATCCCGTGAGCGGGGTACCCGGCGTCGCTGTAGATCGAACCGAGTACCTCGTGCATTAGCGGTTAACCCTCCGTCCGCTTTGCCACCACTGCAATTATAATTTGCATTGAAGTTCTCGCTTTATCTTGCAGCTTCCTCCTGTTTCCGATTCGGCGTCGTTGACTCAAATGAGGGCCACCATCTTGGGGCCGCTGAGCTACGACAGTTACGACGTACCGTTAGCCTCAGACATCGAAGCGTTCCGCGGCGAGACCGGCCGCACTATATGGGATCGTCGTCCTTCGGAAGTGGTGATCATCGGCAGTCGCGAAGTGGTTCGGCCGCACAGTGACTCAGCGCATCGTCAGGCACGCCAGAAGCACCCACCGCGGAGGGAGCCAGCAGCTCCTAACCCTCGACCTGGTCATGTCCCTGCTCACCGAGGGACACACGCCGGAACACTGCTCGATCGAGATCTACGCCAGCCATTTTCCCAGCTACTCAAAGCTCTTCACGGAAGACCTTGAGACGCAGTGTCCGGGACCTGGGCAAGTCGTTTCAGAGTTTCGACGTCAAGTACGCCGCGGTTCGGGACCAGGAGTCCCTGGACGACTTCCGGGTGAAAGTGTCGGGGACGGGGGTGAATTTTGGCCCCATGAATGATGAGGACTATAGGCTTATCTGGGCCTTGAAGAGTGCGTGGCTGACCGAGTGAGAGTCATCCGCTCGTCGTTGCGTCTGCAGTTTTCACGACCACGGAGCGTCCCGCAGTGCTGGTTTAGGGGCGGCGCTTTTCTGTACGAAAATAAAGTTCCTTTTCTGTCTGTCTGTGACCTGAGCACTTACGCAGAATTTGTTTCCAGAGCCGCTTACAGAATGCCATATCGCTAACCAAGTCAGGATGTAGTGTCGGTTGAAGGAAATGCCATCGATACCGACATTATCGTAATCCAGCTAAAACAGTAAGAGGAATATGAACAAAGTATTGAACTTATTTGACGTCTACTGCATCGTACTTGGTCATTTGAGTCTCCAGTTTACTCTTGAGGCGTGACTGTGTGCCCGCACACTTGGAATCGGACAGCGCTGTAGAAATACAACCGTCCGCCTTGGTTCGAAATGTATCGCTTCTTTCCGAAATAAACTATGTTAAAACATGAAAATCTTTAATTTGACGCTCTTCTGGAGGGGGGGGGGGGGGGGGGGGGAGGTGCGACAACGAACAAACCTCTGAATGCGCATTTTCACAGGAGGCAGGGAATACCGCCATATTGGGGTGTGGCACGGCAGTATGCAAAGGCTGACGTCACTGCCTTGGCAGTGCTTCTTTGATGGGGTCATGCATATTTAGCACAGCCCAGCGGGGCTTACGGCAGCACACGGGGAGCCTTCTGTGAAAAAGTGTATAGTGTCATTGGAACTATAGAATTGTAGATGGATGCTTACAGTATGTATGTATGTATGTATGTATGTATGTATGTATGTATGTATGTATGTATGTATGTATGTATGTATGTATGTATGTATGTATGTATGTATGTATGTATGTATGTTTTCAGTGTCTATTTCTGTTGTAATTCATTAGCATAGGCTACAATGTTAAAGTTCAATCACCCTTGGTGCACACCCGCATTCCCCAGGGCGAGCACTGCGAGTGCGAGCCACATGTGATCGCATCATCCTTAATCGGGACGTGAATGACACACATATCGGATTAGTGATGCCACGACGAATCAGATTAGCCATGTTCATCATACATTCATCCCCTATCATGCAAATTTTGACGTACACAAAGATAACGAGGCGGCCATGAGAGCACCGAGGCGTACGCGGATAGATAGATAGATAGATAGATAGATAGATAGATAGATAGATAGATAGATAGATAGATAGATAGATAGATAGATAGATAGATAGATAGATAGATAGATAGATGCGGTCAAAGTTGCTCAATTTCGCCACGAAATGCTTCGGATTCAACACACCGCGGCATCCCGTGAGTTAGATACAGTGAAGGCGGAAGCAAATACTCTTCGTTAATTGTAAATTTACGCATTTTATTCGGTGGGTATATTACATATGCTTGCGTTACTGTCATTACCATTTTACAAACGGCTGGCTATTGAGTAAATTGGAATTTATGTTCTAAAACTTACTTTCTGTTTCGTTCCTTCTGTTTAGGTTGTTCCTTTTTTGTTTTCCTTTGCTTTATTACTTATTTTTTTCAATGTTATTTCAGTCTGACTTCTATCTGTAAATTACTGCACGCGGTAGTGTTGCGTGTACGCAACCACAGTTCCTGAATTTCTCAAGTTAAATCATGGGGTCAGCCGCTCTTGTAACCATTTCCTTTTACAAGCCTCCGTTGCTCAATGCCCCTGCTAAAGGCTAGTAAGGTATCTCTAAATAAACAAATATTCAAGCAATCCGCTACCAACTCTTCGTTAAAAATTTGATTTCTCGAAATAAAAAGCGCGATGAATATTCGTAAACCTATAGATCCTATTTCCTCGGGCGCGTGTGCGTCATATCGGCTTCGCATCGGACTGGCCTTGTGGTGAAACGGCGGATTGTCGGAACGATAAAAAGTGAGAGTTTCCCCGTGACGCTTAACCGGAAGTGCTCGCAAAAGTCCTCTTAATAGGAGCAGATCGCTGCCGGAAGCAGGAAGTTTGCAGCTTCGGACCCTCGCGTATCACGACGGCACATTCCGGCGTAGCAAATAAACGACCGCTTCCTCGAGCTGTCCTCTTTCGCGTCGGCATGTCGGCGTCGTCTTGTCGACTGCGCGCGATAGCCCGAGAAACCGGACTCTGTCTGACCTTCAACTAGAAGACAGCCAACGTCGCTGAAGGAACAGAAGAAGACGAAGACAAGAAAACGAAAGCTGCTTACGAAGCGAAACACGACGAGTTCGACACCCAGTTTTCTTGAAATCGTCCCAAGACTCTACAGAAGGTAGAGTTAGACTTTCCGCATTCTTTGTTTTGTAACACCAAAGTCTACAAGGAAACATCCTTATTCTGGCGCACGAACCGAACGAAAGAAAAGAAACAAAAAGAATGCTGCGAAGCTAAGTGAAAGCTTGCATTCGGCGTTTTAAAGAAACGATGTATCGTTGTCAACTATGCCGTAGGAGAATACGACGTTGGGCATGCCAATGCGTTTTAGCAAAACACGTGCGTTCTTGAAAACTATGCAGGGAAGCTCTGGCAGGAATTGTCGTATCGGAGCCTGCCGGCCCGAAACCGTCATTCGACAATACCGCAACTTCTAATACGACGCGCACATGTTGCGTGTGATCATTCGAACGGATTCGTAGCTTATAGCTGCTTTCCTACAGTTTTATTAAGTGCCTATGTCCCTGTATCCGGAAACCTGCATTCAAGGGCCACGGTGAAGCACTGTCATTACACGTACACTAACACTACTACGCTTTCAAGTTTCACCTATCACCTCTTTATACAAATTCCCTGCAACGGTGGTCTAATAGCTATGACACTCGGCTGCTGATCCGAAGGTCACGGCACCGAATCCCGGTCGTGGCGGATGCATTTTTGATGGAGGCGGAAGGTTGAGGCCCGAGTACTGTTTGACGTCACTCCGCGTTGAGGAACACCAGCTGGTCGAAATTTCCGGGGCCCTCTACTACGGCGTCTCTCATAACCATATCGTGGTCTTGCGATGCAAAACACCAGAAAACAATCAAGTCAAATTTTCATGTGTATAGAATACCCCTATTCACAACTATTCTGTATCTACCCATCGCAATTCATTTGCCATTGGCGATTAGTCGACATAATTGTGCTCTTTGGACCCATTTGGTCCTTGCGCCACAAAGTGCTGCCATTGTCATGGATCCCTGCGCTAATGCGCATTGCCTGCAAGCCAAACATACCTGTAGGGTCCATCCCCTGCCGGAAACAATTTAGCTCGCGCGGCTCAGAAGATCCTCACATCTAGGAGGCACCTGCAGTCTCTTCTTTTGGGCATCCCCGTTCAACCCCCGCGAGGTGGATCGCATTTCGAGGCAGATAATCTTGGCGACCGACTGAGCGGAGGTTCGCCCGATTCGGCGGCATCGCGGTGCGAGCCGACGGTTGAAGATTGTATTGTGAGAGATGAGCTACAAATCTGGAAAAGCAGCGACGCAAGTCAGCACGGGCAAAGTAATCAAAATAAGCAAATGGTGAGGGTTGGGGGGCTTGAAGAGACAAAAACAATGGGAGAGGGACTGGAAAATGCGACACACAAGGAAAAAGGATTAAGCGAGAGCGCCGTAACGGGAACGGAAAGAGAAATGCAAAGGTTATACAGAAAGAAAAGCGGAAGGGGGGGGGGGGGTCATTGCGGTATGAGCTGGAAAAGCGAGCGAGCTCTCACGAGGGGCAAGCATGCACAAGAGTATCGCTGGGCCACGTCGTAGCTGACGTGTGCGGGGCTTTGAAGTGGAGGGCTTGCGCCGACGGGAGGGGGAAGGAAAGGGCGAGAAGAGGGGTGGAACGCGTGAGAGAGGACGACCGCAATAGCGCCGGCGTTTCCTGCGCTGATAACGTCGTCGCTCGCACGACGCCCGCGTACGATGGTCTCAAAGTGCACACTCCGGATACCCTCGCAAGCCCTGGTCGGCGTTATACGCTATCGTCGCGCCTCTATTAAAGGAACGACGGCTCCTAACGCTGCGTGAGCATCTTCTCTCTTTTTTCAACGTGGCCGGGCTCCGTTGGGTCAGCACGAGGCGGCCAGAACACCTGTAGCAACGAGCAGAGCGCACCGGCCGGCATTCGTGGACGAAGGCTGTGACAACACCGACCTTCAGAAGCGCTGCGGTCTCCCCCGCAACGCAGGCTGCCGCAATACACAGCGGGAACTACAAAGCGAACCCCCCCTTTTTTTTCTCTCCACATCGGCCTGCTGGGAAGTCTCTCTCTCTCTCTCTCCGCCTGCAAGGCATTGTTCTCCAAGAGCTAGCAGCGAAACCCCTTGGAGAAAGTATACACGTGACACCTGCGACGGCCGTTAGTTCTTTACAGTCGCACACAGAGGCGGCGGCGGTATACGAGTGCCGAGCTGCTGCGCTGCAGGAAGGAAAGAATGGAGTGTTACGAAGACCCCGAGAATCCAGGCCAGGTCTACGTTCGCTTACTCCGCCAGGATCTGCTGGAAGAGCTGGTCACGTCCAAGAAGCGCGGAAGGCTGGTCGTACTCCTGGTCGGCAAGGAGTTCCTCGTGTATCGGCCCACCAACGGCACCAAGCTGACCTCTCCGCCAAATGTCGAACTGCTGGTCAAGGACATCTGCAAGGTACTTGGCCGGGACCGCTGGAACGCGCTCGGCAAGAACAACGGGACGACGGACTCGTCGGTACACATCTTCACGGACATGGACCTGTATGAACTGTCCGACTTGCTGGCCAAAGAACTGGACGTCAGGGTGTTCTGTCATCTGTTTCATCGGATAAGGTGATTCCGTGGACTTCCGATGTCGCCACGTTTAGTTTCGACATGTGCCATGCGTTCGACGTTGCAATGGAACCAACATTTCCCGTGGACCGCTGGCCACCGGATGGCTGAAATTCGCTGCCGCTCGGACATGCATCGCGGAACAGTCGGAAGGCAGCGCGCAGTGTCACAGCTGCGTGTGCGACTGTATCACGCAGTTGTTGCAAGGCTGAGTCAAAAAAAATTAATTTGTTCGCAACATCTGCGTCCCCTAGTGCTTTTCCTGGCAGCTGGAGGATTCTGTTGGCTCCACAGTGGTGAGCGTATCGGTCAGTGTGTCAAGGTTGGTAGGCACGTGTTCAGCACAGAGGATTTTTTTGTTCTATCGCATTAGTGGATAAGTTGATTGTATATGTGTGTGCGTGCTTGTGTGCGTGTGGTTCGTGTATGCGAAGCAGAACGTGACGCCACGTTGATCATGCCGAAAGATCGTGATTTTGAGGGTGGTGGTGCGTGAAAAAGAACCTTCGAGGGGAGGTAGGGAGGGGGTGGAGGCTGGGGTGTAAGAGGGTCGCCGGCAGGCTGGGCGTACCTAGCACCAAGACGCGCGCAGTCGTGTGTGGAAATGTGTGCCGTGTCAACACGTGTGAAAACGTTGCAGTGACCTTCCTGCGGGCCAACCTGTCCAGCAACACTTTGTAGAAGCCACCGCACGTGAAATCCTCTGTTGTTTTCGCACTTTGCTTTTGGTATGAAGCCGGTATGAAGTGACGAAGTCGAGATAAAGGCAAAGAGACTTTGCCTGACCGTCGTCGTTCTTTGTACGTCATTTATTTTTAGCGTTTGTCTGAAATCGGTTGCGGAAATCGGCACACGGTCACTTTATTGCACAAGCCAGGGAGATGGTTTTGTCTTGCACCGGGATTGCAATTTGTCAATTCGTGTCCACAAATGAAGCGCAGTCCATGAAAACTGGAAACAGGTACTGCTACGAAATCCTTGTCGGTTTTGTTTGATCACTGTTCTAAGTATCGCGAAACACTGCAATGAGATCAGGAACCTGCAAAAGCTCGGTCCAAAACCGGCCTAAAATTACAGATTACGATGATCGTACAGCACTAGAGTGCAGTGGCAAAGGAAAGCACATACACTGAAGTGTGTAGTGTCGCATATGCATTAAAATGTTTAGTGTCCTTGGGAAATCTCAGCAAACGTACAAGAGCATCAGACTCTCGATGCTTAATATCTCCATGCGCTTTCATACATTTCTTTTTAAACAATCTCGAGGACGTTTCACTTGCTGCCTGCACTGCTTTCGTGTTTTGAGTGCTCATATCATACTTTCTTAGTGAATTTTAAGCTTTGGCTGCTGTTCCCTAGGCCATCGTTCGTTTCTTATAACAGCTGCGATTTTGTTGCAGTGAACTGGGTCGGTTTATTGTACCGCATAGGCAGACGTACACACAACGACGTTTTGATTTATTGCCTTAAATACTTGACTTACCATGAATTTTGTACGAAGCAAATAAATGCGGATTTATGGCAATTCTAATATGCCTTCTTGGATTGTGTCTGTTATCTCTTGCGTGGTCAGTTGCAAGTTCCATCCAGCACAAAGTGGGCAACGCCCGGTTATCTCGCCCCTCACAGCGTATCGTCACCGACGAAGCTAGAGAGTACATTTTCAGTAATACGAATAGCATAAAGCACGCATATTTGTAGAGTGTGCATTAGTTGAGCAATATGCGTGCTTTGCATGATGCGTACCGTACAAGCCTCTAAAAATCAAGTAGAGGAGGTCTAAGAATGTAGTAGTTTATCCTACAAGAACGTACTCTGAGGTAATGATGATGAAAAAAAAGCGATTTCAACGGCAACCTTAATAACCACTTCACTATCTTGAATGGTTCTAGTCCCCAGCGTTTGGTACGTTGCTTGATTTCTTTCTTTCTTTCTTTCTTTCTTTCTTTCTTTCTTTCTTTCTTTCTTTCTTTCTTTCTTTCTTTCTTTCTTTCGTTTTTGTGGCTCATACACCCCTATGCAATGCGACGCGTACCCACCTTAATTTAATTCATCTTCATTAATTACCCTTATGTCTAAGTGTCTATTTCCTGCGATAAGCGCGTTCTCTGATATCACATCTGCTTTATATAGAAGTGCGAACTTGATGTTCTTGTGTGGTTTTATTTTGTAGAGTTATTCTATTTAGCTTTCGTAAAAACACCTCATACGGAGGTGAATCACATGTGCTGAGCAAGAAATATAATGTCGCTAGGCGCAAGCGTTGCAATAAAAGCAAAAGGAACAACATCATTCATGAGAATGCAGCTGGACATTCACATTGTTGTGCTTTGGCATTGAACACTCTGCGTATCACGGGTCATTTTACGTCGCATATGGTGAAAGCTTTCCTCTAAGTTTCACGTGCACACAGTGGTTTCGCGTGTTGCTCTGGTTCACAATGCAACTGCTATGTAAAAAAAGAATACAAAAATTTGTCTTGCAAGCACACAGCGGCATCGCGTTTTTCCTTCAGGACCTCCGGATTGAGAGTTACTGCGGAAAACGAACAACAGAAATCTGTAAAAATAAAGGTCACAAAAAGCAATATGTTTAGAGCTGTGTCAGGAAGGTGTGATATCGCACCATGAGCTCACTACATAAAATAGTCATTCAGCCATAAGGATATTTAACGAAAGATTAGTGAAATAGAGGTATGTGCACGCATTATTATATATGCGGGTATGAGGCACGCACAAGAAAGAAAGAAAGAAAGAAAGAAAGAAAGAAAGAAAGAAAGAAAGAAAGAAAGAAAGAAAGAAAGAAAGAAAGAAAGAAAGAAAGAAAGTGCTCATAAGATCATTGTGGGCTACCACAGAGAGGATCGGTGATCTGGAATCAGAAAGCAGATACCCCTGGTAGAGGTCGTTACACCCTTCGGGCAGCGTCAGCGAAAAGCCGGTGTCGTGAACGCGCACCTGTCTCGCTGACGCTGGCAGAGAACGATGCAAACGTTGCGCGCCGTTTGCACCCTCCCCCCTCCGCGATCATCCTCAGCACAGGAATGTGTATATATACGCGCCTTTTGCGGGACGATTGCGTCGCGGCGGGACGCGTAGGTGCGCAATAAATAGGCGCTCGCTTGCCGAAGCCGCTTCGGATTTGCAGAGGAGATGAAGGACATTCGTTGATATACGATTCGCGGATTACTTCACCTTCGACTTGAAGAAGCAATGACGAGAGAATTCGATGCACTGTGGTGATCCCCAAGGAGGTTTTAAATTGGTGATCCCTTACCTTCTTTACTGGGCGTGTTGAAAAAAAAAACAAAAACAAGAACAGATAAACAACTAGGTCATTGTATGGAGATTGAATAATAACAATGTTGCTGTCTTAACAGAAGACAGACAATATTACCTGACAAAACAACCAGGAGTTCGCTAACGTAAGTCAGCACTAATTTTATGCGACTTAACGCCGCAGTTCAGTTCCGTTTGCGACCAGTAATAACTCATGGAGCAGCTTATTACGTAAGTGGTGTTTGTATGATAATTGACATAAATGTTAACGAATACTATGAACGTTGCAGAACAATGCAGTATGAGTATTACGATAAGGTATTGTTTGTACAATGCAACAAGTGGTATTACACATTGTTTGGTTCGAGATGCTTTGTCAGACGTTGAAGATATAAAAATGGGTACGTGGCAGCAACGAGTTCCTCGCGAGAAACTATCGGATGTCATCGCACTCCGATAGAGAATGTGGGCGGAAGAGGCCTCAGAAGGCGGTGTTATTAACATACCAGGAATGAAACGTAACTATAACGAGTATATGTAGAAGCATGAACGCTGAATGAATGAATGAATGAATGAATGAATGAATGAATGAATGAATGAATGAATGAATGAATGAATGAATGAAATGCGAAATCAAACAAATTGAGGATGTGGAGGGAGCTCGAGTAGCCCAATAGAGGACCGAATGCATCGTACATCGAAACGAATAAAAAGACAGGCCTACGTGATTAACGATGAGGCATCCTTAGGTACAGCGCACCCAAACTTCGGGAACACAAATTGCATTGCCGGAAGTCAAAGCAATCCAAGCAAAGTTGAGGCGATGTGGATACAGGAAGATGCTTAAGTGCGCAATTTCTAGGGCTCCTTGTTTACACAGTATTGCAGCTGTGAGGCACACCACATGTATGGCCTCATCTAACGTCGGTCGCCTGGAGAGATGAATGGAAGCGGGAAGACAGGAATTGTATATAACCGGGGAAAAAGAAAGAGACATGGTCATTCCCGTGCACTGTAGCGAGCAATTATGAGAAATGCTTGAGAAAGAATCTTTCGGTACTCGCTTCGTTACACGCCAGCTGCGCTTAATTGCAGCAAAGAGACACAGGCAGACTCAAGATAAAGCAAGAAAACGACACACATTCCGCTACCTGCTCTGCAACACTTATGCCAGCAATGCATTGTGGCCTCGCAAGAAAGAAAAAAAAAACAAAAAAGGCGGTCAGCCGCGAAGGCTGGCGCCTACAGGAATATTTCGTTCTTTTGTTATTTACACGTGGCTGCGTCAGGGTCTCTTCTAGACCTTTAATAGCAAGAACGCGCAAGCTCCTATGCTTAATTTATATTCCATGGAAGCAACATTTACAATGGTTCAAAAGAAAAACAGTGTATAGAAATTTTTATTGGTTGATTAGATAGATAGATAGATAGATAGATAGATAGATAGATAGATAGATAGATAGATAGATAGATAGATAGATAGATAGATAGATAGATAGATAGATAGATAGATAGATAGATATGTCGTACATATGGGAGAGAAATATTTTTATGAGCGTCAAAGAATTTAATTCTTCTTCGTTCCGAAAAACCAGCTACAAACATAACTCGCAGTATATTTGTCTGCTTTATATTAGTGACACTTTACAGGAACGACACCATGACTTCTCTGAAGAAGAATTTTATTCCTTCATCAAGAGTCCGGTCCTCTTACCCCAAATAAAGGCTGTCCAGAAGGCCCACGACGCGGCGGTGAGGCTAGGTCTCCCTGTCCCTACGTGGGAGCGGCCCGCGATCCTCGCCCTTTAGAACGAGGGCGGATTCCTTCAGGACATCTATCTATCTATCTATCTATCTATCTATCTATCTATCTATCTATCTATCTATCTATCTATCTATCTATCTATCTATCCCCCCTCCCGCCCCCCACGCCCCGGCTTTCCCTTTAACTTTGCTCACGTCTCTTCGTGCACACGAGAATGCATGCGCATACCTGCATAGGCACGCTCGCTCGCGCACACGCAAACAAAATGCATACTATATACGTGTGCAGCCCTTGCGCGTCGTATATCCACAGGTGCGTTGTGCCTTGCGCAAGAAGGACAAAGGCAGACGGCGATGCGATTGCAGCAACACGAGAGGCTGAATCGGTCTCGTATATACGCCACGATCACTAGAAATGTGCGGGCACAATGATAATTCCGGTAGTCAGCGGGATGTGCGAAGCCCGAGCGCTGGCAGTTTCACAACGAGCGAGCGAGCGCGAAGCGCCGAGTACACGACTTATCAATGCAGACTCGATGCCTGCATTATACTGGTGGCAGTTGAAGAGGACGAGAACACCGTGCAGTGGTTGTATATTTTATATGGCTGGGCGAAGGGAAAATCCGGTGGCATTGCTTGCGCCGAAAACCTGTCATCTCTCTTCTCTTGCGCCGACATCTGCGCGCATTGCCTTCTAACGAGCTCGACCCAAACTTGCCATCAGCATACGCTATCTATACTATACTATAGTATACTATACTACACTATACTATTATTATGCTATACTATTATTATACTATACATCACGGCGATTATGCGTAGCCCATTATGCGGAATTTCAAATAAGAACACTGTAGTAAACAAAAGTCAAACGCGTATGTAACTGCATGCCAGTAATCGAGAAAGACGAAGTGAACCGTCGGAATTAGCGGGCCTGCACATTACAGCTTCGCTGGTTTATACAGCCTGTGAAGCGCGTGGTCCACGAATTTTGTATTCAAATTCATTTGTTATCACCAATTCCTTTACCCCATTAATATTAAATAATATTTACGAAACTCTCACATAGAGGTTTGGAAACTTTTTCCCACGGGGTCAACTAGCTGTGCTGATGAAGCTTCGGTAAGTTGACAAACTAACGCTTAGGTGCCGAACCTCGATGCAGCGCCTTCCTCGATGCCGAACCTTCCTGCTGCGCTCGTGCCTACCTACAATTTGATCCGCGCAACTCCCGCAGGGTTTATTAGCTCCGGACAGCTTCTAAGGTGCTATGTGTACTGATAACCGGTGTCGATATCCTGTATTTCTCAGACACCATGGTCTTCAGCGTATCCAGCATTGCTCCCGCTAGCATTCGCGCTCGGAGTGACGCATGGCCGATGGCTATCCCGGTGGCTTCGACCTCATTTCGACCGAGTGTCAATTCGTTGATGCACTAAAGCCAGCACCACTGAAGACGAGCCTGTCATTTAAATTAGGACTAAATTAACTTGAGAGCTTACCACAAACAAGCACGAAGTACCACTGTTCCCGCAGTCGTCCTGGCTTCATTATGTTCCTGGAATAACGGGCTAGGATAAACCAAAGATATAAATCACGAACACGTTTGTTATATTGGTTTACGAGCTACGTTAAAGAAGGAGCACTTATTTGCCGGATTCATCGGGGCGTTCGGCGCACACTTGAACGCCGCTCCGAAGTGCGGGAAGTTCTTGAGAGGGACGTTGCACTCGTCCCCGTTCCTCAGGGGTTTCTTGGAGCACTGGACGTAGCAGTATGTGAGAAAGAACGCCTGCTCGTCGGTGAACTCGTCCAAGTGGGGGATCCTGAAGTCCACCAGGTCGCGGAAATCGCTGCTTACGGCGTCCTTGAATCCGGCGTACGTCAACTCGAGAGCGGCCACGTTCGGTATCAGGGTCACGGGTGCCGCTGTCGTGTTTTCGGTGACGCCAAGCTTGCAGCTGGTCCTCTCGACGTAACCGGCAGACGACTTGGACCCGGGACCCCACCAGTGAACCTTTTTCCCATCGTGCGTCACGCTGGTGCCCTTCTCGTCGAACGCCCTCACAATTTCCAGGGACACAATCGAGCCCCACGCGGCGTACTGAACCGCTAAGGAGGCTGACGTGTAGAACAACGGTGGGTATAGGCTACTGACTGAGATCTGAAGTGTGCTGGGCAGGTATAGGTACCTGCTGAGCCCGAAGCGGGGTAGGAAGCGCACGCGGTAGAGTTCGGCGAACTCCGAGTCGTTCCTCAGAGTGCGCATCATCACCGAAGTGGTCAACAGGTTTTCCATGAAATTCGAACCGACCTGACTGATGAACACGGCGTACAACTCATCCCGGCGCTTGTCGTCGAAAAATTCGTACGACGGCAACGCGATGCGGGTCATGTGGTCGACCTTGAGCCAGGCCTCTGTTTTCGTGTCGCCTTCTATCCAGGTGAGGTTATTAATAAGCTCCTTCGACTTGTCCTTGATCCGCTTCATAAAGCTACCCACGTGACCGGTCGATGTGCCGAACCTGTCCTTCAGCATCTTGAACGCGCTGAGCACGCCCAGTCTGTCAGTCGACGTAATAGACGCAGGCTTGCTTCTTGAGATCTTCACTGTTGCCCCGGAAGCGCAGCTCTGAGGTGCCGCCGGCAGCCCACAGGTGGGTTTGTATGAAGATCCAGGTCAAGCCGATAATGAGTGTGCTCTTGTTGTCCGCGTGCGCAGTAAGCAGCTCCTCGAGGCCGGTCAGTATGCCGACGTGTTCGACAATGACCATGGAACTCGCCTTCCAGGTGAACTGGTGGTCGTGCTTCACGAGCAGTTCCATCCACATGCCGGAGGGCACCGACGGCGTCTTGCTGTCGAGCTCGCTCGCCGCGAACCATTCCTGCTTGGCAACCTCGAGTAGCGAGCGACGCTTGACGCCGAGAATCTTGTCTTCGATGCTTCGGAGTTCCTCGACGCTGGTTGCCACGTCGGCGGGGCGGACACCCATGAGGCTAAAGTGACTGCGCACGAGTTTTCTGTACTCTCTGTCGTTCCAGGGTTCCTCGACTCGCATCTTCCAGCCGATGTCCAGTGAACTGCGACTTATGAGGAGTGCGGGTTTCCCGTAACTGTACACAGCGCCCACGTCGAAGAGGAAGTTCATGTCCCACCTGACAAGAGAACGTTGGGCAGGCATGCTTTTAGTTTAGAGCGAAATCTTAAAGAATGATTTCACTCGCAATTGTAAATTACCCTTCTAGTATGCGAAGAGCACCTCTCTTATATCCCGCAAGCATTCTTGGTTGGTTATCCCAGTCACCAAGCTATAACGACGCCACCATACCCGCATCAAGTCTCCGTTACGTCACAGGGCCAACACGGTACTTTATTGGTGAAAATTGATTACATCGGGCTTTCTGCGGGAGCAAGGACTCCTACTGCGGCAAGCTTCGGCAAAGTTTATCGAGCCAATGTGGCAAAAATATGAAAAATAATCTTTCAGATCCTTGACGTCATACTGACAATAATGGTCTCCGCGCGAAATTCACTAACTGAATTGTGACCTTAATTTTCTTATTTAATTGTGAACATACGATTGGAGACTATACTATAGAGTTTTCAAGGAATGTCTTATCAGCCTAAACTAATTTACTGTTTCATGTTATTGCTACTTATAGATGACAGTATTTTATTCACTTTTTTTTTTGAAAAGTACGATAGCGTTGCATGCAGATAATAAAGTTTATTCCATCCATCAATCCATTGCACACAGACTTCACACATTTGAGAAGCATTGAAGCCTTTCATTTTCTTTGAAAATCATTGCTGAAAAGTCTCTTTCCCCCAAATCAAGTACGTTTATGTGTTATAAAAAGTAACTGATTGATTTCAGAGCTTTACGTCCCGAAGCCACGATGTGATTATGAAGACGCAGTGGTGAACGGCTCAGGAAATTTCGACCACCTGGGCCTCTTTAACGTACACAGGCATCGCATACTGACTGGGCCTCAACATTGTCCTCAATCGAAATACAGCCCGCGCCGCCGCCAGGATGTGTAATTAAAAAAAAAAAAGAAAAAGAAAAGGTAAGCAGTTGGTTCTTGCGGTCTCACCTGTAGTATCTTGCCTATAATTCTTTGTAGCAGGACAACCCCTACAACTGCTCTCAAGCTTGCCACATCTTGCGTGAGATGATTTTTATCTTATTCCTGCACTTTATTTCAACACCCTACTTGTTACCGGCAGGTCCTAAACTTCTGTTTTTACAGTGACTGCATCGAGGTTCGCCAGTTCTTTAATATTCAGTTTTGATTCTCCTCCGTTCAGGCAGAGGACGAGAGCAATATTTGCGGTAAAGGAACACGCTGATGGTCTAACGCGGACGGACGCAGAATAACAGACAGACGCAGGAGCGCCTGTCCGTTATTTATTTTTTTCTTGTGTACCCGGTCACCTGGTGTTTACGGTATATAAACATCTGTAATCAGCACCTTTTTGCCCACTACTTCTGTGTCCTGCACTATGGCCCAGTCCACGCTCTACAGTTGACATTTTCGTTGTTGTTGTTTTTGTTGGAGGGTCTTTTCCATGTCCGCATCCTGTTGCTCACGCTTTCCAAGCAGGGTGTTCGTTATGGGGAATCAGTTTCTTCGAAGTGGAAAACGAAAGAGTGTGTGTGTGTGCGTGTGTGTGTGTGTGTGTGTGTGTGTGTGTGTGTGTGTGTGTGTGTGTGTGTGTGTGTGTGTGTGTGTGTGTGTGTGTGAGAGAGAGAGAGAGAGAGAGATGTAGTCAGGCAATAATAAATAGGTACAGGGATGTGACTTGAGAATTTGTGTGAACTTGAAAGAAACAAAAAAATAATAATAGAAAGAACAAAAATTTTAATGTCGTATTTCTAAAATATATAAGTATACTTCGTGGTACGGAGAATGTACAGCAGGAGAACATAGAGTCGCGAAGGTGGCGAACATAACGTTGCATGTTGCTATCGAACATTCTAGGTTACAATGGAATTATCGATCATTTGAGCATTCAACCAGGTATTTACACACCCTTCCGCCCTATTACCGTTCCAGAAGCCCCCCCCCCCCCAACCTACCCCGACCCTTGCCCCACCCCTAGTTAAAGGTGTGCATAAGCCCCCCATCGTGTCACAGAGGAAGTGATGCGCACCTGATCGCTAGGTTCAGCATCATGTCGAGTGGGTGAAGCGAGTCCGTGGGCTGCTTCTCTGGCCACACCAAGCCCAGTTCGTGCTTGAACTCAAGGAACACTTTCAGATTCTTATCCTTTTCCTTCTCAGCGTTGACGCAGCTCATATAGAAGGTCTCGGGGGCAGCTGACGCGTCTGTCTTCTCGTTCCATATCCTTGATCATCCTGCGTCAGCGAGAAAGTGATCTGTTCGCGGTGCCTGGAAGCCATTGAACCACTGGTAACGCGACAGCGTTGGGATTGGGCCGCAGAAGTCGACGCCGGTATCGGCGTCGGCTTCAGCGTAGGTGTCCATGGCGGAAACAATAATCTCGAGCTTTGCGGTTGTGTTTCCCGAAGCACCCGACCAAGCAAGCCCTCGGCCACAGCATTGATGCGTTAGGGAACAAAAAAATTCATTTTGTCAAAGTAAGTTTTGTGTGAAGATCATGAACTACGACTGCACGCGTGATAGCACAGGCTGTGATTTGAATGTAGGCGAAACCATAACTGTTTACGAGGAGGTGACGCGAACAAGGCCCTATCGCGTTCCGCTCTTAAAGGCGAAGCTTAAGCGTCATCCATTTTTCTTTAATCTGGAGCAGCATACCTGGCTACTGGAATGCAAGTATACAAATACAACCTCTACGTATCTCTGTACAGAGCCGTACAAGCACATTTACACCCTAGTACTCGGTCACTGCAAAATGAAGCCCGCAGCAATCGGAACTAACAGGCACCGAAAGGAAGGGAGCGCTTGCACGGGTGCGGACGCTTGCTCGGCATTTTACGGGAAGGAATTAACAGGCCCGTAAAGAATATACACAGTTCACGCTCCTATGGTGTGTGTTATTCAATGTCGCGTACTTGGCACACTAAAGCGAAAAACAATCTTTTTGTTTTCATTAGTAAATCACCTCTTTGCAAAATGCCAACGGCACCACTCGCGCGCGGAAGAGACGCATAGCAATATTTGACGGCGTCCGGAAACGCCTACAGAATTATTCACGTGTAAAAGAGATATATGTTGCGCTCTCAGGGAGCAGAGTCTTAACATGGCGTATTTCAAACAATTTGAGCCAATCAGGCGAGCATACGAAAAAAAAAAGGAAAGAAAGAAATTGCGTCCGTGGCGTCACCTCCTCAGTGTTTCGGCACCGGACTAAAAGGTGAGACTGTGATGGTCATTTCCTTTTCTAACATTGAACTTAAAAATTACAGCATCACCACGGAGTGAATGATGATGAGTGGGCGAAGCTCGGGAGGTTCATCGTAGATCGTGCCGAGTTCTGGATTAATTTAGTTAACGCGCACGCTACGAATCCTTATGGTTCAACTATGCACAAGTGAAATCTCCCACCGGCACTTCATTGCAAGTCAAGATGCAGTGCCCATGTATATGTGTGTGTGGCCAGTGAACGGTTCTCCAACGCGAGCAGTCGGTATTTCTCAATCAAGAAACTCGCTAGGAGACGCTGCCTGCGCCAACGTTGTCTCTCGCGGGTGAGGGCGCGTTCTCCTTCTTTGCGAGCTGGTAGAGCTTTCATCTAAGAAAGAGCGTTTCCATAGTCAACGCGCGCCTTTCTCTCTCTCTCTCTCTCTCTCTCTCTCTGTCTCTCTCTCTCTCACAAGACAGCAGATGGAAGAGTGAGAGAGAGAGAGAGAGAGAGGCACGCGCCGAGGGCGAGCGCGTGCCTCCCGGCACGCTGGTTACGCCTGACGCCTGACGCAGGACAACTGTCCGCCGCGGTGGTGTAGTGGTTACGGTACTCGTCTGCCACCCAAAAAACGCGGGTTCGATCCCGGCCGCGGCGGTCGCATTTTCGATGGAGGCGAAAATGCCAGAGGCCCGTGTACTGTGCGTTGTCAGTGCACGTTAAAGAACCCCAGGTGGTCTAAATTTCCGGAGCCCTCCACTACGGCCTTTCTCTCCTCTCTATCTCTTTCACTCCCTTTCCCCTACCCCTACGGACGCTTAGCCGTGCTCCCTACATGGGCTGCAGAAATTAGCGTCCTTTCCTAACCGAACCACAATCAATCAATCAATCAAGGTTAGACTAAGAGGAGCTTCGCCCCTAATATGACAAATTAGAGCTTATAGAGTTCGCGAACAGCCATTTATCAGTCTAAACGTTTCAGTTTAACGTCCCTTGAAGTTACGCTATGCATTTTACCATTATGAGCCAACTATCCCGGCAATGAATTCTATTAAGGAATGAACGAATTGCCCAAGCATGGTGCGCACCTTTGCACGCCGTCAGCCACCTGAGAGGCGATGACCGACTCCTGGGCGTCCTGCCACTTGCCGCACGTGTATTTGTAGAAGTCGACGCAAGGGTCAGCGCTGTGGTCGATGGCCCTGCTGATGGTCATACCGTGCAGCAAGCAGCCCGGCAGGTGGCATATGGCCACCCTCTGGTTTACAGTAGCCTTTGGCATTAAGTAAGCGATGAGGCCCGCCGTAGAGGCAATCAGCACCACCGCTGCCAAGGCGCCCACCAGGAGTTTCTGCTTGTGTTTCTTCATATCGTCGTCGGCTTGCTCGATAATCTGCATCGCCAAAGCATGTCTGCTTTTCTATGGTATGGACATGCCGCTGAGCGAGAGTCCGTGGTTGTCATACAAAAACATGATCAATTTATGGTTGCCGGTGTTCATAGTGTTGGCTTCTTTCCTGCAATCACTGCTGGAATTCTGCATCTGTTTCTATTTAGTAATTAAACTCTCGTTGTTCTTTTTCCTCCTTTTTAAGGGTGGTTCTATTATATGGTCTTCGGATTCGTAAATGACCTCCTGTGCTGGACCAATCGACATGGAAAGAGCTGGCTGACCAATTTAAACGGGACTGAACTAAGGTGACTGGCACTGGAGCGATATAAACGGACTGAATGATGGCGATGATGATGATCATTTGGATCTCTGACTGCTTGCAAGTGAAGATTTACCAACGTGTGTGTTTGATTCGTTTTGAAGAAATTTTCGTTGGCGTGCAGTGACGGCGCGTTTCACATGTCGTTTTCTGCCTCAGTAGAATTTTCCGTAACCGGCACCTTCCATAACGAGATTTGAGCTTCGCGACGTTTTAAATAAACAACAAAATACAGATAAGGAAGTAAACGAAGTTGATGGTCTGTTTAAGTATACACTTCTTTCACATTGGTCAGCATCTAGTCTTTGTTATTTTTCCCCAGGAAGTAAATAAACAGAAAAAGAAATAAATTGAGATTTGTCGAAGAAAGGATCCCCTATAATATTTGCTATCTTCACGATCCTTACGAGGACAAGCCTTCTTGTTGAAAGATTGGCACCGTCGACATCCCTGGCTCATCCACTTTAACCATAAGATCACTGGCAGCGCGTCTTTAGCGTTAAAGCATCCTTAAAACATTTTTTGTTACATTGTGTCACTGATTAGGTTACGCCGTTATGAAATCATTCACACCATAAATTAGGTAAGGCACCTTGCACCAAGGCAGCTATGACCTCCTGTGACTTATTTCTTTCGCCTTCTTCGTTACCATCGCTGTTCCTCCTCAGCTTAGCAGCAGGGCGCACGTTAGCACCGCCAGCGCCTACCACTTACGTCGGCCGCTATGCCGAGGCCTCAATAGCGATGTGGTGCGGCCATTTCGCTACTGAGACGCGCCTGCGTCAACAGTGCTGGGTTGGCTAGAATAGCACCCTAGTAATGCGCCTACAAGCACCTGGTGCGCCGCCTGGTGCCACGACGCCGCCGTTGACCGCCTCTTCGGTGCTCATGACGTCAGTTGGGAAAGCCAATGGTTGCGTGCCAACTGAACGTTCCATGGGAGTGGCGGTTGAAAACTCGTTAGGTCGAGTCGCGTCCATCTTTCACGCGCACATATTTATAAACTGGTAACAAATTACATACCTAACGTAAACCGGTGACATATAATAGCTACCGGCGCAATGCATTTCTACAAAATCGCCGAAACCGTTACTAATCGTCCCTTTAAAGAAATTACTTAAAGAAGTGATCAGCCTATAGGCAGCAAAGCCTACAAAACTGGTATCAGTATTGCGCACAAGCGTGCTTGTGTTTACAGGTGACGTCGAATTGCTCACAGTTTTTCTCGTCTGCATCATGTCGATGTCGTGGATAGTGGATCTTCTCTTTGACCGCTTTGACCCCTTGGATATCCTGGACATCCTGGACATCTTGGTTACGGCCTGCTTCTTCGTCGTGCTTCGCGTGTTGTTTATCCTCGACAAGCGTCACCTGCGAACAAAGAAGGTTGCAGGTAGGAATCTTATGTACATGTACCGTATGATGGGGAAACTGGACGGCCCGCTTTATTTCCATAGGGTCAAGCTGCATTGTTTTTTTTTAAAATATATTCGCAGAATGTCACAACACAGGGCGTAAAGCACAGGCTGAGCAGAGAATCGACCTTTTTAACAATCCGTAGCAGAGACTTCGTTATTCGTGCCTTCTTTGAAGGGCCCTGAAACACTATTTAAACATAGTCAAAAAACGATGACAGTCAGCCCTAGGGGCTCCTGCGAACATGCGATCCAAATATTATTGCACTGCACGCACCACAGAACTCACGATTCGGTTTCAAAAAGAGCTGGAGATTACCTGCTCTTTAAAAAAAATGACGTCACAGGGGGAACCGCCTATGTCCCTCAAATTTTCAATGTTCTTAAGATGGATATATAGATTTTCCTAATGTGTTGAACTAAAAAATACGAATACACCCTTGGTGAAGATGTTGACCCAATCATGACATCAATCAATGCTATTTCTGCCTTGAGTGACGTCATTTCCAGTGACGTCATTCGTTGAAAAGAAAAAATAGTAGGTAGTTTCCAGCTGTATTTGAAATTAAATTGAGAGTTCCCTGGTGCATGCAGCGCGGTAACATTTGGCTCGCGTATTCACAGGAGCCTTCGCGGCTGATAGGCACCGTCATCTGACTATGTTCAACAAAGTGTCACGGGCGCCTTGAAAGCCAGCGTATGCTTATCTGCAGTGTTCCCGTCTTCATCGCAGCATAAATATAGACGGGACGTTCGACTTGCTCCCAGGTAAGCATCGTTCCCATGTGCAGCACGAGCGCATGAGTGCGTCCTCTACTCCTGAAAACGCACCGCCCAACGCAAGCCGAAGACAACAAACGAAGGAGACCGAACGAAACCTGGCGACGTTATTACTGAATCTGGAAGTGCATTCTAGTCCGCCACAGCGAGTTAGGATAGAGCGACTACCTGTGTAGCGATTTACATACCGTTACTCGTATACACGGTATACTTTCGTCAATATTTTATGAATATATCGCAACGCCACCTGTACCACAATGAAGTCAAAGTTGACGAGGAACGCAGTAAGTTTCACCATGAGGGACATAAAAACATGCCAGCTTACGTAGCAAATGAAGCTACGTCGTTTGGTGAGCCGTGCTATAAATTATTCCCTACTCGTCAACACGAGATTTTGTAGCGCCAGTTATAGCCACACGTTCCCTATTATACACCCTATTTCCGCCGTCTTATTCAGCCTGCTGCGTATCCTTCCTCCTCATAAGGTATATGGTGTGCATATAGCTACTTTCGACCACGTTATGTGAGGGTGTGCTCGGCGATCTCCATCTAGATTCCTTAACATTAATAATAAGGAGCAGCGGCAGGCTGCCATGTGCAGCTTGACGCCAAAGGTCCAGGGTCAGATCCTGCATTGAACCAAGAAGGTAACGGATGCCTACTCGGTTAGGCTTCTCTGCTTCTTCAACCACCATCCCCTTCCCATACTGGAATAAATAAGGTCTTTTTCCTCGTCTCTTCGTGCCTTTAAGGCTATAATTTCCAATGTTAGGCCATGAACATCATCTTATAATACTTGTAACAACTGTTAAATCTCCTAAAAATATTTCATACTCGACTGGATTCATCTCCGATTCGAATGGGTCGAGAATACTCGTTGCTACTCAAACACAACTAAATATTGGAGAATGCTGCCCACGAAAGGGCGGAGCGTCGTGGCGTTCTGTCCTCCACGTGGGTGCGGCCAGCGGTCACAACGGCCTCCCGCCAGGGAGTCCTTACAGTAGCTCCTCAGGATTCAGTAAAGTTCATTGTCTGTCTGTCTGTCTGTCTGTCTGTCTGTCTGTCTGTCTGTCTGTCTGTCTGTCTGTCTGTCTGTCTGTCTGTCTGTCTGTCTGCTGCCGCCTATAGAAAATTCAAGTGCGTGGTTATGATTGTACAGCCTGCTTTAAGTACTTCGACACCCATTAACATTTAGGAAAGCCAGTACGTACACAAACAAAGCCCAAATGCACGGATATGGGTATCCAGTATGCTTACCTTTGGGACTTGGCTCTCGGCTCTCTGCCGCTGTTGCTTCTTTGAGCTCTTGCGTCGAGTGTGCGTCGTCTTCTCCGAGGGCCCTGGCTCAGCCATGTTGACAAGGCGCGTCGAAGACCGTTTGGATGAATCAGGAGCGTGACAGGGGAACAGGGAAAGCGGCCTCGAACAGAGCTCAACGAAATCGTCCAAGCTTGAGCACGTCTCTCAACTTCTTCAGCAATTGCTTGCGCGTGCAGTGGCTCGCGAGGGCGTGACACTGAAGCCTTCATAATGTCGATAGGGATAATAGCGTTTACTTTTGGATGGTACTAGCCCACTATGGAAGATAAACCATGAATCGAATTGTTATGGATAGTAGTTATAATAACGAACAACTAAACTAGAAATCTGCATGCATAATACGTGAACGAGGAAGCTTGCACTAAGTCAGGTACAGTAGTGTGTAAGAGCAGGTATCCAGCCTCGCATAGACGTGAAAAAATACATATAAATAAATAGAGCAATAATAATGAGATTAAAAATTAAATCCCGCTTGCCCTTCCCCGCACAGACACCGCTATCCAAGACTGATGGACGCCATATAACAGCAAGTGCACCGGTGCGCACGCACGTGATTTAACGCATTGACACGTGACAGTTTGAACTTCAGTGCGCAGTGACCTGTCCGAACCGACCACAAGGCGCCACTCTCCTCGGGTGCCTCGTGGGACGGCGTGGTAGTCCCTGCAAGCGACACAGCGAGCACTTCGCGCCACAGAAGCCGTACGGCAACGGCAAGAGCCAAGAGTCGCCTACTGGAACCATACTTTGGCAACACTTCAAAAACATTTTACCTCTGCTAACATGGAGGCAACTTGGAAATTTCTTGCGGTAGATCGTGGCCTATTGGGCACGCGCAAGAACTTCCCTCATGTAACCAAAACTTCCTATGTGACCTGGTGAGAGGCGGTATAAGGTGACTTGTCCATCTGTAGGGCAATTTAGTATTGTAGGTATGAATAGTAGTACTTTATTACTTTCGGACTACAATAGATTGGTAGCGTAGCCATTGGCTAATGTCCCGACCTACGGCTGACTTCGCTTTCCCTTCACTTAAATCTCAACCTTCTGCCGTGAAATTAAGCACAAGGGAGTCCTGAAATACTACAGCTTATCAGACTCAAGGTATTTAGATGTTTTCCTTGGTTTGTTGTCAAATTTAAGTATCTGTTCAATCAAAGGTGCATCGCTGCGGCAGGCGCACCAACCGCGTTGAGGCGCAAGTTTTTCCTGTATTACTTCTTCAAGACCTCGCACGCGTCTCTAAGCAATAATTGGCTCTGTTCTCCGTGCTCTTTCCCACGACGTGGTTTGTTTATGAACCCACGTAGACAGCACGGTAGCGCAGCTCCTTCGCTGAAGCGGTAAGCCGCTTGCACGCGCTGTCCCGCATCATGGAACGGATCCGGACGCGAAGGCGGCCCCAGCTCGCTAATTGAAAAGCTCTCCTCGTGTACAACTATACACTCCTGACTATACAGGCATACGCAAGAACCGTGCCGGTCTGCGCCGTGTGTACGCGTGCCGTGTGCCGCATACGTGTACGCGCACATACACAACACGTACACTGGGAGCTGCAGAAATGAGTGCGCGCCGTGTTGCCGACGGTGTGTACCGCCCCATATACGTGAACAACGGATGAGCTACAGCGTTGGGTCCGCGTACCGCCCGTGTAATTTGAACCTTCCGGGGCAGTCTTATACGACGGGCGGGCGTTTCTTGCTGAAACGTGCCGAGTTCCTTTAAGCATATGCCACCGCGAGAGCAACAGATGGCAAGCGGGCATGTTGTATATACGGGCAGCGTAATGCGGTCGGTCGTGACCGGTACCGTTATAAGGCTGTTTCTCAGCGCTTCCTTCCGGCGAGGAAGACGTACTGTTAGATGCTCAAGGTTATTCTCTTACGGGAGCAGTTAGGGAAGTGCAGTATAGCGACGTGGTCACCGTGAAATTTGAGCTTAATTTTGTGTTTCATTTTACCACAGACGGCTCACGTTCTGTAGACTGGAATAATAACCGAAGTTTCTTCTTTTCGGCCACCTGTCCATCACGTTGTTTGGGCACAGTTATGTTCACGCAGAAAGAAGCTTCACTTCGACGATGTTTATTTAACGACCCATCACTTGGGGAGATATACGGGGGATGGGTTTATAAATTCAAGCTTTACTGGTTAGTCACCGAATATCGATCGACAGTATTAAAATATAGCTTTTCAGCACGTGATTTTGGCGACGTGATGAGGCCATTCCACTGAGTCGATGATCGGCGAAATAAACATGAAGAAAAGGCCGTAGTGCGGCTGCGTGGACGGGTTAACTGAAAGCGATGCCATGTTCTGCGTCCTTGTAATTTTGCTGTTGCGTAAAGCTGCTATTTAAAACTCACATTGAGAGCGCCCTTCCTTTCCAGCGAAGCAGGACAGGTATAATCTTCAGTATTCGAGAAGTGGTGCATTTTTCCAGACGCGTGAAAATTTGCACGTTAACTAATCGAGCGGTTGTTGCTTTGTTGTATAGACTAGAAAGGCTGAATTAATTTTGTGCAAAACTGTATTTAGGCGTGGCCTTTCGATAGCAGCGTACAAACAGTCTGCATGCATAATTATAGGCAGACCATTGCGCACATAAGATTACGGACAATATAAAAAAAAAAACGTGACGCGCGTTCTTTCTTGAGTATGTGTCCTTCATGCGCGGTGTGGTACGCGATAATGTCATACCAATAACAGGCCTAAGCAGCAACCTTATTTAACGACATGCACACTTCGACAATAAATACAGTCTTGCGCCTCTTGTGGCTGGACAAACCTGACTTGAAGCTACATTATTACTGTGTCCATATGCAGAATATCGGTGGCGTTTGGGTCTCAACAAAAATCGAAACTGGCATATACGTCAATGCCAGCGCTTCCTGTGTTATAAAGAAATTCGCTATTTTAAAGCTCGAATAAATCTATTAATTTAAAAAATTCTTGCATTGAAAGTTTATAAACAACCGTGCAGTCATCCTCGACGTGGCAAACACCCTCTTTAAGTCGAAGCTCCTCCTGAACAAAGCCAGAATCCGCGCCCGAGTCGTCCTGCTGTTCAGCCTGCTCATCGACCAAGAAGTCTGAATTATTTTCTACTTTTACGAAAGCCCCCCGCACCCTCGTACTGACGAAGCGTGCCACAGCGTTCTAATTGAGAACGCCGAAACAAACTCACAGTGAAAAATCATCAACGACCGAAGTTTCAACGCCGAGATGTATATGCGCGAAATCGCAAACACGGCTCCTTTTAAAAGTCATTTCACGTCCCCCGCACCGTTAATCTTTCTTTCCAAAGGCCCTCCAGCCCATCGTGAAAGCCATTTGCCACCGTTGTTACTCAGGGAGCAAAGCTCGATTAGCATATAAGCGACGCCCTCGCGAAATTCCTGCGGAGAAATCAAAACACAGCCCGCAGCTCTGCGCAGGCCTGTAAAAGAAATTACGCCGCTGAATATTTTTGTTCCTACTCTCTTATTTCTGCCTTCTGTTGCGGTGCTGAGCGTTCCTAGAGCCCGGCCGGAACCATTAGCGCGACTTCGTATAGAAACAATGGAAGAGAGCCCCGCATTCCATTTCCGCCTAAGCCTATTTTCCTTTTTTCGGCAGCGCCATGCTATATGTTCTCCTTTTGTTATAATCTCGAAGTGGTGTTGACCTGACCGCGCGTTCCCTTGAGAACTTTGATTGGAGAGAGTTTAGCCCTCCTGTTTTTTTTTTTGTTTTTTTTAACGAAAGTTTAAAATGTTAACACTGACGCCTTAGCAGCTACACCGCGGGGCCTGCCACTTTGAACTGCGTGATAAGTGATGCGGTAAGGCAGGCTTTCTGGAGTGAGAGATGAAAACCAATACCACAGAGCAAACTTATGTGGACTACAATAATAGCACCACTCAACAAACTTCTGTTGATGAATTTCTTCTTGACATAACGTGCTGTTGCTGCTATTAACGTTGTTAAGATACCATCTTGTTGTTGACGACTCCAGGTGAGAGCATGAACACCAGTGCGGCCGCTTTCTCAAAAATTTTCTGGACCGATCAAGGCGTTTCGCTATATAGCCTGAATAATACAACGATCCAATATAACGATATCGTACAAGTGCAACTTCTTTTCTTATTGTAAAACGAACAACAGCTGAAACACGAACGCAGAGAAGAAGGCAACAAGGCAAAATTTTCATGTGTTCGTGTTTTAGCTGGTTTTCGTTTTACTGACATGTACATACTAACTGGCAATACCTTCGGCATTGTTGCTAATTGTAGTTCTTTTCTTACGTTGCATTTTGACTCGCACTCAATTTCGTTAAAAATACAAACAGCACACACAGTTTTAGTAATAAAAAAAAAAGAAAGCTGACATAAATATAGCTACATGTCCAACGCAAGCGCGTGGATTTGCTTCTAAAAAACGTACAGACGAATGACGGTCATGAGAAAACGCTACACTGCGCCATCTCGATGCCTGCTTTGCCGTGCACGTTTCAAGAATAGAAGCTTCAATTTCAGTTTCACTTGGGTTGAACAAGAGGCCCGCATGGCCTGACACGACCAAAATAGGAAAGTTTCAGATTTGGAATCTCCGTTTAGATTGAATATCCAGGATTGATCGCTCTCATGGTTGAGACATGTCGGTGCGTGTGGCGGTCCCTTAACATCGGCGCCTTGACATCTGAATGCTCAAGACAATCTAGCTAAATAGTGCTCTATAGTGACAGGCAGCAAAAAATAAAAACTGCGAACCGCGTGCGATGGCAATCTTACGAAAGAATGCAAAATGTGCTCTTCTGCTAATTAGGCGGCCCCATTCGAAGCGATGCGTACGTGGAGTAGGTTAAATCAGACAAAATGCTCACGTTTAGCGTTGGAAGTTTTCAGGAAGACCGGCAAAGTGGACCAGTCATTAACAACACTATTATAACGGCTTAACCAACGCCAATGTTTGAAGTGATTCCGGACCTCAATTAGTAGATCAGCACCTTTGACTGCTCCGTGGACACTCCTTGTGCGTGTGGACGAATCGGGAATGGAGAGGTACTCCGCGCATTACGAAAAAAGGGGGAAGAAGGGTATCTTTCGATAAGGTTTAACAGCGATATGAGAGAGTGTGGTTCGAAGGAAAGGAAATAGGCGCATATTTCTGCAGACCATTAAAGGTAGCACGGCTCAGCGCCATGGGGGAACGGGGTAAGGGATATAAAGAGGAGTAAAAGAGAAGAAAGTAGGTAGGAGGAAGGAAGAGAGAGGCAGTTAGACAGGTGTACCATGTAGTAGCATTGATATGAAACTGATAGTTGACTGCAACTGATAATTAACGTGAGCGGAAAAGTATATTAAGATCGCATATTTGTTACGTGCGCGGGCTAGCGGTAAGAACAACAAAAACCTATGGGATTTTACGTCCCGAAAGCACGATATGATTATGACCGACGCCGTGGTGGAGGTCTCCGGAAGCTTCGGCCACCTGGGGGCTCTTTAAAGTGCACTGACACCGCACAGTACACGGGAGGCCTTAACATTTCGTCGCCATTGAAGTGCAGCCGCCGCGGCAGGGATTCGATTCCACAACCTTCGGATCAGAAGCCGAGTGCTATAGCCTCTCCACCACCCTGGCGTGTTATGCGCATAGCGGTGTTATTAGCGCAAAATGCCATTCAGCGTAATGTGCAAGCGTTCGTTAACGACGATGTTGTTGCGTGCTAATTGATGTAGGCGAGAAGTGGAATGGTTTAATTTTATCTTTAGAAATAATGGCGCTCTGTAACGAGAGACAAAACCAGCCTGTGGAGTATTCGACAGCTACGACATGACACTGAAATTTTATTTTTTGTTAATACTACCTTTCCAGTAGATTCAAGGACTTGGACGATCAGCGGCGGCTGATCGACCGGAACTGCGGGACTTCAGCTGCAATCGGGCCCTAGAATGAGAGCTCCACCCTCTACTAGGACATAACGAAAATGGCGGTTAACGTTTTCTTCTTGTTCTTCTACTACTACTAATACTAACTGATTCAGGTTAAAAATTCTTAGGATCTGTTTAGGAATGTGCTCATGTCACTGCTTGCTTTTATTACCGCTTACTAACATTGATCTCGGTCCGTATCTTGCAGTGCATGGCGCTTGCAAGAAAAATGTATACTGCTTCTAAACGAAACTTCTTTTCTTCAAGTTCAAATACAAGTTTATTAAAGGAATCGCAGAACACAATACATATATGAAGGTGCAACATTGTCAGAAGGAGGCCCAGAAGTAAAATAATAATAAACTTCTCTAATAAACTTCTCAAGGGCGTAGGAACATCTATAGATTATCGTTATCCATGCACTTTCATGTCTTACTAAGATCATTTCTCAACCATAACTTGAAGCCCTGAGTAATAAACACGATGCGGACGCTATGCTCTGCTCGGCGCACCACGTTCTAGTGCTGGCCGCACTAAGTGCATTTTGACAGGGGCGAACGCGAAAACGCTTGTGTACCACGTGATCAAACTCAACGCAGAGCTTGCTTGACGGTTTTTCTCTTGCCTCTGTCTCTATTGGTCTTGTCTCTTGACGGCTTGTCTCTGTTTCGAAAAATTCGGAATTTATTCACTGTTTAAACACTTGATTTATGTTAGTTGTTAATTGCAATTCGAAACAGCTGCTTCTTGGCTCACATGCATCATAACTACTGCAGTAAGTAAGCGCCTTGAAGTAGGAAGCATTGATATTCATGAAGCTTCTATATAAATTGCGATTTCGAAAAGTGTATTGATATCCGCCCAAACAATGGGTGGATATAAATATCCCCGAGCGCGTAGGCGCCAGTATTAGTAAGATCATCACTGTCGTCGTCATCATCATCGCGATCATTATCAGAACCAACATAATCAAGGGAAGAAGAAGGCCGTGTCGCGCTCTGCCCGCATCTTCTCAGCCATCCCACCAGGACTCATCTAACCGACCAACCAACTTCTGAACCACAGCGTTCAAGTAAGCGCTAAAGAAGAATCCATGTAGTCCTCATTCGCGTCTACAGATCAGATCTGAATTCATATGACGAAGTACATTGCTGTGCTTCCAATATACGCATTTAATTCTCGCCCTGGTGTGCACAAAATGCCAGTCGGAACAATTCAAACTTCAGCGTAGTTCCGGTAACGTTTGCCATGCGTTCTAACTGCCTTGACAGATTGTCGGCACGGTTCGTGCGGTAAGGATAATTACAAATGCGCATCGTGCCTAAAAAAAAGGGCAAAAAGGCACCATTTCAAGCTTCTCACCACACTTTCCTTGCTAACAATCAGGACTGCGCTTGAGTTTTGACACAGCACTCGCAAAAGACAAGGAAGCCCTGGCGTATTTTGGAAGCGTGGTGCTAACTATTATAATTGTACGCATCGGCGACTACAACATGTCCTTGTGGGTCAGCTAAAAATGAGACTTGGCTGAAGGCCTCTTAAGCGTTTTAAAAATAAAGCTGTTAATACCATCCTGTTCAACTGAACTCATTTCCTAACGATATCTATTCCGTCATGAACTCCCTGTTTAGCTGAACTGCAATTAATGTTAAATAATAATACGGGGTTTTACTTGCGGAAGTCCACGATGAGATTATGATGCATGCAATAGTGAAGGACTGAGCATCAATGTTGATCACCTCGGGTTTCTTAAAATTCGTTTATATCTATTGTGCACGGGGGCTTTTCACGCCTCAGCTCCTTCGAAATGATGTCGACGTATAGTCGGCAATCGAACCCGCGTCTTCGGACTTGACAGCCTAGTACCTTAACCTCTAAGCTACTGCGGCAGTTAAGTGCAATCAAATCGAGCATCAATACGGATGAAATAACGAGTATATCGTCCTACGCAGCTTCCGAACCAACAGGCTACTACCCGTACCGCCGCTGCCAGGGCACCCTAATCAGACTCCATGGTGAGTGGAAAGTATCGCAGCGCAGAACTTTTGAATGACTATCAAGCTGCTACAACTAACGCGCTGCCGAAGCCAATATAGTCAAATGTTTTCGGCTAGTTCTTATAGAGCTTGAACATCGTTACAGCGAGCACTGTTATCGCGAATTATCAGTTATTGCGGAAAAAAAAAATGCCAGCGCTTACTGGCCGCGCTTCATTTCAGTAGCAGGACGAAACCGCAAACGCGAGAGTGGCCGCGATGTATGCTGTAACAAAGAAATTTACACCTGCTGCCAAAGTACTGATCTAGAAAACATTCCTCTCGTGAATGGACACTGTGGGAATGCATTCTTCGCAGTGCTGTGGAAAGCCACCTGACTAAGATCGCATCCCCCTTCAAATATATATCAATGCAGGCCCGTTTCGTCAAAGGAAGCTCGTCCTGTTTTAATAACCACCTTCTCTTGTTCCGGTCAGTTCAGGTTGTGGTTCAGCTAGCACAAAGGTATTACCTCGTTTTCAGTGGGTAAAAACTTGGAATAACGTGTTTTTATCTAGTATTCCTGCATGAGCCAGATAACTGATATGCTACACCTGATTTGTATCTGCTATCACAAATATCGGGTGTAACAAGCTAATTCATGGTCCCGAAGCTATTTAGTTATAACAAGGTTCGACTGTTACAGCACAATATCCGCGTCGCTAACCATTTCAGAGCTAGAGCTGATTTTCTTTCTTCTTCTCCTCCTCCTTTCTTTTTTTTTTTTTTTTTTTTTTTTTGCTGGACAGTGTCTTTTCTTCTTGTAGTTAGCACTTGGCTACCACTTAAAGAACAGAAATATTTAGTGAATTTTCACGTTCTGGTAGCATACGGTATGGTGCCATGTCCTAATATCAGTAGCCAGCGTTTAGTAGCTGTAAAGGGCATTATGATGTAACTTGAAATGGCTGTTTAGTACTAGCTTGTGTACGTATATACATGCCGTAAAAGCAGTATGATAGCAGACAGACATTAGTTCGTGCATCTTATGGGTGGTCTTTAGAGCTGTGTGACACAAACACACTTCTTTAAGGCCCCTGAGAGCTGTATGATGCACAGCTACTTATTGTCCCTTAACGGCTTTCTTCTAAGTATCGGATGCTTTTTTTTAATTAAAGAATTAAAATTACTGCATCCTGCCCCCTCTGCTGCCCCGATATTACGGTCGCGCATGTCTGAAAAAGCAAGCTGCCCGAGCTGCACTTCATGAATCTTCGTCTTGCTTCTTCACGTATTCGCTATATAGCACAGCAAACGAATTTACGATCACCAGATACGCATATCTCATTTACTATTCCCCCTTCGCAACTGATTAAATAAAATCAGTTTGCCTCCTCTCTACTGAAGTAGGGTAGAGGAATTCTGAGGGTCACACAACCATCACACCAACCCAGCCAATCTCGTGCTCGTGAATAGCACCGTAGGCGTCTTTGGAAGCAACCTGTTTGTGGCCGGAAGTAAAGCGCAAATTTTCGCTTTGTGAATTTCAGGAATCCGGCGCCATCCAGCAGATGCAACAGCTCATGTTCGAGCTGCCCAGGCAACGGAAGATCATCAGCGTTATCCTCGTCCAGGTAGTAATCGTCATAATCATCGTAATGGTTGCTCATCATCGCGGCAAGCGAGGGCCGGCCGCGGTGTACTGCGACACGCTGGACTGCAACACACACGCAGGTGAACTGTACACCAGCATGGACGATTCCGTACATCCATGCCGAAGCTTCTACGGCTTCGTGTGCGGTCGCTGGTCAAGGATGCACTCACGAGACGACCTGCTGGAAGAGATCCAGTCCAAAGCGGTCGACATTGCACTTCGCCAACTGGACACGGTGGCCTCGCGAGCCAGCAAGGTTTCCAGCTTCTACCATAGCTGCATGGACTCGAGGGAACAAAGAGACGAAAACGTCCGCGTACTCGTCGCTCTAAAGAAAGAGCTCGGACTTCGTTGGCCGGAGCAACCTCGTGGAAGCGACCACCCTTTGAGCGTAATGCTGCGAATGGCGATTAGGTGGAACCTCAATTTTCTCTTCGACGTCCAAGTTCTTTCTAGGCGTGACTCTCATGCCTTGTTCATCGCCAGAGGCTTTCCGAGTATCACGTGGCAAGAGAGCCAGGAAAAACCGCTCAGTGGCTACCGGCATCACGTGGAAGAACACTTCAATGTCCTCAACGTCAAACCTTACTATGTAAACTACACCGAGCTCTGGCTACTGGAAGACGCTATCATTCAAGCGAAGCTGGAGGTCATGCACGACAAGCCCGTCCAGGATTGTTTCCCGATCGGTAACATAGGAAATCGAACACCTTCTATCCAAACCGGCCTATGGCTTCGGCTTTTGAACAGGTATTTCCAAGGCCGGTTCACCTGGACTTCCGACAGTTTTATTACGGCAGAGCATTACAAGATTCTGGAAAACCTAGAAAAGTTATTGCACACGTACGGCGAAGACAAACTCGCGATGGGTCTTTCGTGGATCTTTATTCAGACTCACCTGTGGGTCGTTTACGACAAGCCAGGACTTCAATTCAAGCGTAGCGATGTAACGATTAAGGGTTATGCTTGTTTGGATTACGTTAATCGTTACTTCGGCCTTCAGAGCGTAGTTGATCACCTGGAAGAACGCTACGCCTCCACAGAAGTACGGAAGAAGGTCGAGGCTTTGCCCGACCGTATCAAGCGTACTGCCGTCAAGAAGATTCGAGAGGCAACGTGGATGACCAACGACACAAGAGAAAACTACGCAAGAAAAGTTGCCAGTATTGAAATGAGCATTCTTCCACCGTCGGACTTCTTCAGCGTCAAGGGTCGAGAAAGTATTTACGGCAGCTTCCCGCCGATGAATGGGAGCTCCTTCATGGCTAACCTCGTGACTGTCGCGAATTTCGTCGCCAGCCTTGTAACACACGAGCGCTACGAAGACATTTACAGCAGATCCATGTCCGCAACGTACGGGCCCGCGCGCTACGTCCATCCCATCAACTCTGTCATTGTTCCAATGAATGCTCTCGAGCCTCCGATGTACTACTTGCAAGTCAATCCTCCCATCGACTACGGAGGGTTGGGCTCGTACCTGGCCAGGGAAGTGTCCAAGTCCTTTGACCCCGACGGAGTTACTGACGAGTACGGGAACGATACTATCTGGTCGGAGATAACGAACGGGTCGGTGTTTTACAAACGGAACAGCAACTGCGAATTCAACAACGTAGCAGGGACTACCGGCCGCAATGACAAGCGTGTCGACCTCTTTCCGTCTCTGCCTGCACTGGAAATCGCCTTCGCAGCGTACAAGGAAGCGGCCTCTGAAGAATTCGCCGGAATCACGGACGCCAGGCTGCGTTCCTTAGAGAAGCTCTCTGGTGACCAGCTATTCTTCATGACTTACTGTCACGTGATGTGCTCGGTTAAAGCAAAAGAAAGCATGGGGATTTGCGACGCCTCTCTAATGAACTTTCACCCATTTGCTGAAGCGTACAGGTGCCCGATCGGCTCACCCATGAACCCGCCCGACAAGTGTTCGTACTTTTCCGGCAACTGAAGCTTGTGTATACGCGGTACACGTGGATGCAAGAAATGATGATGCTTTAACTTGTCATTTTTGGCACCACGGTATACTGCAGCGGGAGGTCATTTTTCATGCACTGTAAACACCAATACCTCTCTGAACTTTCTTTCTCTTTTTTTTTTCTTTTTGGCACTAATGTACCGTTTCCTCTGGCTACTTGTGTGATTTAGTCCTGTGTTTAGGGTTTCTCTGCCCAAGCTTGAATCAGAAAGTCAGTTTCGTTATGTTGTTTGCATCCATTTAGTGCAGAGCAGTCATATCATTGAAGCATTACAAAAGTTTTATTTTCCTTAGGCAACGTCTTATGATAAATATAAACCTTTCACTGTCAAGCTGTCCCCAGGAATCAGATTTACAAGACAATATTGATCATAACTTTTAAATCCTGTGCCGCTTTCTATGATGCATAAACAATAAGATCCCTAGTCTAGAATTCGACGAAAGCTCGTCTGGTCAGGTAGTATGATGTGGTAATGGCAAATTTCAGTAATATCCCTCATTTCCTAGCTGAGTGTGTTTTGCTTACTTTAATAGTAAGTGCGCTAAGACCTTTCACTCGTCATAATTTAACCTTAATCATACTTTGTCAAGATATTTCAGGCACGCAGACTTAGACGCTAGACCCTGAGTTGTCCATTGTGTTAATCCGCAGTTTCACCTAGCGTCGTGCTAACCAATGTTGATCATTGAGTTGCAGAAGAGCAAAGCAGAGAAATTTCTTTCCTTATGCTGAGGTCAGGCAAAGCAAATAAAATAAGACACTTATAATTGTGAGACTTTGTAACAACCAGTTCAGTAGGCCCCTGTCACTACAGTCGCCACGATTCTACTTAAGCCCGTGTACCGGTTGTTGCACAGGACAGGCAGGGCTGACAGGCTTAGTTTCGTTTTAGCACAGGGACGCCTATGTGTTACTTCTTTTTATTTTCCCTTGAATCATGCAATCTGTACAGATATCCCTGATATTATTGAAATATGATACATTTGTTTCCATCATACTTCCGTCCATCCACGTGTACTGCCTAAATGTGTCACATGTAATGGCAGAATAAATTTTGAAAAAGCAGAAAATATACATCACGATCTTTATGTATGACTTCTTCTTGTCATTGATATTTATTTCGGCCATAAATCTGGCGTTTACGTTTTCCATACGACCAAACAAATGCCAAAATGAGCTGCTTCCTCTATCCTGATTTTTGGCACTTGTCATATCTCTAGAAGAAGAACAAGATGAAGAAGAAGCTCCATGACTGTGTTTTCCATTCTGGAAGGTGTCTACAAAGTTCACGTCTCCTTGCGTTCAGCGCCACGAAAGGACAGACACTGTAGAAGTATGCAGCACTCCACTGGAATTTCTTCTCCTGATGGCTACCAGCAAAGTCCGCCGAGGCACGGAGCTGCCACAAAAGAGGAGCCGCAAGGTAGAGAGACAGATTGTCGAGTGTCAAACCGAGAGTACTCGCTCGACGAAGGGCTACCCCACCAAGTCCGCTCTAACGATGGATCACGCAAACCGAAAGCCGACGGCCGGGACTTGGTTGTTCGACGGTCCTTCAAACAAAACCTCGAGGAGAGGGACTTGCCGCGACAAAACGTAGCCGTCCAAGAGTCGCCCGTGAACGATGTCCCCACTCCGGTCTCAAAACATGGTCACTCTCGAAGCACATCCGAACGTCAAGAACTAGGCACAGGCCGTCCCAGTGTGCCCCGGGGTCGCCTACGCAGTTCCTCGTCTGAGCACTCAACCCGCCAAAATTTCGCCAAAGGACAGTTGCTCCAGGAACAACCGCTCGCCACAGTCATGCCCCAGAAGAGTGCGCGCGGGTGGTGTTCCAACCCTGCTAATCAACAGCGGCGTATTCAAGGCGTGCCCCCTCAGCGACAAGTACCGGACACAGAGTCACGCACAGTTTCCAAGGTACAACTATACTCGTATAATTACGTGAAAGGCGACAGTCACAGCGCAGATTAGTTTACACATACAAGCGTGACTAAGGAAATCCCGTGCCCCGACTAGGATGATTTTCGTTTACCGAGAGCCACTGGAGTTGAAGGGAAAATTTGTTTCAGTTTTTGAGTGGTCTCCTAATGAGAATGCTGTTTATGCCAGTTGTACTTATATAAGCCATGTACAAAAACGTTACAGCTCAATATTCGCAAATACACTTCGCTATCACTGCTGTTATGTTGCTCTCACGACAGTGCACTGTATATTTTTGCAATAACTCAAAGCCGCGCACAAGGCGACCAGTGCGTGTCTTGGACATACCTCCGTACCTCTGTTAGGATAGAATCATGAAGCATAAAGGTCACTGAAATGTTTATAACAGCCGTAACACTTGGGTCTTATGTTACTAAGGCACTTCGTATTACTAAGACATCGTAAAACTTGAGTCTTGTATTGATAAGACGTTCAAATTGTACTTGTGAACCTTGATGTGACCTGGCCGGTAAGTCGAACAAGAAGTCACTGGCAGTGAATAGGCGATCTCACTGAAAGATTGGCAAGTTTTCGCAATCCGTCTAGGTCCATAGATTCTTCAACTGGAAAAGAAGAGTCAGTATCCATTCTGAACTGCAAAATGCAGCGAACAGAAATAAGCCTTTATTAAGGATCACATATCTTAAACAACCGGGACCTCGCTCTCTTCGCTCGCGTGATCTGTACGAATTTTTTCAGGAGAGCGGAACTCTGTTCCAGTATTGTTGGTTAAGGGCGAAACACGATAGTTCTACTGCGTATACCTTTTGGTTTTTGCCACGAAGTGGGCATGCTTCGAGCTGTGTGACATAACATGTACGTTATCGGTTCTTGCAGAACATAATCATTAGGTTGTCGCTGGTTCCCACGGCTCGTAGCTAACTACATCCGATAGAAAAAGAATAGGTAATAACATCATTGCGTTCTCTAACGCAGGAAGAACTGGAATCGAGCAGCCTGCCAAAAGAAGGAGGACATCACGGCCTTATACCAGTACTGGCATTGTTCGCGATAGCTATCGTGGTTATTGGCATCGTCATTTACATCACTGCTCGGCGGGCGATCGCGAGGCCGAGATCAGTAAAAATGCACGTCAAGGCGTGCAACCACACCGACTGCTTACGTCACGCCGCTGCCATCAAGATGGCGTGGAACAATTCCGTTGACCCCTGCGACGACTTCTACTACTTCGTCTGCGGCTCTTGGGCGACAAGAGAAAGCTATCGGCGAATGGACGACCTAATCAAAACGTCTGACCGCATCGCCCTTACAGAACTTCGATCCAACAGACTAGCGTCCAGGAAAGCGAGGAAGTTTTTTCTATCATGCCTCCATGCCAGCGAAGACGTCCAGTCCAACTTGGGTGTGCTGAAGACGTGGGCTTCCTCCATGGGGATGATTAGGTCGAACAATCAATCGCAAGTCGACGTCGTGACCCGGAACCCTTTAGATCTCCTGCTCGATCTTGCCATCAACTGGCGCATGGGACCACTGAATGTGCATGCCGCGATGCATCGCGGCAAAAACCAGAGGGTCCTGATTCTTGAACCCGTTATTAGCGTGTGGCTTAAACTGCTTCACGCAGAGGATTTTATGTCTCTCGTGGACCAGCATGTTGAACTCCTCGAGGCCCAACATCCGCGTCGCTGCGATCAGTGGAACGAGACAGTTGCAGCACTTCGTGCTGCTACTGCTGGGACCAGTGCAAGGAGTACGTCCGATGAAGTGGCCGGCGTCGTTTCAGACTTAGACGGCTTGACGAGGGGGATTCGGAAAGGAGCGTGGCTGGACCTCATCAATGCTCACTTCGCACCCGAATTTGTGTTTGACAATGACGATCCAGTTATCGTGTACGACGCGCGTACGATTACGAATATTGGCAGCCTCTTCGAGAACAGACGTTTGGATGCCATTTCAGAAGTGTTCTCCTGGCTCGTTGTCGAGACTTACCTCCGCGTTATCCTTACGCCGCATAAACAGCACGATACGGGAGACAAGACGTGGATGACCGAGCGTGATTGTCTGTCACACACATACTCGTTTTTGGGACTGCTTAGCGTTCAACGGTACCTACAGCGGAAGTTTCCGTCGTGGAAACGGGCATCCGTAGACACGTTTCTTAAGCACATCCGTACTACGTGGGCTTTGAACGTGGCACACGCTCCCTGGATAGACAGAGATTCGAGACGCCTAGCGCTGAAGAAAGTACACACCCTTAACACTGTACTGTGGCCGGCCAATGAATTTTTCGACGGGGATTTCAGTGAAACTCTGTACGCCACGTTCCCGGACATGGACAAACCGTTCATGGCTAACGTAATCGAAACCGCTGTCGCGCTGCGAGGGCTCGTCAATCACTCGCACTACTCAGACGTGTACACGATGCAAATGGCTGTCACGCCAGACCTCGTCACGTACAAGTACCACCTCAACGAAGTCCACATCGCGCTGGCAGCGCTGAACACTCCCGTCTACTACGACGTAGAGGTGTTCGCGATGACGTACGGAGGCCTGGGTTCGCTTTACGCCCAGGAAGTGTCCAAGATATACGACTCTACCGGAAGGTCGTTGAACGCGAACGGAGAGTTGCAGGTCTCGCCGTTCGGCGAGGAGTCGACCGAGTACAAGGAGAAACTGCGCTGCAACGTAACGAGCGGCCTGCCGTCTTACGAATACTTCGTTCACGTTACCGGTCTGGAGACTGCCTTCGAGGCGTACGGCGCCGCCATCCCGGCGTACGCGCGGGACTTTGACTACAGACTGCAGACGCTCGGACAGTACAGCAGCGACCAGGTTTTCTTCATGACTTACTGCCACATGCTGTGCGCGCCGAAAACCGACTACGCTGCCCAGGAGCATTGCAACGTCCCGCTTAGCAACTTCCGGCAGTTCGCGAAGGCCTTTCACTGTCCCGCGGGGTCGTACATGAACCCTCAAAAGAAGTGCGCCTTATTTGACGCGGAAAAGGACCACGACATCAAGTACATACGACAGCCTTTCGAAAGTATGGGTTATTAAAGTATGCTTTATTTGTATATGATACGTAGGTCGGTTTCTCGATCAGATTACATTGTCGTAGTGACTTTCACTGTTCTGATTTGCACGAAAGATCATAAAGAGTCTCCAACGTCTCATGCATCCGATGTCGCGATTCTTGTAATTTATGCAAATTCTCTGCGCCCACATTGCTCTAGAGCTTAGATAACGCACCTCGCCCGACAAGAGGAAAATGTAATATGGCCACTGGACGCACAGGCTATTGTTTCTGTGGCCGAATCTTGCAAGTTCGAGCACATTTGAGTTGCCGAACCTCATGCAGGTGATGCTTTGTATTTCTGATGTGGCGAGTTTAATTATACAGTGAAGCTATCTTCTGTAATATCGAGCGACATCTATCGGGCAAGCTTGGGCAAATAGTTTCTAGTTTTGCCAAGTGTGTTTAGTCACGTGTCGTTCACGCCTTATTTGCGAAATGTAAGCGAAGTACGCTAAAGGCAATCGTGCGCGCGCGCGCGCGCGCGTGTGTGTGTGTGTGTGTGTGTGTGTGTGTGTGTGTGTGTGTGTGTGTGTGTGTGTGTGTGTGTGTGTGTGTGTGTGTGTGTGTGTGTGTGTTTTGAGCACACACATTTGTGTTTTAAAGGGCAGAAAAAGTAAACCACAGAGAACATGTAGATGCAGATGTTGATAATTTGCAGAGTTGGTGCAGACTCGCACAGGGGATGATCAACCAAGAATTCGGGCAGCTAAAGTCAATAACAAGTGTTGCGTATTCTCTGCATGGTTCACCTTTCTCTGCGGCCTCTTACGACTTGCTTAGCCCCAACAAAATCCCTGTGCAAACAAAAAAGAATTTTTTTTACGGGCCTCTGCCCGTATCATCACCGCATTGTGTTGACAGATTTTGTTCACATAGACAAATAAATCCAGGTCTAACGCATCACATAGCATTTCTGCCCTTTCACTTTTCTTCTGGTTTGCCACGTCATCTGGTGGCCCTAGCAATTAATGTAGAAAACGTTGGTTCTTCTTTTTTTAAACTCTCACTAAACGCTCCGCAACACATCATTCAGAGCATCAGTTTCCCTGAAAACCATGTTGCAACGAACCCGCGCCCCTGACAGGAGATGTTCTTAACTTCACATTACAGCACGCCATCTCATAGCTATAGCTGTTTTCACGATGAAGAATGACAGTTGTACCCGGATATTGATGCCGGGTATGCCAGGTATGAAGATCTAATAGTGATAACGCATCAGCCACTGCAAATTACTTCATCACAATTTCGCTCCCAAATACATCCCGTGTCTCGAGCCTGCGCAGCAACCTTGACAGTGCAAAGGCCAGGGACGCCGCCGGCAGTCTTTATTTAGTCCGTGAAAAGTGACCACCGTCGGAATGCTTTCTTCGCCAATTAGCATCCCGTCGCGACACGTACTACACATACTAATCGAGTCGACTCCGCGAAACCGGACCCTCGTCGACGGAACGCACGTGCACTGCTTGATCATTCCGTGCAATCTCTCTCTTCACTGTGAATTCTAATCTTCGCCGTCGTCATGGTCGCCGCCAAGAAATATAGACAACTGTGTCTTTTTCGCGGCTGTAATAGAACCGTGCAGGGTGGCGCTACGTACAACACCCAGTAAAGCATCTCCAAGGAATTGTAGACGCCCCGCCACGGTGGTCTATAGTGGTTATGGCACTCGGTTGCTGATCCGAAGGTCGCGGGATCGAATCCCGGCTGCGGCGGCTGCATTTCGATGGAGGCGAAATGTTGAGGCCCGTATGCTGTGCGATGTCAGTGCACGTTAAAGAACCCCAGGTGGTCGAAATTTCCGGAGACCTCCACTACGGCGTCTCTCATAATCAGAGCTGGTTTTGGGACGTTAAACCCCACAAATCAATCAATCATCAAGAAATTGTAGACGTCGCATCGTTATGCCAAACGTGTTAAAGGGGAAGGCCCAACTTGCTCGGCTTTCGCGAATGTAACCGCTCCTTGCCATTTGGTGCTACAGAGTAAGGACATTTTGGCAGCAAGACGGTGCGTTTGTTCCAATAGTATGGTTAACATGAACAGGCTTTGTATTTTGAGTTCCGTCTTGCTGTAGAGATTTAGAGAGGATGCTTTAACAATGTAGCTCCCGAGAAGTGTCGTTGATCCTGAATGCATTGAACTCGAGCCGTGACCTGGGTCCTTGAGATCCTCGAAATGGGAGTTGGAAAAGATACTCTCCGCAAGGCTCATTTCTGTGACAACGGCAGGCCAGATCTCAGCATGTAGGAATTGTCTGCACCCTCCCGCTATATGTCGAAGGGACTCGGGTTCTCCGCAGCAGCAGCAGCATTGTGTTGGGGCAGTGAGGTGATTTCTGGTCAGACGGGGGAATTCGCGAGATGGCGCTTTAGTAAACCAAACGAGAAGACGCTGGTACATTTAAATTCTATAGGCTGTGCGTCACAAAGCGCCGAGTAGCGTTAGTAATCCAAAGCACTCAACAACGCTGTGCCGCACTGCGCAAGAGTTGCTTTCGGTCATTTACGTCAGTCGGTCACTTGCTCAAGAGATTGATCTTTTTGGTGGGGTACTCCAACCAACAAAGCACACGCACGTATGCAATATATCCATTTTCGAGGCTCATCAAACGGTCGCGTCCATTGTGTTATCTCATTCGTACACACATTGTCAGAAGAAGGTTGGTTGGTCGGTTGGATGGTTGGTCCTTGGATACCTTGGCGCAACCCGCCCCTGGGGGACCGGCCATGAACCGAAAAAGAGATTTGTTTGGGAGAGGACTACTATAATAAAATATAAAAGAAAATTATAATACGAATTTGATAATCAAATTTAGGTCAAAAGTATAGTTTCCTGGGAAGACTGAAGGTACATAATTACAAAAAAGAGAAGGGAACGGAAAGCGATCGTCTTCGTCATTGTGCTGTAACTGAGATCCACTGCACTTCATAAACAGAACACTGTTTCAAGAAGAAGAGGAAGAAGAGGTAGGGGAAACGCTGTATCATGGAAAACAAAAAAAGAATGAGGAGGGGCAAGCGTAGGGATTGGCAGTTTTGTAGTTACGGGACATTAAACCTTTGGGAACTAAAGTGGGCAAACATTCACACGCCGTAGGTATGGCGTGCAGATCACGTCTCTGTCTGCACAGACCGTCTGGTAAAGAACGCACTTAACTATACTACGCCCTGCGTGACCGACGACCCCAAGGTCATCGGATTCCTGATACGAAGTGACGACAACCATCACCTCACTTTTTTTAAACTTTGTATACTATCGCAGTGACGCCACCAAATCGCCAGCAGTTGCTTCGCTCAACGTTTCTTTTACCACGCATCAGAGCACCCTCTGTGACTCTGTCTCCCGTGGCGACAGTGGCGCACGTGCTCCGGCACGCGGTCTCCGCTTCACTGCACGGAACTAAGTTCGAACCTCCGGAGAAATACGGAGGAAGTCCTGCGCTGTTCGCGGGAAATAAATTAACGCGGTCTCGCAAACGCAAGAGGTAATCGAACCCGTGGCATCGAAAGACTCGCAGCTTCGCTCCTCTATCTGACTCGCCGCTTCGACAGGATGCACCGGACGCTTTTCAACGCGCGTCCCGAGTCCTCACTCCCTCCTCGCTCGGTCAGTCGGCAGGCCATCGCCACCGGCCGCTGCGGGAGAGGGGGACAGTGTAGCCAGACTAATGACTGGGGACGCTCGGTCCACGAGCAGTATATAAATGCCACGCCGGACAGTGGGAGGCAGAGGGGACTACCTAGCAACCTGCCTACCTACCCATGGCCTCCGTTCAGCTTAAACGATATCTTCACTCGCAACAAGAGACCGAAAATGCAGCGGCGGCGGCGGCGGCGAAGAAATATGACGGGTTGTCATAACCGGACCCGGGTGACAGCTTTACTTGGGCTAATCCGGCTGAAAAATCGAGGCCGGCAGTTTTGAGCTTGCGATGCAATCGTTGAAGACCTATTTCCTCGCCGCCGCATTGCGCGGACATCGCTTATATAACATTCTTTTCTTTTTCCTTGCCACTTTCTCTGTAACTTTGGTTTCCCGTGAGATTTCCTTTCTCGGGCTGTGGCAAAATCACGCTGCGTACTCGGCTAGCATGCCGGCTGGGCAGCTGGCTGCACACGTCGAAGGTGTACGACCCTCTTAGCGTGAACCTCCGTGGCAGTGGGCTATATAGAGATCGTCGTGGACGGAAGATCGCAGTTTATGCCTTGTTGTTCGCGAGAACCAGCATTCTTCAACTGGGGGGAGGTCGCGGCCTTGGTGTATAGTATATACCTCCACGAAATATCTCATGATTCATTGAGATTAAGGTACGTGTGGTCGGTATCGGAACGGAAGGCGCTGGCAGCTGGTGGGGGTGGAGGGCAGGAAACCAGATGCTGCCCCGTGTGGGAGTGCAGGAAAGTAAAGAATGGACAACGTGACTGAGACGGGGTTGCAATGGTCACTTCATATTCAGTAGCTTGCAGCAAGGGCTGATTAGTTTCCCTGCTTCGAACATGTAGTGAGCAGCTGTGCTGCTTTATTCTTGGGGCTGTAGGTACGTTTGTAAAAAAAAAAAAAAAAGCACTGTGATTAATAATTATTCTTGGCGTTTTACACGCCAAAAGCACGATACGAATGTGAGAGGTACACCGTAGTGGAGGGCTCCGGAAATTTCGACCACCTGGGGTCCTTTAACGTGCACTGACATCGCACTGTACACGGGCCTCAGCATTTCGCCTCCATCGATGTGTTGCCGCCACGGCCGGGATCGAACCCACGTCGTTCGAGCGAGAGGACAAGCAACGTGACTACAAGACAACCGCGGCAGACAAAAGCACATAGTTCAAGCTGTGTGTTAATGCGAGAACATTCTTGGCTGCTCCCAACGAAACTGGATTGGCTGAAAATGTAGTTTCGTAGCAGAGCCTGCCAGCAGGGTGAGAAAGTAAATATCTTCATTAGAATATGGGTTCGTTTTCTTTACTTATGAAACAACCAATTTTAAAATGCATAATTAATAAAAATAATGATAATTGCTTTGGTTTTGCGTGCCAAGACCAGGATACGATTTTGAAGTAGGCTAATATATCGCAGGGGCTCGGGAAATTGCGACCACAGTACACGGGCCTTCAGCATTCCTCCTCTATTGAAATGATGTAAAATACACGTTTTTTTTTTTCGGGCACATGTTAGAAAATTTCTTTAACGCTACAAATTCGTCAGGGTGACGCCCTCTTATAGAATTGGATCCCGAATGCATTGTTAACACGAGTTTGCATTTATCAATGAAATGGTTAGGTGCACATACATGTGATCAGCTCGTGCGAGGGTCGCCCACTAACTGCTCACGCCCATGACGACTATTAAAGCGTGGTAGGAATACCGCCTACGTTGTGAGCACGCGACAATCGTGCGGCGTGCAAGCGCAGCGGCAATTATTTTGTGATGGTTAGCTGGAGCACACCGTGACGAAAACCTACTGACCAACATAAGTACAAAAGCACGGTAAATTATGTTACTCTTTTTTTTTTTTTCGTTGTCCTCGCAAGCAGACTGCATCTTGCAGAAAGCAAACCTAATTTACGTAAGCGTAACGTTCCAACAGGTAATGAGTTTATGGGTAGCATTAAAAAAAAAATTAGAGAATGAAACCTTTACAGGTGGGTGCAATGATTTCGTTTCGGAGCCCTTCATAACTACATTTACTTGTGAGCCTTCTCCGCAATGTGTGCACCACTCTACGTACGGTGAAGTAAGATGCAGATCTTCGTAAGCCTTTTTATCTTTATTTAACACAGATTTTGTTAGAGAGCCACTGAATTGCGTCTGTAATACGGTATCACGGATAATAACCACGCATAACTGTCACCTTTCATTGCTCGCTATGAAAACCAACAGAATACTCGGTTAGGTGACCTATTCCATCCTGCGGGCACTTTCAAGATCACCAAGTAGAAGAAAATATTTTCAAAAAAAAAGGGAGGGGGACTGTCTTGCTGATGAAAAGAAGAGCGCTACTTTTGAGAGAGCTAAGGAGAAACATAGCGTTTTATTTTGTTATTTTTCATTTGGTAGCGACCTGAAAAGTTGTATTAACTTCAGCGCTAATCTAACGCGATTGTACATATACATGAGTGTCCCGTCGTCCTTGACGCTCTCTGCCGCTGACTCGGCCCGCTGGGCGCCCACGTGCACGGGGAAGAGAGCCAGCGGCACGTCACGATGCCCGTGGCGCCATCTGAAAGTGGAGAGGTGTACTTCGCAGGCTGCAGCACGCAGTCTAGCCCGGCCGTGGCTGCAGAAAAGGAGCGATTCTTTAGCGCTTGTGAGAAGTGCAGCTAAACGTATCGAAGCAACCACCAAAATTTGGTCCAGTTGAGATAAATGAAGTACATTTCCCAATACAATGGTTTGTGCATGTACATCTGCGTTCCTGTTAAGCTTGCTGAGTGCAAACGAAAGCAATACAGCGTAATTTCGTTACATGGCATTTACTAACAGCGTACATTTGAATGGCCATAACAACTTGCGGCGTTAGGCTGATCTTCCTGCCTCTTCCACCGATATGATGCCTTCTATACAATGGCTTCTAATAATACATACATACAGATATTATGGGCTAAACTGTGAGGCCAGAAGCTTGTCAGCACTCCTTCACAATGGACCTCCGTACCGTAGGCATCCCAAATTCAATTGCTATCCAACTTCAATGACGGTGCCAGAAGGATCAACACAGCGAGATGCTACGGCAGCAAATGAAGGGAACGTCGTTGCAGTGATGGAGACACGGATGATGTCCTAATCGTTTGTGATACAGCATAGGCGAAGATTTCTTTAAGGCGTCAAGAATAACGAATTCGTTTTTTGGCCATGTCTGTGACTTTATTCACTCCTGTTATATCAGAGCCATTCAGTGTTTTATCTAGTCTGCTGTAACAGTATTCGGATTCTACATGCTTCTTTTACAACAGACCAAAAGATTCTTCATTATCAAAGTTAGCTTTAACTAGGTTATAATGTACATATTTTATATATGGGAGGAAAACTTCGACTGTTGCGGAATCATTATATTGTAAAATGATAGAGTTCATCATACGCAACTCGGAAAAAGTGTTCTATGATACTACAAGGTGCAGAATGAGACTTGGTCAACGTGTTATATTGGAAACTGCACCTGAACCAGTGCACACGATCATGAACGTTGAATACATTAGGTCGAATCAAAATTTTCGTGACTCTGCAACGCCGGCTGTCCCACCGCTGCCGGGTCAACGTCCTTTCTCGGTGGATATCAATCTTTCTTCTCTTGTCTTCTCTTGCTGAGGGCCAAATGTAACAGACCAAGCAAAAATGCACCCTCCCGAACAAACGTACGCGATAGACGATGACGCGTTTCAGCAAAAGCGAGTTGACCACCTCAACTCTGAAAGTCTTAGTGGCTTGCGGTCTGTCACTCATGCCGCACTGTGTGTACGGTGCACCCCGCACGTTATCAGCAGGCTGTCTCCCGGGTAGGGTCGCGCTTGCGGGCAAAGCGACATACATTCGGCAAGCACCTGACTAAGGCTGATATCAGCTAGAAAGGTGACTGACTCCCAGCCGGTCTCTCCCATGAACTTCTTTTATCTCAGTTGGAGCGAAACGCAACGTCATTTGATTGACGGGGCCAGTGATTTCCGGAATCGAGGGAGCCGTGGGTTACCGTTGTATACGGTACCACCCTTCTCAGCTCCATCTATATAATGCACCTCGCATTGAGGCCGCTCCCTTGATTTATAAATATAAGCTTACCACCACGTAGTTTTCCAACGGAAGAGACATCTATCATTTCTACTTGCTGGCATAACGCGCAGTAGCCGTTACTCTCTCGGACGATAAGCAACACGTGGGTTGCCGTAGGTCTTCGCCGTGACAGTCGTAATACATTCGCTGCGCCCGCATCCACTGTCCTCCAGTAGATATGGAAGCTGTATACAGACATATATCAAGACTTCTTACTTCTCTGGGTCTTAAAACTAATGCCGCTGATGAAGGGGGCTAAGGCACTGTAACACAATAAACGGAGGCATGGGAAAATGTGAACGTTAGTTCGAAACGTTGATAATGGTGCTTCCAAACTTGGTCGTGTTTCACCTTCAGCAATGTCTTCAGGATGGGTATAGCAACAGAACATCGTCAGTAAACGAGAAAGAAGAAAGCACCGATCTAAATTTGTGCATTTTATTGCAAAGTGACAGATTCCGTTTACGTTTTATCGACACGATATTGTGAGATCATAAAGCAAGTCTCAGCAAACTGAAATAAAGCAATAACTTGAGGATGAAGGAAGCTTGGGACGTGACCTGAAGAGTGCGGCACTATTGCGTTGCTTAGCAACTTTCTTTGATTACAGATGCCCTTCACGAACCATAGCAATCCTCCTCGTAGTTGAGTGTACGTGCCAGCCGTTACAGGCACCAAGATTGTTAATTTATTCATTCATAGTATGGCTTTATTTATCCTATAATGCATGGCCTTCGTCCTTTCCGCGAAACCCACGTTCGTTCTGTGCTGCGCGGAACTAAACGCTCTGGCACCGAAACATCAACACCTAGAACTTTGCAACACACAAGGTGCGCCGCATGGAACCCTTTTTACCAATTAATGCCTCCTGCCTGCCACTGAAAATGCATCGTACACATCTCTTTCCCACACCCCCATTATCGTCACGTTCTGTCATTGTTTCTTTCCTTCGTAGAACAAAGGTGGTACGGAGGCAAGCAATCACGCAGTGACGTTCACATTTAAAAGCGCAACACCGATGGTTCCCGTGAGATTCACGTCCCGTAGCCATCCGGAACCCGTGGCATGACGGGTTTTGACGTGAGCGGACAGAGCAGCGACAGCAGGGCCGCGTACATGCTTGCCTCCGCTTATAGAAACCGCACAAAGCCCGTTGCTGTAAGAGACGCGCCGTCGCTCATATTCGCATAACAATGGAACACCGAAAACGTGGTCCTCTCTCTCTCTCTACCTCTCGTCATTCGCGTAGCCCCATAAATGCGCTGCGCACAACCCAGCACCGACACGCACTCGATGCCATCGTCGCGCCGATAACGAAGTGGTCTAGCGGTTTTAAACTAAAAGGCGTGTAAAACGTTAGACAAAAAACCGAGATAGATGTATATGCAGATAAGGAATATGAGTTGTGCGCAGCCCCAAAATAAGTTACAAAGTCACTCGCGCAACGTCGTGTCAAAAACACAGAACTGAATACTCCTGATTTCATATGGACGGCGCTCTTAGGAAATGCGGAGCTTCGGAAGGGAAGCGAAGGGGAGTATATGGGGGATGGAAACACTCTTCGAAAACCTCCCCTTCGTTAGCGTCGAATTGTCCCGAGAGCTTCGTGGTCCCCCCTTCACCCACAACCACTCACTGTACCGCCGCAATCTGCCCGCCTTCTATTTTTTTTGTGCGTGTTTGAAACTTGTCTCCACGCATGAGCTGGCCCACATGGCAGACCGCGACTCAAAAAAAGTGATGCCTCAGCGACAGCGATGGGAGTGTAAAAAGAGAGAGACATTACAAAGTCCCCGAGTGGTCCTGGGGGAGTGCTTGCGTCTCGGGGTCCACTTCCTCTCAATGAACCGTCGGAAAACGGCGGCGGCGTTTTTTTTTTTTTTTTAAACGAGTCCTCAGGGAACAAACCGAAGCTAAGTGGTCTACCGGCGTTTTTGGGTCACGCCCTCTAATTGTGAATTCGGAAATGGGAGGGAGCCAGTGAGCGGGGGCGCGCGGAAGCGATCGCGGCCATATCGAGAGTACGTGTGGTTGGGATGACGGCAAAAGAACGCGAGCGGTTTTGAACACAAAGTAAGAAACGGCGGGGGAATGTCAACGCCGCTTCAATGAAGAGGCCAGGCCGACTTTTGCCTCCTATTTATCGTTTCTCTCTTCTTTCCCCTCGCCGAAGAAGTCATGCGAGTGCCTTTCTCCGCGTCCACTGTTAAAAGTAGGCTCAACCGCAACGGACCTTTCGAAAAAACATTCAAAAGAGGGGCAAGTAAGAGGAGTGTCAATGGCACAATGAAGTATAGCAGACGCGCGCGACCCGCCCTCTGTCGGCGAAAAGACGCGAAGACAGCTCAATACAGTGGACTGCACAGCTACCTCTAGTTCACTCTTTGGCCAGCGAAGGGCGCGCCCGGCGCATTCCCGACAGCCAGATGAGACGCCTTGTGAAGCCCGGTCGCTAGCTGTTGTCATATGCAGGAAGGCTGGAACGAAGTTCCGGCTTAGAATTTTTTTTTTTTTTTCGATATCTTCGATGTTTGTAATGTCCTTGTCTGTCCGCTCTCAAGGACCGACGCTGCAAGACAACTTCGCACTCTTGCGCGAACCATGTCCTTAACTGAGTGGAATACCCCATACATGAGGCGCACCAGACTGCACCGGCTAAACCCATCGCTGCAACTCGGACCTCCGGCTGGTTTGCACCGACGTGAGGCTTCGCTTCTTTGCCGATTGTGGTTGGGAGTGGCCTTTACGAACGCTTACTCTGCGCTGATTGGAATGGCTGATAGTCCTGCGTGTGCTGTCTGCGGATGCGCAGAGACCATAGATCACTTGTTGTGCCACTGCCCACAATTTGAGGAACATAGACTGCCTATGACCGAGTCCTTCACAAAGCTCGACGATCGTCCACTTTGTGAACAGACAATCTTAGAATACCGTCCTCACGGTCCAACGGCTCAGAAAGCAATGAAAGCGCTTTTGGCCTTTCTAAAAGCATCTGGCCTAGCCGAGCGCCTATGATATTGTATAGGACTGCCCTGTAGGCATTCCCCTTCTCTCCTTCTCTTTACTTTTATTCCCCTTTTCCCATCCCCCAGTGTAGGGTAGCAAACCGGACTCATGACTGGTTAACATCCCTGCCTTCCCTTCCTTATTTCTCTCTCTCTCTTGTCTGTCAACAGAAACGATGGAACATGCGTCCCTCAAGAGTGAAGGAGCGCGTATCACGCCCCATGCGTTCTTCATGCGTGACCGCGAACGGTCAGTTCTGGCCAGCTGCGTGCCGTGTCGCTACAGTGACTCGTTGGACAAAGCGTATAGCCCTCAACGTGGCGTCGCGATGTTTTAGTTAAAGACTGCAAATATAGAGGTAGAGTAGCTACTCAGCTACTCTACTAAGGTGCCGCAGCCGGCTATGCGGCCACATTCAATCTGCGGCACGTTGACGAAGAAGGGGCTATCGCGCAGATAAAGACGACAAAGCCCACCGTCGTTAGCTGTTGCAAAATTTATACTTAACTCAGGACGACTCCACTGTTAAATTCGTAATCTCTAATATTAAAGAATGCTGATTGCGCCACTCTCGTAGGTAATTAACAGCGCTTATGATATAGCCTTTTATTCATATCGCTTCTTGGCCAATCCCCTTGGGCTTGTATGTGTAAATGCAGAGGGAAGCAGCAACAGCAGCAACAATGAAGAAGGCGGTGAGAACAACAACGACAGCCTTGACCTTGCTTCATTTTATCTACACTGTGCTTTCGATTTGTGCTGCTCCTGCATGGCGACAATGTCTTTACAGAGATATGCAGGAAGACAAATAAACAGCATACAAAGCGGCCGTGTAGGCATTGCGTGTGCAATTGCTGGAAACGCGTGACTCGTGGGCGGAATTGTTCGTATGCACAGTAAGATATAACATAGCAAAGTAACGATTGCTAAAGAAAACATTTGCGTTCAAAGTATGTCACACATATTTAAAGAATTTACGATGCACGTATTTCGTAAGGTCAACATGAGCAATGTTTCCTAAACAACACGACGCGGGCATATGGGTGTGCGTTTGTAGAACATTCACGTGATGACATGGCAGGTTTTCTCACGTTCTTTGGAATATTGAGTCCTGTCAGGCAAACTGCTTAGCTGGATAGGTCAGTTGAGCTAGTTTCCGTCGTTAAATATACTGTTTGAAGCTCTTGGCGATCGCCATTCACAAAAAGCATTTTAAAATTGCAGTACTCCACTTCTCCAGTAATCACAATAAATTGTTACATGCACTAACGTTATACGCAATAGAAAACGTTCACCAATCCTGACGTTGGACATCACATAACCGAAGGCGGTTGCCAAACGGCGAAAATCACTCACGCTTTTGCTGGTTCTGAACGTCTAAGAATTGCAACAATAATATCCAGATGGTTTGTGTATGACGAACCATTTACTGTGAGAGTCAGTAGTGACCAAAAGAATATGTTAAGCGCTTAAAGATACCAAACAGACAAAGAGTATTTATTAATGATTATGTAGGGGCGTTTTGAACAACTTATCAAGGCCGTGCCTCACAGTTGCAACTGGAGAGGCAAGAGCAAATGGCGAACGTGCACAGGCGTCACCACACTGTGTCGGCAGAAATAGTACCGCGTTCAGACCTATATGAGGAAAAGTCAGGAGAATTTAGCGCGAAGATCTGCACCACCCTCCTCATATGCACTAGAGAAGAATGTAGGGGAAAAGAACCTTGTCAGAACTCTGCCAAGCTCTCACGAGCAACCTCCAGTTGAATCATCTGTAATGAAGCGGCACCAAGCAGCATAATACTGGATCTACAATTACTCAATTTCTGCGAGTCAGGCAGTTTTTGAAAAACTCGCCCTGTATTATCACTTCACTAATTTGAGTGCTCCAAAGTCTCGGTAACATGAGGAGTAACATAGTCGTAGCTTCACCTCGTGATTTCTCGTGATATTCAAAACTAAAATCATCATTCGCATTGAAGCAAGTTGCGGACGCTCAACCAAACTTAAAGTGCATGCCCAAAACACCTAATATAACGAAAAGAGACCGTATGTGCTATAAGTGCTCGACAGCTGGCTCAGCTCAGCTTGAAGGCCCGTTGCGTAGCGACTTACACCGATGCATGTTTCCGATAAAGGCAACAGCTTTTTAATGTGCGGGTCACCCAACAAAAACAGCAAAAAAAAAACAAAACAAAACGAAGCAACCTAGGAAAAAGAAAAGCATAAGCCACAAATGAAGAAGCTCGACGAACGAGAGCTGAAGGGCACGCATAGCGGTAGATCCAGGGAGGGGGCGCCGATTTTAATTTCCAGAGCTCAGCCAAAGACGTGTTATATAGTATAGTATATGACCTCGGCGAGGGCGCAGCCGAAGCGCAGCGAGCCTTCGGTATCGATCGCTAGCATCGCACAAATTACCGTAATTATCGCGCGTCGAGCAGACCAGACGCAGCGGATGAGCAGCGGACTAGAATTAACGTCGCACACGCGTCTAACGCTTCTTCCACTCCTTCCCTCATCACCCCCTCTTCTTCTTCATCATCACATCCTTCTTTTTAAAAAGAAAATATTCTTCTCTTTGACGAGGGTGTGTGCGCTCTTCAATTCCGCGTTATGCTCCTCTGCAGATCCAAGCGTGGCCGGCTCGAAGCCTTTACACAGTGTGTGTATAGCTGTCTTCCCTTCCCGGCTTCGACTTCGCGCGTCATTACTCCGCAGACGTCGGGGGCTATCTGATCCGATCAAGCTTGAAGTGCGCGCCTGCCACCGTCCTCATCGCCGACGCGAAGCGAGGAACAGCAAGAGGAAGAAGAGGAGATAAGCAAAGACAGGAGAGGAACTGATAAGAAAAGCAGAGGGGTGCACGTGACGAGAGTGTGATGGCGAATGCTGTAGTGTGTGTACGCAGTGTGAGCGTATGCGTGTGGATATGTGTGCACGCACACACGGGGACTCGAAGGCACGAAGATAAAAGCTGGGACCTGCTCGTGGAATGTGGAAGTGACAGGCTTAGCACGCTTAGTGGTGCGCGGTGCTTCCCGACTCCGGCAAGGAGGGAGGGGATGGGGTGTTTTGAAAAGCAAGTGTGATTTGAGGTGGTAGCAGACACGTACGTCCGGCTGATGCGACGGCGAGATTAATATGTCACGCTTATGCAATGTCCACCGTGACAAGCCTCAGAGGAACTGCATATTTGTGCTCGCGGGAAGGCGAAATAAAGGGACGTCTTAATTGTAACCTATCTTCGAGCTTTAACACACGTACTTACACTTTGGATGACGGCTACTGAACGTGGTAATTACCTCTCATGCATTGTAATATTGTGCATAGGATAACAAAGTATGTTCGCAGAGACTGCGATTCGTTTTCCTGGAAGAGTTCTTATCACCCTGCTGCGTTTACAGTTTTTAAATCGTGTAAAAGAGAGCTGAGGTGCAAGTATCGCATATATACCACACGTATGCAGATTGCGACTGCACGCTGTGGGGTGCGTCAAATATCGTCATCATTTTATGAGTGATGTCGCATAAGTTAGAACTAATAAGTAGGGGAAGAGCTATATTTTATAAGTTTGATGATAAAAACCTCTATACTAAGTTGAAATGCAGCAAGACTTAACTGGGCGAGTTGGTATGTATCCATATTCAAACTTTTTAGCGCGCACAAAAGACAAAAGCGCTCGTGTGTCTTGTCTGTGTCTTTTGTGCGCGCTAAAAAGTTTAAATGAGTTGAAATGATTTAGCTGCTCAAGACTGCGCCCCGGCACACTCTTGTCGCCGTGTAAGTAATTTCACAGTGCTACGTCGAGCCTATCTGGCTGTTAACTCACCACGTTAGAGAGGCAATCGCCCTCCAATGAGGCTGCACTGTAGCACAACCAGAGAAATTTTTCACAGACACATAGCTCAGCAAAGATTATTGCTGGGAGAGTTCGTACATAATTTAGGGAAAACACGTAGCTCCTTTATCTATATTATTTTTCTGGAGAGTAGTGCCTAAAAGGCAAGCATAGAAGAACCTCCTTTTTATCATATTCCCGATTGCTCATGCATAGTAACACGACGTTCGTTAAAACGGCGAGAACAAGTGAGGCACCAAACAACGGCGCCTAAAAAAATTTATCAGAATACAATTTCCCGAGCACTCTCAAGACATGCATGTTGGCTTGAACGCGCCACAGCGCAAGTAAACACGAATTAATGTCTGGATTTCGCGACGAAATAAACGGCCACGGTAGCAACGCCTGCATACATTTTGGGATGTCGTTTAGGCAACATGATAAGTGAATCTTCGTTCTTTTTGAATAAGTTCTTGCTCTCTGAGCATATTTCCGGTTCGTAATTCCTTCCCGTTCCGCCAAGTTTCTTGTCTCAAAATGAAAAAAAGAAGGTAAGAAAATTCGAGGAGATTTACAAGACTATTGTTCTTTTTTCTTTCTTTTGCTACATTTGTCAAGCTGAAATCTGAAGCCTCCCCCAAAGCCGAGTCGGCCCACAACGAGCACCAAGAAAGTTTTGAACCCTACGCTCACTGGAGTTTTTCCTCGGCGACGTTTTCCTCCAGTAAAGGGATAAACGGGTGTGTGCCAATTTATCTTTCCAAACTCCGAGGTCCCCCTCACACTTAGAGGAAAAACGTCTTCGAGCAGGATTTTCCTTTCGCAGCTGTCTCTTTCTCTCTCTCTCTCTCTCTCCCCACCTCTATCTCTCTATCGCCTCCCTCCTCCTCCTCTCTTTAGTCGATGGCGTATGAAGATGAAAACCGAAGATAGCACCTATATATACGACATAGAGTTCTCCCTACAGCTGCCAAAAGGGTTTTGGGAGATCACGGAAAAAGCTCGGAGAAGACGAGGATCGACAGGAAATGACGTGGAAGGAATAAAAAGAAAAGAATGTTCAGCGAAAATTCGGAAAGTTGCCGTGGAAACCGGAGCATGAAAGCTGTTCGGAAAAAGGAATCAAGGCAGAGGCGCGGCCTCATTGGCGCAAGATGAATTAAGAAGAAACAACAAGTACATCGAAATTTCTTGAGTGCTAGTACGAGAGTCAATTGAGATATACCGTAAGCTTCATATTTCTTTCTTTCTCTCTTTGGCTTCAGGGGAGATTGAAATGAGCGTAACTGGCAAAAGCCTATATGTGGGTTTGCTTTATGAAAGAAACGGACAAGGAAGTGTGTATTCCTCCTTTCATCATTGATTGCTTTAGTTTTCAGATTGAGATAGTCGAAACATAAGTACACTTTGACACAAAAATAGAGAAATAATCTATATCTTGAAGCGCTAGCCATTCAATGAAATTGACATATCGTCAGATGCTCACCCGCTCACCAGATGCCTACACCAGTTTGTTACCCTTAGCGAGAGGAAGGGATTAACGGGAGAGAGAAAGAAGGCCGAGGGAGAGAGAAGAAACAGCAGACGTGCCCTCACAAGTCTCCAACATTGCGTTTACACATAGTATAGCATTTCTTAGCAAGTTTATCACGTATTTTGCACAAAAGCCCGCTTTCTATTTTACAGCCTCGTGCACAGGTCTTCTGTAAGTCTGCGCTATCAAACATGAATATGTGACAGATTACATAGCGTACGCTCATTTAAACATCAGATAAGCCTCAAGAGCAGATGAAAAATAACAGAACGCCGTGTGCAAATGTTCTTAGGCTCTCAGCTTTTCTTTAAGCCCCTAACAACACGTGATGTTACAAAGAAACGGTCAAGGAATGAGCGTTTTGGTCAGTGGAGCTTGACAAATGAAGCGCGACGCTTAGAATTGCGGAATATGTATTTTACATGAATAGGCAGGACGCTGATTATGCTAGAAACTTTCGCTTGATGAGCTTATTGATAACGTGCACTTAGCGAGAACTCAGCTGATTCTGCACGTTAAACAGCCACAGTAGCGTTATCTTATTCTGAAGTGAACCGCTGTAGCTTAGCTGCCATTCTTTTATTTTTTGCAAGCCAGCACAGGCCAAGCAGTTACGTCCACCTGTCAAACCTCACTGCTGCTGCGACCATGCACCTGCTTCATGCTAAATGTTGCAGCTATTGCAGCGCGACACAAAATCGTAAAGACTTTACGTAGGACTAAGGAAAGACAAGCACTTGCTGCACCCGAATTTTCTTGTTTGACGGAGGATATCTTACACATTCAGCTGCAGCACAAAGCATCGCAGCGCGAAGCAGTACCGTCCTACAGCACTATAGTGAGTGGTAGCCGGCCGCGTCTCGGCCCGCATTCACTGAGTCCAAGGTCGCTGCGCCCAGCCAAGTCCTGGCCAGCCCGGGCTGGCGCTAGCCAGAGTTGCTGTGTATGCTACCGCAGGTAGCATATACAGTAACTGTGGTATCCTATTAACTGTGGCAGGAGTAACTGGTAGCATATGCAGGTAGCATATACAGTAACTGTGGTAGCATAGTAACTCTATACTCCCTATACTGCCCCTCCCTCTGCGGAGACGGTGGAACTGGCCCGCGGTGGTCTGCGACGACGGGAAAACGAGCGTGCCTGCCGGCGGGGAAACCTGGTCCTCGTCGTCTCTCTTGGGGTTGTCCTCCCCTAGACGTAGCCCTCACCATCAGGAATGGCATCGTCCTCGTCACTATCAGCGCCGTCGTCATAGCGGGCACTCTCTTCATACTTATCGACTCTCCTGTCTCGTCTTTGCGGTCCGCCTTCCGCACCTCCTTGCCATCATCGGTTTCGGACAGCTCTGCCGTAGTCCAGTCCGCTTCTACTGGCACTTCTCCGTCTTGGTGTCCCAGGCGCCTTTCACCTTCGTCGAGATGTGTTCTTCGACCTCCCGTGTCGCCACGTTGGTCGGCCGGTTTGGTCATCCATGGCCTTTGAGCCCCGCCACGGTGGTCTAGTGGCTATGGTACTCGGCTGCTGATCCGAGGGTCGCGGGATCGTATCCCGGCCGCGGCGGCTGCATTTCGGTGAAGGCGAAATGTTGAGGCCAATGTGCTGTGCGACGTCAGTGCACGTTAAAGAACCCCAGGTGGTCAAAATTTCCGGAGCCGTCCACTACGGCGTCTCTCATAATCACAGCTGGTTTTGGGACGTAAAACCCAACAAATTAATTAATTAATTAATCCATGGCCTTTGATGTGCGAACCTGGGAAAAACGGACGCACTCAGTAGTTGCCTTCGCTCGTCTGCAGAATGTCATGGCTCAACATTTGCACGGTTGCAGAAGACCACCAAAGAACCCGGGGGAAGGCCTCGTACAGGTTGCGGAACCGGTGACGCGGCTTCTCCCGCGAGGATGGTCCTTTCCTGAACGTACCCGGGGCCCCACGCTGTGGCGCTGCTAGCTCGGGGCCGGAATTCGGCGGGACGCTAGCAGGACGGGGCATAGCAGCCCTGGACTGCTTGGCGAGACGCGGCGATCTCCCAGAAGTGCTATATACGATGGTATTCTATAGTAACATTGGACGGTACTGCATAGCACTATAGGACTGTACTGTATAGTACTACAGGGTGGCAACATATGCCAGCTTACTACATCTTATATACTCTTGTAAGTTTCATTCCTTCGCAAACAGCAGAGGGCTGTGACACCCCTATCACTGTGTGTCTTATTGAATCGCAAGTACTATGGGAGAGGGAGAGGGGAAAGGGGAAATCAGAGAAGCGGAGGTTCACCAGATGCTTGACCGGTTTGTTACCTTTAGCGGGACGAAAGGATTAACGGAAGAGAAAAAAAAAGAAGGCCGAAGGGAGAGAGGAGAACTAGCAGACGCGCCCTCACGAGTCTCCAACAATAGAAACTTCGAAATAACGCGCTCCTGCACACAATTGGTAGACGGCGGAACCGGGTCGCTAATGACTGCTGCGTCATCCTTTGAGTGTCTGCAGCTTTCACGTGCCCTGACGTCACGTTCAATTAAAGGAAGTTACTTTGGTTTATTTAAGCCGTCGTTTATTTTCATGGGTAACGATCAAAGTTTGGGATTGAAGACGTCGGGGAGGGGAGCTGTTATTGCCAATATCGCTTCATCCTACGATGTCTGGACGAGAAATGTTGGGACATTTCATTGGCCCTAATGAGAGAACAAAAGAAGAAAAAATGACGGATTGATGCCGCGATAATAGATTTCCTTCGAAAGCATCCCTACAGAGGCCGCCACGCACGGCGCATAGAATATTGCGTAACTCTCGCAGCTCACGTTCTCGCCAGTGTTCAGCGGCATTAAAGCAAAAACAAGAAAGGCGGCTGTGTACTTCGTCATATTGAAAGAAATGAGGCATTGAGCTATAGGAGGGCGCACGGAGGGCTCATTTTACACTTGCTTCAGTTCGAGTCGTATATATCTCAATTTTTCTATCTCTTCATCTCTTTTTTTTTTCTTCAGCTTCGTGAATTAAAAAGGAAGAGAAATAAGTCGATAAAGAAAACGAGGACGACAAACCCAATTAACTCTGGGCGAAAGAGCCACTATTCCATGAAGTTCAATCGACTGTAAATTGATTTTGACTCCTCGCGCACCGCTGAATTGCGCAGCTATATAGAGAGGGGACCAAGCTGGAGGGGTTAAAAATAAATAAAGCACGGAAAGAAGGCGACACTCACAGACGCGAAAAGAAAGAAATTCCCAAAGGAGGGGCTTCCTCCGATATGAACTTGAAGGGAACCGAAACACGATAAATGCGGGAGAGACCTTAAAAGAGCGCCGTACAGCACAGAAAGTATAGTGACAGGAGCCCCAAGGAGAACAAAAAAAAAAAAAAAATCAACAGAACAGTGAAATTGGCAAAAGAAAAGAAGGCACAAGCGTAGGGAAAGCAAGGCACGAGGGAAGACAAAAAAAAAAGTGCTGGTTTTAGTGGCGGCTGCAGGGAAGGTGAGGAAGGCGAACGAGGGTGGTCGGGAAGTTTGCGGGAGGGAAGTGTGACGCCTACGGCTGAATAGATTGCGCGCGCGCAGGAGGGCTCCCCCCCTCCCCCCTCCACACGATATCGAAATTGAGGTGGTCGAACCGCTCAATCGAGCGAATTGTCCGTTCCTTTCTGGAGGGACCCTAGGGGAAAAGAGGGAAGGTAGTAGTTGGTGACAGTGGGAGATGGGGGAGATGGGGAAGAGGGGGAACAAGGCGGATGCCGGAAAGAAAGTGGATGAGTGTGATAGCGACGAGATACGACGGACGCTCCGTATAAATCAAAGAAAAGAAAGAAAGAAAAGGAAGGGAGGAGGAGAGGAGCTTGGGGGAGTCCCCGCGAATTACACGCTGCAGCGTCGAATGAAAGTGAACTCACTCGAAAGCCAGCTTGCGCTTGGAAGATAAGGGATAAATTAGGGACAAATAAAAGCACGATGAAGATTTCGGGTCCATCTGTAGAGCACTGCTGGGGCTATCTGCGCCCCAATGTGATCCTTGGAGAAAGAACTATCCGGAGGTAGTCGGCTTCATCTGGATTTACTTCTGAGAAGGGGCCGCAATAACAGGGAAGTGGCGTCGCAAGTGAATAGCGGAGACCACATGTCTTTGTTTTTCTTTTTTCTTCTTGAAAACGCGGTCGCTTGTATCTTTCTGACCGCCAAGAGTGCACGAGTGTCTGAAAAGATTTAATTCTCCAACCTAAAAGTCAAGAGAAAAGCTAATTCTCCAGCCTAAAAGTCAATCAAGACCATATCTGCTAACAAATTCATTCGCTCAAGCAGTGTACCTCATGGTTGCTCTGTTTCTTTCTTCCCCTTTAATTCTCCAACATCCATGTATTTCAGGTCGTGAAGTGTTATAGTCAACTCACTCAGGCTGTATCGCCGGAAGAAGCATAGGCTAAGCAAATATGTGCTTGGCAGCTCCGTAACACGATTAATCCAGTTTCACGTGTTTCTTATAAACATCTCCCTGTCTAACTTGGAATTCTTTCCCATTGTACTGTTGCACTATAGAAAGCCGAACAAAATGTGACCAGCCTTCCGTCGCTCTCTCTCTCTTTCTGTCCACACACACACACGCACGCACGCACAAACACACACAGTATATGTATATTTCGCCTGTACTCATTTTTATATGTAGCCTGCAGTAGGTATCGGTGGGAATGGGTATGACGGTCTTAAAATTCATTTCAGCAGAAATCAGAAATCAACCTGACATATACCTAAAGCAATTCTTTTTAACGTTGCACACAAATCCACTTGCATGATCTGTTTTACATCAGGATTCTATTTAATTGCGGCTGCTATGGCCGGAATCTAATTCTCTGCAGTCGTTCATCTGGGAACACCACAGCCACTACGTCACCGCGGTGGGTCACGATATCCCTAGGTAACAAGAAACTTCGCTTAACGTCAGCCGACCTTACGCACCGCACCCAGTGGTCCCATCTTCCGCACCTACGCTTCCATCTCCACCACATTTGTTCTCTTGAACGCCTCACAGCACGAACGGGCGTGGCCGCATGGGTTCCCTGGTCTACAAGAAATGCGGAGTGTCTATATGTACAGCGCACAGGCCGAAAACTTCGGACGGCTACAGCAGGCCAGAGCGGTACTTCTTGGGCCATCTCCATCGTTCAGTGTCCTTAACCCTTCGGTCGGAACAGCGTGCTGTAGTTGCGGGCAAAACTCGGCAAAGACCGGAGTTATTGCGACTCCCCACGATCAAGGACGGAGTCGCCCCCGCTGTGCTTACGAAAGTGGATCGGGTACGACTCGAGGGGGATCGGTATGCGGCTACAGCCACGCGACGCACCTTGGCATGACTGTGCGCATCGCATTCGTCTTGCACGCCATGATGGCTCAGGAGACACTCCTATACCCGGCGGGCCATCGGGGGTGCTTCTATTAGCGGCCACCGCCCCGCGCAATGCATTTACCCCTCGCATCCTCTTGCGTTTAGCGTCGCTGCGCAATTTCAGTCGCCTCAAGGTCGCTGTACAGCCGCGCGGTGCGGTTCAAGAGTAGCTAACTATAGGGTAAGCACGAGCACCCAGACTTACGCATGGTGTCTGTTCTTGAAAATGTCCTACGACAAATGGGAGTTCTAGATTGTTTTCGGAAGTGAAGACCGCTGGGACATGACGATGCGCATCGATGGTGGGGAAAGTGACAAAGGCTTTGCTAGTGCACTTGAATTCGACGGGTCCCTGCGAACTTGTTTTCAAGCGAGGCTGTAACTTTACCGCATCTTTAAGCGAGAGGAGTATTAGGCGGCAGCTTGGCTCGCAACTGGTGGTTGAAATAGAAATAGAAACAAATAGAAACAAATAGAAATAGTTGAAATAGAAACAAGAAACAAGCGACACACGTGGTGTTCAAATTTCAACTGAGTTTATGTTTATAAAACACGCTCGCTTTTAAAGCCAAGCACATTGTCAATAAGCCAATCATAAAAACATCGCCTCCTGGTGGCAGTTGCGATTATGTCCGTTGTTAGCTCTAACTTAACAAGCCCCTTTCTTTGGATGTTAAGGCAACGGAAAGCTGCCGAAGCATTTACAACTATACGTTATCGAAGTGCGTGTCGCTTGTTTCTTGATCATAAGTACGTAGCACTGTCTTTAACTACAACGGAATGTCGATGCGCTCTCCGTCCCATCACAGCTGTCTCTTCATCTTTTTATCCTTCTCGTTTCATTGTATGTAGCATACCAGGCACGCGTCTCATTAGGCTTCTTATTTGTTTCGTTATCTGTCTCACTTTCACTGTTGCCCAAGCCTACCCTATATATCTCAGGCAACATTGGGAAACACTCGGCCTTCGTATCTCATGTTGTGACCTATACAATACTTATAGCATGTTTCCATCGGAAAACTCTCCGAAGAGCTATCCCTTAAGAATGCCCGATGTTTGAATGATTCCTGGCTTCTCAGGGGACATTTATTGAATGTTCAGATATCGAAGTTGCACAAAGGTAGACCCGAAATCGTAATAAGTGCCGCTTGTATCGTGCAAATGAGGCTATGTCATCGTCGTCACCGCTGGCATGCGACGAAGGCCGAGGAAAAGATGTTTCGGAATTAAAATTACACGTACACTTGGGCGATAAGGTTGCAAGCAAGCACAGAATGAGACAAGAGAGAGAACCATGGACCAAGTAACGTATCGCAAGGAACGTTGCGACAAAGTGCCTCTCCATTCTCGCGGCAATTCAACGTTGACCTTGGCGCAGCAAAGACCTCATCCATCATCGTGTCCACGACGCTGGGCGACGTATATTTCTCAATGGCCGATAGGCACACACGCACAGAATTACTCCTATGTATCAAGTGTCAAACGGCCGAGCCCCAGAGATGGGTCCCGTATCGTGTATGTGCTGCGCGCAGCCGCAGAAAGCTTGGACTTCAACTTCCTCTCCTCGGCTTTTGGAAATCGATCGCCCTTTCTATCTCTGACATAGGAGTACATCTTTCTTATACATTTTTTTTTGGTCTTGTGATGCGAATGAAGCAGCAGAAATCAGCGCGCATGAAGAAAGAAAAGAAAGAAGTTCATACATGACACGTTTCAAACGCAGAGCCACACGCGTTTCATATCGTCGCTTTCACAGTCGACACCTTCTTCTCATCGCTTGGGAGTTGTATACAGCCAGAGAAATTACTCTAGAAGAACCAATTGGGCTGAAGGTCAGGATAAGCGAAAAAGGGAGGAGTTTGAGTTCGCTCTGAAAGATGGAGTAAACAACCAAACAAACTATAAGCCGCAAAAACAAAAAAAAAAAAAAAAACAGTGAAAGAAGGACGTTTACAAGTCGGCGGATATCGCTGCTTGCCGGCGTGAAACACGGAAAAACCATCAGCGCAACCTCGCCGGGCTGCGGTAAAACGCATCAACGAACCCATCGCGAGGACCTGATCGGCTTGTCGCCCCGGAGCCTTCTATAAACTGCGGCTCGGCGTAAGCATCTACGGCTTCCCGAGTGCGTTCGACGATAACCGACCTGGACGTTTGTAGTACGCACTTGGACCTCGCCTCCGAGTGAGATGCTATGTCCATGGGCTGTTGAGATGGGTCGCAGGCCGTAGTGCGCATGACGACAGAGAGCAGCTCACGACACGCGGAATTTTTTTGTCCCGTGTTGACAATCTTCCCCAGGCTTTGCTTGGGGCCGCGCCGACACCCATGGGCTCTCCCCTCCGAGAGCCTGGCAGTTAGCGTCTTTGAAGAAGACGTATCGCGTGACACCGCGCTCAGCGCTGTGTTTTTTCGTTCCTACGCAGCGCGGGAGCGCTACTTGCGTGGCCCTTAGTTGAGTGCAGCACTGCCAACGCGTGCCAGTTACCGAAGCCCACCGAAGCCATCCACCTCTCTCTCTTTCTCTCTCTTCCTCTTCCTCTGCAACAGAAAGTAATTCCAACATACGCGCTTCAATGTCAACTCGTCTCACAGTTGCTTGCGATAAATCAGAGGAAGTCTAATTCAACTGTGCCGCCATTAGTTTTAGCGCTAATTCCTCGGCATGTCCAATTATAGTTGCTGAAAAGGTAACTCCTAACTTTCCATGAACAGGACGCTATATGCGCTACAGCGAATGTTAAGTTGCGAAAAATTGAAAGATAAGGTTTATGGTGCTGGCGAGAACAGTGCAGTTGTAGACGAGAAAGCGACAACACCGAGAAACTAGGGTGACGCTCTCTGTTCCACACTGTGAGTACTCTCTTGAAATGACGTCAGCTCATGTCATTTTGAGTACTCGATTACTGAGGCCGGTCACAAATGAAGAGTGCAGCACATTAACTCTGATAAGGAATAAATATGCGGTAGCCACAGCTGTTGCTGCATATTACGGCATCGTAATGTCGGCAACCGAGACCGTGACGTCGTCCCCTTTTCGCCCTGTAGCTTCTTCGGGGCGCAAATTTCGCGTTCTTACTCGAGCTCTCTGTAATCTTTCTATGACTTATAGGACAGTTCTATCAACGAAGTTTCTGGATCTCCCAGCCATCTCTGCAATAAAGAGAGAGAGAATGGCGTTGTTGCGAACGTTGTGCGATTTTCTGTAGTCGGCGCCCTGTACATACCTCAAATCAGCGCCCTGCATTGTGACCAAGGAACACGCACAGGTTTCAAGACATCATTAATCGTTTCTGACTTCGACAGTGACCGCAATTTCCTTTTACTAAAAAGGCCATTTTTTTTTTTTTTTGTATTTCATCCTTAACTAACACCGCAATGCAACCGCGCGTCACTGCCGATATTCGAGCTCACGACCTTGCTCCCAGCGCCGTACCTTCTCGATCGCAGCAGCCACACCGAATCCCCGCGGAGAGCCATTAGCCTGCAGAAAAACCGCAGGACAGGCGGCTTTCGATATCGTTCGCAGAACGATACATACTGGGAGACGACGACCGCGTTCGGGTCTCTCTTCTCCGGCAGGACCAGCAGTCGCCGCCGCAGCCGTCTTCGTGTGTGTATATAAAGCACGCTGCGCGGATTTATCGTTCGCATATGCGGGGTAGTGGTGTCGAAGACAAGTCTTTGAAAGGAAAGAAGGATGAACAAACAAACAAACAAACAAACAAACAGTCGCGCGCGTGCATGCGAGCCGACCAGCGATATCTCCGATCTGTTATATGCGTCCTGCGCTTTTCATTCCCCAGCACCCCGCGGGAGACGAAACGTCAGCAAGCAGCGGCGACCGTGCTGCCTGCGACCTGCGGGCCGCCGAGCCCCCTGTATCTGACGGTGGAACGCGGGAGGCTCATTGAAGCACCGCTTGTAATGTAAACTCGGCGACTGTTGAGATTCTGCGCGGCCACTAAATAGGCTGGAGAAAGCGTAGGAATGAGACACCTCCGAGTCGGAAGCTGCAAGCAAGCCGGCTTCGCTGAGAGAGGAAGAAGAGGAGGATGCATGTCATACCGCTGAGCTGTGCTGGTGAGCGAGAACACATTTTAAAAACAAGTTTGAGAACGAAAGATAGGAGGGGGAGGGGCGTCGACGTATGCGCTCCTGCGGCGGCAGTTGTCCCGCTGTCCCAGCCCTGAAAGCAATTAGTGTCCGTCTTCCGTAACACTGACAGAATATGGGTGGGGAGGGGATTATAACATAAGAAAAAAGAACGTAACAAGTGAAAATGACATTCGGAAGGCAAACGAAAACAGCTCGCCCGCTTCGTTTGAGCTCTCGTTTGAACGGGGATGAGAAGCCAAGTAGGTGCGGGAGAGACGGAAAGAAAACGAAATGTTGCAGTGGTGGTGGTTTTCCGCCTTCGCTAAATCGTGCGTTACGACTCGTAATTAGGCGTTTGCTCGAAGGCTGGGCGCTTGTTGTCGGTGTCATGCTAATGCGCGAATATGCTATTCCGACGTTTGCTTCATGAAGAGGCAAATACACATAGGTAATGGTGCACAAGCAGGTGACAGCTATACGCAATAGTGGTGCGAAGACAGAAGTAACAGCGGAGCTGGTGTTCCTCCTCACCTCCATTCCTTCCTCCTCACTCTCACATAACTCATTCTCACCCTTACTTCATTTCATACCCCCTTGCTGTACTGTAGCATACACGGTAATGCTATGTTATACCCTCTCCCTTTCTACATACGGTCACTTATTTCTCCCGGCACCTTGCCCATACATACTGTGCATGGATATGCTATGATAAGAGCTGCATACCCGCTTTCCAAGGCCCATAAATTACACTATATAAGCATATGCCATGATTTACCCTCTCCCCTTCTCCTTTCCTTCCTCTTCTCCCTCGCTTCTCTGATCCTCACTTCCCTTTCCGACTCCCTTGCTATGCTATACTACGCATGGCTATGCCATGTTAGGAGCTTCTTGGCACGTGTCCGCTTTCTGTGCCGCATACCCGCCTTTGTGTAGTAATGGGTTGACGGCATGAGCGCAAGAGAAAAAGGTGCGCGCGCACTTATTTCATGATGATGATCTACTGTTAAAGGCCATCTACTGTTAAAGAATATGTTGTCGACCTCTCGATGAGGCATTGCTTTCCCAGACTGCCCGAGCAAACAGGCGATCGAGAACGGTTTCAAACCCGAAATTCTGTATTCGTATTAGCCATCTGCATCTGCTGTCGCACTCATTGTTTTTCATCAGCTTCAATCAAACAGGTTGCACGAGCGCACAGAGATAGTTTCCTTTACCGACAATAGATATGTAGTAACTTATATGATCGGTGACAAACGGTTGCTGAAGAGAATGGACCCCGTTGTCATTTTATTCGCTTCGTAAGAAGCCGGCTCCTGTGTCTCCCAAGACGAATGAAGTTGTAGCGTCACTTTTCCTCACCGCCGGACTCCATCAACCTACACATATTACGGCAGTCCCTATACTATATGTGCCATGCTTATGCCCTCACTCCCTATATGGGAAATCTATGCCGTGCTGATCAAGCCAGACTCGGCAAGGGTCGGCGCTCTTTCCAGCATGCAGGCAGCGCGCGGAGAGCGCCTTCTTCACGTGTGTGTATGCAATTGCGTTTTGGATGTCTTTTCGAGGGACGTGGATGTAGTATGGAAGACGAAAGAGAAGAAGAAGAAGAAGAAGAAGAAGAAGAAGAGCGGGAAAGGAAGGAAGCCCGACTCGGGCGGGCGGGCGAGCGCACCCCATTGGTTGGCTCACTTTTTGTCGCCGAGGCAATGCCACGACGCGCTCCGCAGGTGTCCAGCCCGTGGCCGATCCCGAGTCATCCTTCTTGTTGCGTCTGGCCCCGCTCCATGCACGCTCTCTCTCCGTCCTTCTTCGCTTCCTTCCTTCCTTATCTCGGACGCTGTCGGGCAGTGCCGCGCGGTACGCGCAGTGGCTTCATTTGGATAATGAGTCCGGAAACAGTGGGCCCCGGATCGCTCCCCCCCCCCACTCGCGCACGCGCACACACAATCAAATATTTCTCGCCACGGGGGTCTCGTAGAGATGCTACCACCACCAGAGTTGTGCATGCTGTTACGCCTTTATTTATTCGTATTTTTTTCTTTCTTTTTGCGAACACGTTATTTCCTTGAATGAGCGTTCCTTGCTTAAGTCCATGCGCTTCATTCTTTCTCCTTGCGGATGCGTGAGTATACCGTAATGTCCCGCATGCAAGGCAAAACTGAGCCCACCCGTGGCGCATGTTTTGCGGCAGTGGTATTATGCTACAGAGTCCGAGAGAGCGGGTTCGGCTCCCTGCTCCTGCTGTCGTATATTTCGATGAAGACGAAATGCGAAAGCAAAAAAGGAGGAAAATACTCGTGTGCGTAGATTTAAATGCATGTTAGAAATGTTATACATGGCTTTAAATTAATTCGAAGACTTCTGCTATGGCAAACTCCGTAACTCAATGAGCAGTTTTTGGACTTCAAACCCTTCAGTTCAGCCCAATATGAAGGTCAACATCGGGCCTCGACTTCATGCAGGTCCCATTCGCCTCCTACTTCCGCCGTTTTCAAACAAAAACAAAAAATAAATAATGATTTATTAGTCAAAGGCACTGCAGAGTGTGCCGTATTCTAACAGTTATTTCTTTCTCTCCCTGAACATTTTTCTTCCTTCCTCATAGCTTGGTGTTTTCCAGCACGTCTCTAATAAGCATGCATGCTTTACCGGGGCAAGGCCAATACGTCGCCCATCAGTGATATGAAAAATAAAGAGGAAGTTCCGCTCTACACAGGTGTAAGATGAATAAATACAAGAAAACTATAAACACACGGAAGTATACTTACCCCACCCATCACCTACCCCGCCCTCTCCAATAAAATGCGCGCAATGATGATCCACTCACATGCACACATGAAATCCATGCTTGGTTAAAGTACCGAAATTCGAGCATTTAAATGCTTCCGTGCACGGCGGTCTAATGACGAGGCAGACATATTAAACGTGGCCGTTGATCCAGTAATCAAGACGCTCGTATTATACGACGTAACTCACGGTACACGCACGCCTTTTTCATGCTCGAAATGCAAAGCGAGCAAAGTGGCCACAGATACGGCATATCTACCTCCCGCAGTGCTCGTGCGCTCGTTAGGTAGGATTGTCGGACGTGGGCATTTTCGTCGGACATGAGCACGAAAAAAAAAAAAAAAAGAAAGAAATCTGTGTACACGGGAACGCACCTACGGCGCACAGGTTGCGTTGATTTACCATGGGACCGCGATGGGCCGCGTTGTTTTACGTACATTACGCACATTGCACCTTCGCGCACGTTCATCGTGGGGTATATATATATATATATATATATATATATATATATATATATATATATATATATATATATATATATATGTGTGTGTGTGTGTGTGTGTGTGTGTGTGTGTGTGTGTGTGTGTGTGTGTGTGTGTGTTTCTCATTATGCTCGTGTTTTTATGAGTGAGATTACGCATATAGAGAAATCGGGTGGAAAAGGTGTTTGATGAAGCGCGCGTGCGAAATCAAAGAAAGAAAGCAAAATTTTGAGTCGCACGAGCTCGATATAAATCCTTGGCCTGTCTGAGACGAAGTACGCATACACAAATAATGATGGCTCGTGGAAGGAAAGGACCCGCTTCCGCGCGCATGTGCGTTTTATATCACTTGTTCAATTACGGCGAGTGTTCGTTAGCGCACGTGCCACGTGGCTGTGCTAGAAAGAAAGAAAGAAAGAAAGAAAGAAAGAAAGAAAGAAAGAAAGAAAGAAAGAAAGAAAGAAAGAAAGAAAGAAAGAAAGAAAGAAAGAAAGAAAGATGTTATGAAGAACGTCACTTTGCGGGTAAGGAATAACTCATTCGTCGTCCCTCGTAAGCGTTAACGCCCCTGCTCTCGTTTTGCTTTGGTTCTTTTGCACGCGTATGTGAGAGTTGTGCTAAATGTTAAATATTTCTTTCGGTCTTTAGATCTCTGAACAGTGCATATTATTACCTTCTTTAAGTCTGAGTTAGTTCGCAAGTCTTCGAATTGCCCCGGAGTCCTTTCAGAGCCGTACGCGCTTGATGTGAGATCTCTTACAAAAAAGCTCTATTGATTTGCTGTTGAGGCGCTATTGGACATTGATTGAATCGAATGATTTTCAGTGATGTTTCAAGGGTCACAGATTTACTTCAACGCATTCCCAACGAAAATACCTTTGATTTATTGCAACAAGAAGTATTGAGTGTCACAATACTTCAACAAAGGCGTCACAATAATATTTTAGCGCACACGTACTTTCAAATAACTCGACAGCTATTCAACAGCTACTTGCTCAGCATACTTTCAATAACATTTTGGTGACCAATATTCAGGAATTGTCAGTATTGACTTAAATAATATTTCAACGGACAGACAATGACTCATCAGTCTCCACATTCACCAACAGTGTTTCAATAGCTTCTCAATAAAAACATTTTTGTTTTCAACGTTATTTCGGTGGCCACTATGTCAACGTCGACTTCAATAATATTTCAACTGACACACAATGACTGTTCAGTACAATTCTCAACATTGACCATCAGCTTCCTAATAGTCTCTCAACAAATTTTTTTTTGTAAGCAAACTAAGCGAAAAGGATTTCGTAAGATACGCGTAATATGTTACGATAAAGTTCGTGTGTTAATCAGTAAGTGCCTGTGGTTCCTCACAATCGCAGCACCAATGTTCCTCCTAGTAAGCTTAACAATATTCTGATATTTTTCCAGTACCATATTAAAATTTCAAATATAGCATTTAAATGTAGCCTATTTATATTTGTTTTCAAACGAAGCAGCCGGTATCTGAGAACCTGAATTAAAAAAAATATTTACAAATATTTCACACCGTCAGCTGCACTAAAGTGAACGTAACATTGATTAAAAAATTCCACGCATATCCACGGAGTAAATGATGATGAGTGGGCGAAGCTTCGGAATTTCATCGTAAATCGTGCCGAGTTCCGGATTAATATAGCCATGCTTCGTGCTGTATGGACAGATAACTGAGTTCTCTGGAACACTGTGGTATTCGTTTCGCATCTTCTACCTTCCAGAAAAGTTGTGGACAACTACTTAAAACTGGGGCTATTGTGATGTAATACGAAACGAAACCGAAACTGAGTGATGCCGGAGTAGACGAAGAGGAACCGGCGTGAACTCGTGACACAAGAGCGCGTGCCAGCGTTCGAGGCGACGAAGAGGAACCGGCGTGAACTCGTGACACAAGAGCGCGTGCCAGCGCTCGAGGCAGCTCAGCGTTCGATGAAGACGAAGTGGCTACGACGGACAACTACGGCAGACAAGCCTACGCCTTAAGGAGCTTCGCCCCTAAAAGCGTGGAAAATTTCGTCCCGGTGCCATAATACGGTGATAAGTCAGGAGTACGCGCACAAAGCAGCACGTTACGTCATTAGGTCACTCGGGGAGGTAGATTTTACTGCTTATACAATGATTACTCGAGATTTATGAAAAGTTCTCTGAATGGACAAGGTCTCCTTATTTAACCATAAAGCACAATTTGTAATATTAATGCTGAAATATTGAACGTAGGGATGTTAACACTGTTTCACGTTAACTGTAAAAAAAAAAAGCGACAAAGGATATTCAAAACACGCCGTTTGGGTATTCAACGTTCATTCTGCTTCCCTTGCTATTCGGCTTGTTTTCGATCTAAAAAAATATCTGCTAGCGCACACTTAAAGTTCAGTATAAGTTCAAACGACGCTTTACACGTCACAGCATTGATGAGATCACTGTTGACTGTGCAGCACGGAGGGTACAATGTTTTTAGTAACGCAGTGTGGCCCACATTGCCATCTACCGCAATTTCACAAACCCATGAACTTATAATGAACAAACAGCGATGTAGTTCATTTAAATATTTCAAATCAAGCGAACAAAGCAAAAATATCAAGCCTTAGTAATTTCCATAATGAGCGTTTTCTGAGAAAGTACCCCCTCTTAAAGACAAATATTTTTCGCTTCCCATCAAGCACTGATCTTCTTTCTACTCTGAGCTTTCAGTGCAAATGAAAAAAAAAAATGAACGAAAGAAAAGAAGGGATCGATGTGATGACGGCGTGGAGGGGACGATGCACTCTGAGAAGAAGCTGCCGCTCTGCTGGAATTTAGGCTAAAGCCGACAATGAAGAAGTTTGAGCCGAGACGAGGCGAACCAATATAAACACTGTACTGCGCGCAACGGCATTATACTCCGAGCATAGTGTATAACGCCCCAAAAGGCCCGTTCTCGCAAAGCCACGCCGAGACGAGACAAGACGAGCCGGGCGTGAGCGGACCTTCCCTAGTCATCAACTGTCCCCTAATAGCGTCATCCATCTCCGTCGGCCCCTACCAAACGATATCGCTCCCGGTCGGCTTCAGCGCGGACAACGCGGCCGGCTCTAGCCCCTGCAGACGCCGTCAGAAGCCGATCAGCAGGCACAAGAATGAAGAAGCCATAGATAGCCGAGCCGAGATGAGCCGCGCGAGCCGCGGCCCCATGCAAAGCGTGCGTGAGATGTCCAGATTATGAGATGTGGTGGCAGGCACCGATCTCTCTCTCTTTCTCTCTCTTTCTCTGCCTGCTGATCGTACGGGCGGTGCGTGAACTTTGAGTTCGCGGCTGGTGCATAGAAGCCGCGAGCGCGTTCGTCAGCAGCACGATGCTATATTAGGGCGTGTTCGCGCTTGTGGGATATCAACCCATATATCCGTTCCTAAGTCGTCTTCTCACGCTACCTTTTTACTAAAACAGAGAGAAGGCTATAAGCAGTGGGCACGTTGTCGATAAGATCGAACCGCGGTGTAGAGCTATTATCAGGAGAGATTGGCATGCGTGTTCGGCTCATTTATAAGAGGTCTCGAACGTCCGTAAAGAGTCTGAAGGGTTTCGCACTGTTGCGCATGGCCGTTCACAGTATTATGATAGGCTTAGGGCAACTCCCTGCTAAGCTCGCTCAAAGCGCTCAAAGTTCAAGGCCTGTTCGCATGACACCCCGCTACACGCTGACTGTTGCGAAGGTTGACGACGTACATTAGCTGAATTACGGCTTTATATTGTTCATCATATAATGTCTAGAAATAATGAAAGTTGACGTGGTCAAAATGGAAGCTTGCTTTGTTGTTATGTGGGGTTTAACGTCCCAATACCAGCTCTGATTATGAGAGACGCCGTAGTGGAGGACTCCGGAAATTTTGACCACCTGGGGTTCTTTAACATGGGTGCACTGACATCGCACAGCACACGGGCCTCAACATTTCGCCTCGATCGAAATGCAGACCCCTAAAAATACCGAACGATCGTTGTGATTTGAGCGCTGCTCGTCTTCTTTGGCGTAGGTTTACCTAACAAAGAGCTTTACTGAAGACTCACGCTTCTGGGTCATTCATTGCCATCGCAACGCGAAAACAGCGCCGTAGAAGGATAACGTATTCGTGACCGCATCGTTACAAGCCCGCGATCATGGCACAGGTATAGAGCCCAAGGAACAAGTACAAAAATTCAGCCACTATATATTTCCTACAATACCACGCACGCACGGGTTCCCATTATCAATCCTCGCTCTATCTAAATCCTCTCGTTCACTCCGAAACCACTATCGCGTTAGCTCGTCTCGCTCAGCGCGGTATTACTGATAACGGTCTGAGCGGTCAACCTGTCTAGTTATACAGCCGACGCACCAGTACAACAACAATGACGACAGAAAAGCAAGGAACGAATAGAAAAGACTACACAGGGAAGGTACTGTGAGTCGAAGCTTCGACGTTGTACAGGGCGTACACGTTCTAGCTACCGAAGAACCTCCCCCTGATGTATTTAGGTTAGGTTACGCTTGAGTAATTGGAGCGGCAAGCTGAGAGATCGAGAACGTCGTTCCAATCGCTAATCTCCACTAAGCATCCGCAGCTTGACGGATGGAGGATTCTCATTGTTTGCCGGTGACTGATGATCACGTGGGGTGCGAAGGAACAAAGGAATCAATCGTCGGGATTAACGCTGCCTCCGAAGATAATGCATACCGTCGTCTCTAAATAGCACGCGATGGGCTCCTGTCTCGCGCTTCATTTGCCTTGGACACCCCCCCTCCTGCTGTTTCCCTGTATCGCCACTAAGACTTTAGAGGCATTGTAATGTAAATGAAGGGACAGAGGGCGTCGTCCGCGGAACAATGACTCCGTAATTTAGCAACTGCAGTAGCTCCTACGCGGCCGAAGCTGGGATGTTGAGTAACACTGACGACGTCCCGCCACTCTGCTAAATGCATGTGGCCGTTTTAAATGCGATCCGTTCATTGGAGTGGGAGTATACTAGAATTTCAAAGGGAGCTTTTGGGCTCGCCTTACAAGGGACTGTCTATACTGTTCATCGATTTCACATTTTTAACGCAATAGAAAGCGCGCCATTCGAAGTGTACAAGCTAGCAATGGTTTCGCTGGAAAGTCAGCAGAAATATTTTTAATGGAAATTTTCTATCTTCGTGGTCACCCCCTCTGTGTGTGTAGGGATCCCGGCAACACTGGGCACTGGGTTTTCGAAATATTAATTTAAAAATGAAAGGTACTCTCCGTCGTGAAGGAACGTCACCAAATGTGTGTCAAATACAATTCTAAGTAACGAATTTTTTTCTTTTAAGCAGGGCATTTGAACCGGCGTAGGCATTTCTTGGTTTTTCATTACACTTTACTGCATTTTCATTACACATTACTGCATTTGTGCTTCACATGCTGAGTGTTGTGCAATATCGTGGTCTGGGCGGGGACTGGCGCATTGTCAGGCATTCAGTTGCCTTTTCGCCACCCCTTCCCACTGTACCATGGGATACGATTGTATGTTGGAATTAATGAAAATAAACTTCAACTTCAACTTCAACTTCATTACACTTGGAGGTTGACAGTAATCACCGAGGGCAACGTTACCGTGCTGTTCTTGTTTTTTTGTTTGCTTCTTTTTTGTCACAGCTTTCAGGGCCAAGTTGAACACATTCTTCCTTTTTTATGGGGTACAAGCATGCTCGTTTCCGGTAATGCACCGGAACGATCTTCCCATTTTCACCGCGACCGCAAAAATAATTTTCGAGTGGTAAACAGTCCTCTTGCAAAAACACAAATTTCAAGGCAAGAATTAGAATAAGAACGACTAGAGCGCGATGAACTATAATACAGCAACCATCATATAAATTTGTAATCAAGGCAAGATAGAAATTATGAGATGATCTGTTTAAAAAAAGAGCTACATGAGTCGGTCGTGTATTGAGACGAAGCGAGCCCTGAGCCTATAAAGACAACATGCTGTAACATCACATGAGAGACCATGCGACACTTTCTTGAACATAGACAACTGTTCCAACCAGTCGTGGGGGCTGGTTGGAAGTATAATTGCATAAAGCGAAATATAATTGTACTGCACGCATCATGCAGGGATTATGCTACAAACTGCTTCTTTCAATAAATCACGTTACCAATCACCGTCTACGTCGCTTGAGGTAGAGCTAGCATATGTTATTTCCCGGCGGTGGAAACGTGCTCACTGATTCTTCAGTTGTTGGCTTTGAGTTCAACAAATAAGGAACTTCTATGTACATTTTCTTAAAAACACCAAAAAGCCAAGCGATGTATAGTTGGTGCTTCTATAGTGACTTAATTCGTTGAAATAGGGCAAGCGACGATTTCCGGCCGTATTTGAATTCAAATTGCAAGTTCCCTGGTGCGAGCGGTGTAGTAATATTAAGCTCACATGTTTACGGAAGCCCCAGTGAGGGAATGGCACCGTTCTGTGACAGGGCTCATTAATGAATGTTAGCTGTCGTTGACTATTAACTGCATATACTGTTGGCGCGCGCTCTCTGTGCATGACATGAGGAAATAATCGTTTGCGTACGCAATAAATCTGCCCGCCAATGTTTCTTTCAGCGCTACTGATGCGATGAGAACCTTGGGCCGCGAAATAAAAAAGAAAAATGACAGAATGCGTAGGAAATGAAAATTCAAGGTAGACCGGACAACTGACGAAAGTAGACCAAGAAACTTTACCTATCATAACTAAATGGCAACTGCTAGGCTTTTTTTTTTCTTTTGCTTTATGCATCCATATGAATGACGTTGCTTTCAGCAACAGGTCCTCTTCAACCTTTTAGACAGCGTCAATTCTGCCTCAAAAGAAGACTAGTGAACAAGAAATGTCTCCCTACCGCTGCAGACGACCACAAGTTCATGTTATTATGAATAAATACCGCCTTGATGAAGAAATCCCGGTAGCATGGCGAAGCGTCTTTTTGGGTTATCTAGGAATCGAAACACTTCCCCTCTCACTTGGGTCTGTTCTGACTGTTAGGAAGCGGAAGTGTCTCTAGCTTCTAACTCGTAGTGACCGGCGGCGGACCATTGCTTAAGAAAAAAAGAAAATTTCTTTCTCCCTTCAGACACGCCAGCTTACTTCCGAAAATAGTAACGAGATACCCGTGTTCGGCAGAGTATCGCGATAAAATCGTTACACCATAAAGGTATTTCTGTTTTTTACATACAAATACATTTTCCAAATGTATCTCGATACAGAAATACACTGCAGATACTGAAAAGTATCTCTAAGATACTACCGCGATACTGCCCGGCCCTGATGTAAGGGAATACTCCCATAGCTACCAACAAAGGTTCCTATTTGGAGGTAAACATATACTCCCATCAGTCCACCCAAATGCTCCATTCAATAAGGGAGTAAACATTTTACTCCGCTTGACCAGAGCATATCAACTTCTCATCGGGGAATGGGCTAGATTACAAGAAATTTACTCCCATCTCCGGCTTATTTTTGTGTACAGTTTACAGACCAAGTACGAGTTACTGATGTCATCGCAGCATTTTGCTGAAAAGGGGGAAGATTGTGAAGTAAACTGACATTTTGCGGAGCTCCACCTTTAAAAGGTGACAGGCTTCGTTGCCGAAGCATTCGAATTTTCCTGCTAATAATATTTTCAATTTTGGAATATGTGCATAAACACTTCACGTATACCTGTTGATGGAAGGCGGACCAGTGCTTCATTTCCGTTCATGTTTATGTTGCTCGTAGCCGTCGAAATGAGGTTACACGTAACTGTATTACTGCTGATAGTACTTGCCCTGCATTGTGTATATAATGAACCATTCTCTCATCTACAGTCTACTGTTCGCTGTCGTGGCGATAAAACCAAAATTGCTGGCAGAGAACCGCAATTATATAGGACCGCTCGTCTTTGCGGCCTCAGCGTACACGCTTCGCTTCTACCGCAGTGGCTTTTACGCGAAAACAACACACGCGGCTGCAAACCTTACTCCAAAACAAACACAAGAACACACGCGTTGAGGCACGCGAATGCACTTACACGCGCGCGCGCGTGCACCCAGGGCGACGACAGCGAAGACACCGTTTCCAGAGGGCGCCGGAAAATTAAGACGGATCTCTCTCTTCCCCAACAGGGTTCGATGTTGGCTTCCTTCGCAACGGCTTGCGCAGCACGGCGCCTATGTACGGCTCGGGAACGGTTTCATCCATCCATCGCTTCTCCTCCGGCCAAGCGAGCTTGCGGTACAAGCAAGCTTGCGCTTCACTGAACTGCCGAGGAAGCGGGCCACTTCTCTTCTAGCTCATCCTTCTTCACTTTCCAGTAGGGAATCTTCATTTGCTTAAAAAAGAGAGTACTGGTCGCCACTTCATGCTGCGGCCTTATCTCGCAGACTCACTTAAAGGAGGTGACAGCTAACCGGGGCTAAAGCCTGTTACTCGCCTGCGTAGGCCAGGGAGCTTGCGTTTTCGCGCCAAGTGATGTCGTTCAGAGCTTGTGACGGCAAAGAGTGAGAGCGTGCCGAGAGCTGCAACTTCCGTGGCATGAAGCGCAGGCCGACGACCTTTTGCTTCCGCTTTACAACCTTTTATAGATCATTTCCTCGTCACTTATTCCCAACCCGCGCGGCAACGATTTTCGACGCGTTAACTCTGCGAGTCACAATCGCCTTCCCAGCGGGTGACTGCATTTTCTGTTGGGGGGTGAGGCAGCCGTGTACGAATAGCTTCGCGAGAAAGTTTCGCACCGTGTGTGATGCAGGCGCTAACAGCCACGGCCACGACTCTGAGTCAGCGGCAGGCGCCCGAGTTAGAAGGGGCATTATGCGTCGGGGGCACAAAGAAGTAATCCATCTGGTGTGCCGCCAATAAAGGGGACGATGATGAAGGGCCACCGGACGGTGGCAGAAAGCAGGAAAAGAAAAGAAGGGTGAAGGAAGGTGGACGTCTTTCAATGCCGACAGGCGTACCAGAGCTTCTTCGATGAAGTTGCGTTCAGTGCCAGCTAAGCCCTGCCATGCGTCACCCTGCCCTACCCTGCCATGCGTCAAAGTATGCGAAAGTGTTCCAGCAGTCCCTCTAGGTTAGTCATGGAAGCTGGACAAGCAGCAGTCATCAGCAGCCTGTGATGCGGAAAATGTACATGCATTAACAGCACGCCGAGATTTCGTACGAGCCATGTATAACTCCGCAGCTTGTGTTCCGTATAGTCGACTTGAATTTCTTGACAAAGCTCCCTTCCCATGACGACGACAAGACAAGCTCTGCTGGGAAATTATGGACACCTCCCACTAGTGCAGCTTATATACAAGGGATGGATTCGCTCGTGTATGAATCAATGAATGCATATGCGCGTTTCCGCGCACCTTGAAGCATTGACGCTTTTGAAAACTTGCTCTGTGTAGCAGCTGGTTAGCTTTCGATGATGCGGGCCAAGGTACAGCAGACTGAACCTCTAAAACAGCCGTGCCATGTACATGCGTCGCGTGCAGCAATCTCAGATTCCCAAAGAAGGAACGATTCCCAAAGAAGGCCAACGACTCTGCATGACAACGTGTAGCGACAATTAGATACTTATTGCAACGTTATTCAAATGTAGCGAATGTTGGTCAATATGGGCGTAAGGTTCCAAGCAATGTGCCTTGCTCTAAACATCGGGTTAGGCCGAGTTCGTTTAGCTTATTTCTCCCTGCCACCCGCGTTTCCTGCGCTAGCTGCTCGAGCCAGCGAACTCTTCTTCGTTCCCAGCGACGCTGCACGTAACAAGAGCCAAACAGTAACTCATTTCTCGACCCCCACGCCTTCTGCCCGCAAACGGGTGGCGTTTTTGGGGGGCTTCCCCGCGCATGGCGAAAGCGCCGCAGAGTCGGCGCGCGAGCGCTGGCACAAAAGGAGCAACGCTCGCTTCGGCACTCGTCTTTTCCTCTTCTTCCCCATCAACCCAACTCCCACCTTGGAGCCAGCCTTTCTTCCCGCTGTCGAGACTTTGATGGAAACGCGCGCCGCTCGCCTGCGCGCTCAAGGGCTGGCCCCGGGCTGACGAACCGGGATACAAGACGGACCGACTCCCCCCCTTCTCCTCCTCCTACCCCCTCCCTCTCTCCTTTCAACCTGCCCGTGCGCGTGCACTGTCCACATAGTGATGCGATGAATGGAAGAACCGGCCAGCAGCGGTACAGATACAAAACTAGCCGGCGAGTATAGAGGAAAACGGGCCAGGGAGAAAGTCTGTGGGGCGCGAAATTAAGGCGAGCCCCTTTTAGCGACCTTGCACGGGCTGCGCGTTCCACGCGTTGCCACGACCCTATTTGGGTTCGAGAGCGGCCACGCTTTCATCGGACACCAGCTTGGTGCGCGGGGCTGCGGCTGGGACTGCGAGGACGACTTCCTGTCCCCACCAGTCGACGGCATCCTCCTATAAGAAAGGATGCTTGTGTGTGACTGCGTGGTTTAACGCATTCGAATTGCAGTGTATAGAGCGTTTTGAGTCGCAAGAGGATGTACAGTTTCTCGGTAAACGTATCGAATACCACCCGCAGCTACACAAGCTGTGTTTGTTCAGCCTAATCAGGGGCTCGTTGTGCGGGTTTTTCTTTCCTATCGCTTTGTCGAGCAAGATTGCTGTGGCACGGCAACGCATTAGAACTTTGAATTGTGAGCACAAGAACTATTGCGTAGTATAATGAACAAGATGAAAGTCGTCGCTTGAGGCTCGTGTTTCTTGACCCGCGTAGTTAGAGCTTCTTCTAGCACCATTACCGTTCAATGCAGGCCAGTCCATAAATATACTTTACACCGTTCGGTGCTCCTTTTGTCCTGAATAGTAATCATCACCTGTTTTATGCGTCTTTCTTGTACACCCCGTGGTATAGCTATGCTTTCTTGTCAGGAGCTCTCCAGAAACGCATGCCCTTAGTAGCCTCTAAGTAGTCGGCGTGCAGTACTAAAGGAAAGGGAGGCATACAAAATAGGTACTGTGAATAAACAAATAAATAAAATGTGCGCTAAACGTTGGAAGAATATTTACAGTGTATAAAAGCGATGATGGAGTAGACAGTGCCACGAACCACGCCGGCTCTCCTCTTCGACCCTTTGAAACAGAAACAATAGGATAGCAAGCGTGGGATCAGAGTGAGGAAACATCCCGTTGGTGGTTTACTATACAATACCTACAATACTAAGGCATCTACTGATGCGTGTCCTGATATGCACAACCAAGTAAAGATTTAAAGACAGTATACCTATGCGTCCGACCCATCTCAAATAGCAGTTACAGAACACACTGTGATGTAAGGAAATACTAGCGTCGAAAACAATTTCAATCGAATCCTCCAGGTAAGAACATCAGGCAAGAAAGTAGCGAAAAAAAAATCTTGCAGTTCTCATCAAGAAATTTAGGTAACATATAATTTTTTAAGCATTTTCGGAAACTCGAACGATCTAGGGGGAGAAGATATTAAACGTTGAAATTACAGCACGCCTATTCTTTTTTTTTTTGCCTGATATCAGTCGTATTCATTCTAAATATAGTGATACTGCATCTTGTGAGTTTCTTCCTAACTACCGGACAGTCACTTACCCGTTCGCCCATTTTTTGAAGCTCAGTGTTCCTCATTCGCTACCAGTTCCCTCGTGACGTCAACATCGGAAATAGCTTGACTTGTTGCAATACATATCCCATCTCTTCTTTGCGAGATGGCGAAGCCAGTGCAATGTTACTCTGCTGCGACCTCGGCCAATTTGACCACTACCCGTCGGCAGCTGTTCCCTTCATCGGCTGCGCAATTTACAAGATAGCTCGGACCTACGCTGAAAAACAAAAGATGTAACGACATGAGAAAATCTGACCGGCGGCTTTAATCAGCGGTCGCCCCGCGCATACCGCGTTTTTTCTAATTTTTTTTTTCAACTGTCGGTTACGTAATGAAACTTACTCCCTCTTATTGCGTAAGCCTGGTACACGCTTCACGAACTCTGCAGAGGAACATTTTGTGTTTCTGGACGAGTGGGATGGCACACACCGATCTCTGCGCTTAAGCGAACGCAAATAGCAACTGCTTATCCAAATAGCTCTATGTATACACGCTTGTCGCAAGACTGACATGTGCTCTCAAGCTTCCACTTCTAGTATTAAGAACAATGTGGCCATCCTTCCAATATCATTGTCACAAAAATCTCTGTACAGACAACCGCAAAAGAAGGGGCTACTCATCCAAGAAGGCTCAGCGCACGATAGCGCGAAGCGGAAAGTCGCAAACAATCTTCACAGCCCGTTCCGGAAATCAGGATAGGCGGCGCCACCGGAAAGTTGACCGTAGGGTGCCTTCAGTGCAGCCGCCCCTTGTTCGGACCGACGGAGAAGGAAGATCTCGAGGCACCCTAAGCTCGGTTTCAGCAGTACCATGCAGCAAATCCAAGACTACGCGACCTTCGAATGCAGATTCTTGCGAAACGAGATGTAGGTGTTTCGAGAGGCTTTCGTCGCTTTCCCTGCGGAGCTCGCCGCTAGCAGACGATGACAGAGTACGGTACAGGGCACATCTAAGATACGTTCGTACTCCCTTATGGTCGAAAATACACACACAATTCGCCCTATGAAAGGGAAAATTGGCATCCACCCGTTTTGTAGCACAAGGCTACAAGGAAATCCATACGGATTTCTCAGAAATGAAAGCTTCCTAGTTGCTGAAAAATTCGTCCTGCTCCGGGGTTCGAACCCGGGACCAACGCCTGTCCGGGGCGCTCGTTCTGTCAACTGAGCTAACCAGGAGGCCAGCGATTGACAGTGCGAGGGCGAATCCATCGACAACTCGAGTTGCCCTCGCACTGTCAATCGCTGGCCTCCTGCTTAGCTCAATTGACAGAGTGAGCGCCCCGGACAGGCGTTGGTCCCGGGTTCGAACCCCGGACCATGACGAATTTTTCGGCAACTAGGAAGCTTTCATTTCTGAGAAATCCGTATGGATTTCCTTGTAGCCTTGTACTACAAAACGGGTGGATGCCAATTTTCCCTTTCATAAAAGTTTACTCCACCTTGCGGGTTTCCACAGAACACATTTGCCAGAATTCGCCCTACTGCACCCAACTATCGAACCAAAGTGTGGCTGTCAAGACCGTGAGGCAAACGAAGAAAGTATAAGAGCTAGCAAGAGTTCTGGACGAGGGAGAATGACAGAGCCTGGCGGGCCAAAGAAAACTTTGCTTCTCCTCGGCGCATAACAATGTGTCAGCCTCGTCTGGACCAAGGAGCTTGGTCTGGACGCAGATAGCGGAGGCGGCCACCGCGAGAACGCTCTGGGAAGGGCAGCGTAGACGCCCGCCGAATAGCCGGAACTAAGACTGGAAGCCACGCTGACAAGATAAGCAGCCGGAAGTAGGATGCGCTCTTTTTGTGCGCCTGCCAGAGCGAAGGAATTAACAGACATAACAGAAGAATGCCAAGAGAAAGGCTCTCTGAGGCGACTGAGCGTACGTCCGAGCAAGCATGAAGAATGCAGGCTCAGTGTGAGCTCTAGCTGCCCTGTCTCGTTGCAGAGATGGGTATAGTGCACTATGCGCAACAAAGATCGGCGCACATCAAACATGCGCATGAATGTGCTCCTCATAATCCGGGATGTGGCCGAGCGAGCAGAAGCGAAGGATGTGGTATTGGTACCGTTATTTTTCACTTATCTGTCAGATTTCCGATACCGCCTTTTTTATACTCTCTGATACTTCGTAAACAAATTGAACTTATAGCGAAAGGAGAACCTGCATCCAGTAATCTTTATTGTGCATTGAGAAAACATATACTGAGTAAAAGGATATTTCTGACGGCACCAAGAAGGACATATGCGTGTTGCCTTACCTCATTGTCGCCTCGTCTCCCCCTTCGCCCCTCCTCCCTCATGTCATTTAGGAAGGAGGGGAGATCATATGTCGAGCGAACCTCCTCTCCCCCCTCCCCCATTGTGTAATCTGTCAAGCGAGTCTTTCCGATAAATACCTACACCGTCGTCTTCCCTTACATCATCTTAAGTGATACGTATAGAATAAATACAACCAAGGGCGACATTTGCGCGATGTATTTACAACAGGAACACAGTCGATGATCAGTATAGAGACCGGCCACCACTCACCGCTTCGGCCTCCACTTCGTACTCTTGACCTGTGTTGCGTGTGGCAATATTATACGCAACGGCTATGCTCAATAGTTATGCTGTAGTCGCTCCCCAGGTTTGATTTCTCCTCTTATAGTGAGATAAATTATGACATTTGGCAATTCAAGTTCAAAGGCTGCTGGAACTTGCAACTATGCATACAGAGCTTCGTAATGCCGACTGCTCAAATTTGACGTTATCCTTTTTGCGCTAACCAGAAATTAGATAGCTGTATTTTGGGTGCGTACAATCGCCTGCGTTCCTTACACACGTCAAAAAAAAAAAAAAAAAAGAAGAAGAAGAAGAAAAATGCATGGACAGCCGGCGATCGAACGGTCGACGGCACCAGGCGCGTATTTGTTGCACGACAAGCGGGCGCCATATTTGTGTCTCACCCGCATCAGAGAGTAGAGCCCGCTCACCTCACTATCAGCATGTATACATTTGCATCTCTCTTGCTGTCTTTCTGTGGAAGATCACTCCATATACCTAAGCTATGCCTCGCGAGGAAGTTTCATGAATCAACAACAACAACGACAACAACAACAACAACAACAACGTGTTGCGCGTAGGTTACAACAGGCGACAACGCAACTATAGCAAAAGAAGTAACGGAATACAAAGATCAGAAGAAAAAAAGAAAACAATGACCGTGACTACACCGAGCATGAAGGCTTGCAAGGATGGAATAAAGAGCCGCGGGTCCGCGACCGCCCTAAGGGAAACTCGGGGGCAGAAAGCGAAGGAGAACTCTGGAAGACGGAGTGCTGTGTGTTGGGAGGGAGGGGAGTCGAACATCGGACATGAAAGGAAAGTTTCTTCGTCCTCTGCAGTAGACTTGCACGCGGGCTGAAAGGCCTCCATAGCGCTCGAGGCAAACGAATGAGAGAGAGAGAGAGAAAGCGAGACTTCGGTGGTGCATGGTGCCCGCCCACTTCTGCACCGCTGACGTTCGGACGAGTAGGGCTGGTCCCGTCAGGCGTCCGGCGCTGCATCGGACACCGAGATAGAGTCCGCGCCCACCGGGCCATTGTCCTTAGCTAGAAACGCTTTCCCGACACAGAGGCCGAGACGAACTTGCTCACTCCGTTTTCTTTTGTTACCTTTTTTTTTCCCCTTTATGCTGCCCAATACTAGACGAAGCAAAAGCACTCCGTTGCACTTGCCCACGTGATTCCTACAACGTCCCTTTTTTTTTTTCTTTCTTTGTATTAGTGGTCAAAGGAATATCGACACGACGAGTGCGTGAACCACTGACAGTGTGTATACGTACAACTTCATCGATCGCAGCGGCTAGCCTTTAGCCAAATTTTCTGTGTACTTGTTGATCCGATCAGACCGCCGCGTTCATAAAGGCGTCGCAGAACTTTGGAGAAGGCTTGTTGTTCGCCACTTAGACGCTCAACCGTGGAGGAAGACATCGTTTGTCGTGTGCTCTCATTGTTCAGGCTGCGTTGCTTGAGCGCTTGAGTTTTCACTGGAACCGAATATGCTAGCGTACATCTCATGTGAGCGAGCATCTATGACACATCCCAGCTGCCGGCATCATTTTGCCTTAACGTGAACCTGTAGATATTGCAGATACACTTGGGTAATTTCCGTGCACCCATCTTTAAAGACACATTATCGTGTCAGCTCGACGCGCTTCAAAGCTGACCTTCGCTTCAAGAAAGAAGCTCTCTACCTAAAAGGCGCCAATATTTCATTATTCAGGGTTTGGCGGGCTTTACAGATTTCATAAATGTCACGTGACGTCGTATAAAGAACTGCTTTTCTTGTGTATACCGGGGGGAGGGGGGGGGGGTGTAGATTGGAGACGCTGCGAAAACCTAAATGAGTGACACGTGCCTCTGCAATGCTGCTTCTGTCGGGCGGCATACGTTATGAGTGTGCAATTTTTGATATACATGAATATCCGAAAAGTTCTTAGGTGTCCCTGTGTGGTTGCATTAAGTAGGGGGGACGACGGAAGCCTCTTAAGATCTTCTTTCGAACTCCCGATCACGTACGAGCAATATTATCGCTCTGTTATCGGTATACAACGTCCGGCGTCAACGACTATAATTAAACACCGAGTTCCTTGGGTCGATGCCATGAAGTTACGTTTTGTGGGATCATCATCATCATCATCAGCAGCAGCAGCAGCAGCAGCAGCAGCAGCAGCAGCAGCAGCAGCAGCAGCAGCCTATTGTTAAGTCCACTGCAGGACGAAGGCCTCTCCCAACGATCTCCAATTTACCCTATCCTGAGCGAGCTGGTTCCACTTTATGCCCGCGAACTTCTTAATTTCATCGCTCTATCTAACCTTTTGCCTGCCTCTGTTGCGTTCTTCTTCTCTTGGTATCCATTCTGTCGCTCTTACTGTCCATCTGTTATCTGTCCTCCCCATGATATGCCGTGCCCAGGTCCCCTTTTTTCTTTTAATTGATATGAGAACATTGGCTACTCCTGTGTGTTCTCTGATCCTCTCCGCTCGTCTTTTATGTCTTAGCGTTACATCTATCATTTTTCTCTCCATTGCACGCTGCGTGCTTCTTAATATAATCTCTCGATCTTTGGTTAACCTCCGTGTTTCTGCACCATACGTTAGTACTGGGAGAACGCAATTATGGGAGAATACTGGGAGAATGCAATGAAGTACTTTTCGCTTTAGTGACAGTGGCAAGTTTCCAGTCATGATTTGGGAATGTCTCGAGAATGCGCTCCATCCCATTCTTATTCTACGGAGGTTTTGTGAGATATCGAGCCATTATCTGTATTTGCGCCGCAGTTCCGCAGCACGCTATACCATTTCCCGTGGAACCAGTGCACGCGCTCTTGAACTTGCTGTCCCATTTTTTTTAAAATTCACTGAATCGCTATTGCTGCGTGTTAAGACTCAGTAAATATTGCAGATGCGCAACGTACTATTTCTTCGTTGTTCTTGCTTGGGAATGGTAATCGGAGAGCTCGATTCCATCTTTTGTGTCCATTATGTCATTACTTAAATAGAGCAGCACGGATAGAAACGACATTACGGCTCTATGGGTATCATGCAATGTAGCGTGACGACGTTTTAAAACATAAACTGACTGCTTAACAGTATTACCTTTCGGGGTATTACGACGTGTTTTTCGCTCATTTTGGTGTCTATTATTGTAGCTGTAGCTGCGATACGTTCAGAGGATACATGCCGAGCAATATAACTGTGTTAATCACGTAATGTATAAGTGAGCACAGTAATTCAGACACCATCCCATCATTTCAAGTCGTCTTAGCACAGCCTACGAGCACGGCAATTTCGGGCAATAATTATCGAGCAAACGCGGGGCGCATTAAACTGATGTACGCATTAAACTATTGCTTCATAAGCTGGTTGTTGTTGTTGTTGTTGTTGTTGTTGTTGTTGTTGTTGTTGTTGTTGTTGTTGTTGTTGTTGTTGTTGTTGTTGTTGTTGTATGCAGATGACCTTTCGCCGGATATAGCCTTTCATTGTGCCAGATACCTTAAGTAGACTTTTCTAGCTATTAAGATGCCTTACACATGGTGGCCGACCATGACCAACACTGATGCACAACCAGGCTTGCAGACAGTGAGTACTCCGTAGCAGATGGTGGTCGGAAAAACGGTACGAACTCGCACTCTTCTGCTCTATTTCCCCACCTAGAGCGACGTTTTTCATCTTGTATAGGTGCAGGATGTGCGAGATATGCGGAGAAGCGCACTTGGAAAACTTCGCATATCTCATACATGGTGAGCGCGCTCATCATCATCACCATCATCATAATCTGTCGATGTGTGTGCGTGTGTGTGTCCAGATCAAGGAGGTTTTAAAAAATTGTAATTTTAAACCTCCTTGGTCCAGATAGCAGCGCGTCAGACTTTGAGAAGGTGTTTGTTCTGTACGCAGAGAAGCGTAGCTCTTAAAGCTAACGCAAAACGAAACCCGTGTACGAAGAAACGATTTGGCTTAATCGAAAAGAGAAACATGGGTACAGCGCAGAAAAAAAAAAAAAAAAGAAAGACGCGAGGCGCGCAAGTGCAACATCGAATAAGTCGATGAACCGAGTGGAAGGTCTGATGGCGAGACTGAATAACACACTCAGCCGCAAATGCAAGAGAACGCAAAGCATGCAAGAGCGCGTTAAAGAAAGCCCGCAGAAAGATAAACAAAAAAAATATATCTCGAGGCAATTAACGCAAATGTCCAGCAAATCCACCGTCCAACCTAACCGAGCGTGTGCAAGAAAGTGCCCCCGTTGTACTGGGAAGGCAGGAGCCAAGTTCCGTTCGCTCTAAGAGACAGGCAAGAAGAGGGAACGGTCTCTCTCTCCCTCCTTTCTCTCTTGCTCTGTGACTGTCTGAGCTGTGTGGGCTCTGTCCAGCTTCGATTCAGTAGAGTGACAACCCGAGCACCGCCCACTCGGAGTTCCCGTCCATATGAAGCCGGGCCGGACTAGTGAGGAAGGTGGCAGCAGCAGTCGGCGAAGACGGCAAAAGCGCCACTGCCAGCGGCGTCGTCGTCTTCTTCTTCGTAGCGCCGGAACAAAGAAGCCATCATGCCCAGAGGTGGCCGCACCGAATCAAGGCGCAAAGAACGAAGGCGGCGTCTCTTTCGGCGCTCCTGGAAACGAAAACAAGCAGGCAGCCCTCTGAAGAGGCGTCGTGGAAGGGCTTTTCGGCGGCCCCTTCCTGTACGTCGGTGTCTTCGGTGTTGCGGATGGCCTTTCTTTGGAGACGTCACACAGTGAACGAGACAAAGAGTTCTGGCCCTTCGACGTCCTTCATTGACCATCCGTAGATCTTCGTAGTGGCTTGAGGCAGTTTTCTTCAATTTCAGCGCGCCAGAAAACTAAAAGCGGCCGAGTGTGGGCGAACAGGAGCAAGTTGAGCAGATGAGCGTGGAAGGTTAATTTTGTGGCGACAAATAAAACAGGCGCTAACGCGTTTATGAAGGCCTCCATGATTCGCGTGCCGCGATAGTCATATCCTTAAAGGAGCAAGCTGGCTGCCAGATTTTTCTTCATTTACGTGGACAGTACTTACATGGATTATGCCGATAGCTTAGAAAAAGGGTGTTATCCTCCTTGTTGTAGGATAATAGTGGAGCCGGGAGAGAAATTAACAGCGCTACAGATGTTACCAGAGCTACCAGCTCGTTTGCGCGAAAGTCAAACAGTGGTGAGAGCACACGTTGTCGACATCGACGTCTTTGTCTCAGCAGTGAATGTTCAATTATCTCCCCGCCCTCTTCTCCCCGTACATGAACAAAGGTGCAGAAAGGGGGGAAAAAAAAGAAGGAGGCTTCACATTTTACGGAATACTAAAATACTGCTTCTGCTGTCATTTCAACCGCATTAAGCATCAATCCATCACAACCGAGTCGTCGATTTCGCTATGGCGCAACGCATTTGATGACGTCATTTAAGCATACTCGGCCTCGCCGTGTATGCCGTTGTGTCGCAATGCGTAACTGACGTCATGGAGCACCCATTACTGTCGCATTCGAATACGTCCGGCCCGAAAGAGCACAACTCGGCTGGTCCTTTCAAAATGCGAAATGTACCTTCTCGTCGTGAATATACGTATATACAGATACATTCGACGCTCGATTCATCATAGCACGGCTTTCTGAAGCAATCAGAGCCTCGATTTCATTCTTTCGCTCGCATTGTTTCTAATCATGGCTCGTCGTGAGTTATTCGTCTTCTTGTTTCGTCTTCTCCCTCTCTCACTGTCTCTCGAGCTCCCCCTGTTCAGTTAAAAAGTTGGCTCTGCATACTCACGCGGAGACAAAACTGCGCCGGCTTGCTGGAGCGCTCAAGACGTTTTAATTATGCAGATAAGGAGTGCGTCGAGGCGGCAGCTAGAGGAGAGAAACGAAGCCCGACACAGTATGACTCGCTTTAAAAAAAAAGAAAGACAGAAAAGAAAAACGGTGCAGCGACTGATAAAAGTTGGCGCGGAAGCCAGCCAATCGTAATGAGCGTTCGCAAATCGGCTAACGTGATAATAATGGTGCTCCCTCCAGTTTTCGCTGTCATCATGCGCATAAAAATCCCGATGCACATGAGGACAAGGAAATATATAGAGGGACGTGCAAATCACGAGTTTTATTTTATACGTAGAGTGCCGTACATCAGTGTCACATACGTGTTTGCCTTGCTTGCTTAGTCTATTTATTTATTTATTTATTTATTTATTTATTTATTTATTTATTTATTTATTTATTTATTTATTCTTGTTATTGAGTATTACGATATTTACAGTCGTGGAATGAAAATACTGGGGGACTCTTAAGCTTCGCCTTTAAGAGTTGAACGCGATAGCGAAATCTGGCCCCTAGTGTGCACTCAGTGCATACTCATTAATGTGTGCTGTTACACACAAAAGCACAGACACAGACGCACATACACGCGCGCGCGACCATTATATAGTAACGGCAGAGGTTTTCGATCTATTTAACAGCACTTTTATATCAACTTCATGAAAATTTTGTACAGTGATGTAGTCACATGGTCCTGCATTATGAACTGCGCGTAGGCGTGACACTTTTATTCGTAAATGGTCACATTCTGTCGTCCTTAGTGCGTTAACTATCTGGCAGCTGTTCGATTTGTTCTTCTGGAGACCTCTTCCGGCCAACCGCAGCAAGCATCGCCTTATGGTCGGGGAGATGGCAACTGCAGTACTTCACTTTTTTTAATGGTGTCGTGAGAATGAAATGCTAAAAAAGTGGATGCAGAGCATCCGACGACACGGCATATAGGCTCTGCTGTAGTCGCATGGCCTCCGAGATGGCGGGCGCACTCGTCGTCTCGGAGGCCATGGTAGTCGAGACATTGCTTGATATGCCTTCCGCTAGGTGCACATAGTTGTCCATTTTTGCAGCTGTTATTTTTCGCTCCCGGACGATTTTTCGCTCACAAGAGACGCGTGAAGACGCCGACACCGACGGCGGTATTTCTGCGGAACGAGCTCTCTAAGGCTATCGCGTTAAAACTGGTATAAGTAACACTTGTCCTCTGATCCTACCAAAATGTCGATGTTTGTGGAGGAAGCCGACAGCATAACGCAGTCAAGGAGTGAAAGCGCCGACGATGCAGTTGGTGGGAAAGCTTTGCAAGGGTGGAAAACTGGGTTGAAGCCGCGTATCGGAACGCCAACTTGAAAAGGAGAAAAAGGTTAAGCATTCACACGAGGTCTGCGTTAATACACTACAAAATAGAACACCACGGCAAGAAATGACGCCGAAAGCATCGCGCCGTTTCTAAAATGAAGATACGGTCCAGGGAATATAGTGAGCACGATTACGGCAATGCTATTGAGATGATTACCTGTATATAGTTGATGCACCTTAAATCCCAGCCGTGCTGCACCGTACTGAGTTGCGGACGTTCAAATTGAAACTGCCAAGAGAGAGCTGGAGGCAAAAGAGAGGACACGTGAAGTAGGAAGTGGCCGTTCACTCGTACAAAAATACGGCGAGGACTCAGCGCGAAGTATTTACATTAATGGGCCGCGGGCCTGTCCGGGTCCAGCGGGAGCCGCTTTGTGTGTAGCGAGCGTGACACATTCGAAGCAATCTGCATAACGGATAGGTGAATTAACTTGCCTCGTGCTAGTCGAGAGAGAAGGAGAAAATGCAGGAATAATTATAAAGCTGGGATCTCATTAGGAGAACTCGCGACTGGCCGCCGTATAGGCAAAGCGGAAAAGCTTGCACACATTTCAATGCGGCGACAAGATTTGAACACACACACACGCACACACACACACACACACACACACGCACACACACACACGCACGCACGCACGCACGCACGCACGCGCGCGCGCGCGCCGCTGTCCAGGATTTTTGCTCGGCGACGATACCAATGTCCATATTGAGAAGGAACCAGGAGCCGTTAATACGGACTTATCTTCTCCTTCGTCTACGTCGTATGTTAAATTTCAGGGGCACCAAAGCACAAGTGCACTATTACGCCACGCTAAAGTGCTAGCGTGGCGTAATAGTGCACTTGTGTAGAGGTAGGATCCTACCTCAACAATAACCTAATTAACACTACCCTAACACTATCTTAACCGCTAATGCACAACGGTAATGTTTCGGGCAGGTAAATAATTCTTATTTCTGATCTAACTGTTACATTTATGCAGTTCAACTTTTCACATTTACGTTCTTTCGATCGCGTTTGGACTATGGTATAGTTCTAAGCACTTTATTTTTTGCTGTTTTCTCTAAAAAGGGCATTGGGGAAACGTTTCCACTATTTTCACTTGGCTTTAGCCCGTTGGTTGTACATCACAGTGGTATACGCTCATCGTGTTGTATAAACGAGCCGCGATTTGGTTCACTTATATAGTCACGTGTAAGCTTTAATATAGCTACGGATAATTGACGTGGACGAGAAAGGCGTAAAAGAGATGAGTTTCAATCCAAATTTCAACACTCCGGCAATGCGCCATGGCCTTCGTGCACTCCAAGCAAACTTCGCGATCCCTGAAAAATGACCGAGCTGAACCACATTTCTGGTGTCCAAGAACCGTGATAATGTGTTAGTAAACGCATGGTCGGGAACAACTGACTTGTGGCGTGGGGAAAAGCTTCTTTTTTTTTTTTGCGTTGTGTAAGCGGATCAGAAAGGAGAAAATCATTCGGAGGTGACAACGTTGCTCTATATGTTCTTCTCATTATTATTATTATTATTATTATTATTATTATTATTATTATTATTATTATTATTATTATTATTATTATTAAAAGTAGTAGTAGTAACAGTAGTAGTAGTCGGAGGAGAAGTTATGTGTGCATACAGTACCGAAATATGAACGAAATAACACGCTCCAAAAAGATGTCTTCCAAAAAGAAGGAACACCACGCAAACTCGCCTGCGCAGAAGGGAGGGAGATCAGGAGAGAGAAAAAATTAAGGAGAGGAACAAGAAGAAGAAGAACAAGACGGTCACTTCGATGAAAATACCAATCACATCGCCTACTTAGTTTATCGTTCTCATTAAATCAGATGATTACGAGGCCACTTAACAAAACGACATGCGGTCCTCTTCGCTAACTCGTTCGAGACGCATGGAGAGTCATCCCTGTTAAAATGTGTTGACAGGACGCGTGCAAACCGCGGAACAGCCTGGTGACACATTCGTTTATTTTCGCTTCGGTAAGAAACCAATCACGTCGCGTAGACACTTTGGCCTCGCTAAATAGTTGCTTATCCGAAAACTTAATCAAGCGACCTGTGGTCCTCTTTCACCGAACAACTGCACAGCGCAACGCTGTTGTAGACGCATTGCCTTACAGGGGAGGGGGGGGGGGGGGAAGAAAGAAAGAAAGAAAGAGAAAATGCAGCAAAGATAATCTCAATTAAAGCTACCGAGATTGCAATGTCATCGAGTTTGCATCTGCAACATCCGGAGAAAGCACGAGCCTGTATAATTGCATCGATGAAAGCTGCGGACTCTCGCACGCGAGCCGCTTATATATACACCGCGCAAGCGGCTGGTTGTCAGAAACGCGCGCAACTCCAGTGTCGTCGCACAAAACGTTATCTACGCACGAATCAACCCGCCATCACTCTCGAAATGTTTCGTCATTACCGCGTCGAAATTGCGCCCGCCACCGCCCAGCTCCCGTCTGCCCACGTGTTCAGCGGGAGGTCCGAGAAGCCAATGAATCGAGTTGACCCCTGGTCAGTCGAAACACGCTGCCCAGCCGACCGGACTGGGCTGGCAAGACACACGTGGAAAATGAACGTGTAGATACGAATCAGTCTGAGACGCGCCAGGCCCCTCAACATAACGGACGCAAAATAAAGACGTCCCGCGAGCGGGCAGTGCGTGCGAGTGTACGCATATATGACCGCGATGGCTGATGGGATATGAAGGAGATAGAAGAAGGCGGGAAATATTGAGCAGGAATGCAGATAAGTGTGTCTATGTTAGATTCGTGCACCGTGAAATCCCCTATATAATGCGCGGCTTGTTGTTTTGTTATACAAGGTGTCAGGCTTTGCCGTTTCCCCGATGTCGTTCGGTTCGTGTTGCTCTTATTATATGCGGTCGTTAGCTTCGTAGCATCTAATTAGCCACCTCACTGAATCTTTCATTACATCAGTCCTCATGTGTACATTGACTCCGCGTTTCATTTTTATTATTTTTTTTACGTCTGCCTCAAAGTTGACACTAATTAAAAGCCCTGTGAAGTGTTTAGACAGGTGATCTCCGTCTCTGCCGGAAATAAGCTTGAGAAAGCGGGAACTTTTTCAATCGTTTTTTTTTTTTCAGCACGTTCGATTTCATAAAGAAAGAATGAAAACATTCAACTCCGACCTGGGTATCTAAATGATGAGGTTAGTTGAGCAACACTTTCTGGAACTTGGTCCGTTGGTACTATGGCTCCACTGGAGGTATTGGTGTGCTGACTCTTTAGCGAATGAGAACTATAGGAACCCTACTATTGAGAACCCTACTAATTGGAGTCCTACTGGTAGAGACGCCGTCAAAATTCTATGACGTCATGGCGAAATGGTGCGGGAACTTCAAGATGGAGAAGCCACTTGCATTTTTTTTTTTTTTTGCCGTGTTTTCATCTGTTACCATGCGTCTTCTCGAGGCAAGACTGGTGCTTTTGGCATTCTGAAAACTGCAGCTTACTAATGCGAGACAAAACCGTTCTTCTTAGCGTACCTCTGAATAAGAGAGAAAGAGCTAGAGAGTGACCGAGTTTCTTCGTCGCACTTCAGAGATGTGGGTTATTTTCCAGCCTCTTCGCCTTTTTTGTTTCTTGTGGCAAAGCTGCCTCTCACACACACGCACAGACAGAAAAAAAAAGCAAGAAAATAACGGAAAGAGTATCGGGTTTGTTTCGATCCGCCGCGATAGCTTAACGGCTAGGTGTTGGCCTAATTGCGAAGCGTGAGGTCGAGGGATCGAATCCCGGCCACGGCAGCACCCGTATGATTAGATTTCGGCACACGTTAAAGAACCCCAATTTGTCAAAATTACTCCGGAGCCCTCCACTACGCGGCATGCCTTCATAATCATAGCCAGCTTTGGTGCGTAAAACATTATCTGGTTTATGTCAGGCCTTCATGGTGTAGTCGTGTTATTCGGCCGCTTTGTACGTACTCTACACCAGCAACATCTACAGACCGGTGTCGCAATTTTGGTGCATGCAGTGCGCACGAAACTAAATGCCGCATACAAATTTTGAGTTACGCCCCGCCACGGTGGTCTAGTGGCTATGGTACTCGGCTGCTGATCCGAGGGTCGCGGGATCGAATCCCGGCCGCGGCCGCGGTGGCTGCATTTCGACGGAGGCGAAATGTTGAGGCCCGTGTGCTGTGCGATGTCAGTGCACGTTAAAGAGCCCCAGGTGGTCGAAATTTCCGGAGACCTCCACTATGGTGTCTCTCATAATCAGAGCTGGTTTTGGGACGTTAAACCCCACAAAACAACAACAAACTTTGAGTTACAACAACTGCTATGAGGCATTGATCAGGAGAGCCACGTGTTTTCGCTACGAATGTGGCAACTCACGGTGATTTGGGCTTTGACGTAAGTGTAAGAACCGATATTGCGCTGAAGTAACGCAAATTGAAAACGGCGTAAGCGAAAGTACGTTTCCTTCGTGTTTTTTTTTTTTTGTCCTTTTTTACGTAAGCTATATAATTACAGGAAGAACGGCTATATAATTGTCACGTTTCGTTGCGTGAGTACTGCACGCCCGTGAGGTGTTCGTTCTGGGTCGCGTTCCAAGAAATATGATTGATTTGTGGGGCCTTACGTCTCAGAACCGCGATATGATTATGAGACACGCCGTTGTGGAGGGCTCCGCAAATTTCAACCACCGGGGGTTCTTTTAACGTGCACTAAAATCGCACAGTACAGGGGCCTCAAGCATTTCGTCTCAATCAAAATGCAGCAGCCGAGGCCGGGATTTGCTCCCACGGCCTTCTGAGTAGCAGCCGAGTGTCATGGACATCTAGACCACCTTGACCGGGCAAAAGTTCTAACAAATAAAGACACGTCGGCGTCTGCGCTTTCAAGTTGGTGATTGTAGGAACCGATCTCGTGCCAAATGTTACAGCAAGAAGGCGTAGAACAAAAAGGTACGGAATTGCTTCTCTCGTTCAATGCGAGCTTGTACTACAGATATACGCAGATTTTAAAAGGCATGCTCGATACTTCGGCCTTAGGTTAATTATACGCACAAGCAATCGCTCACGATAACGCGTGTACATGCGTCTGCAAGAAGTCCGCTACGGAACGATAGGCAACCCACTACGATTTCGGAAGACAAAACAAAAATAAATTGGGTGATGGGTGGATATTAGCCAATACTTCAAAATACGGGTTCTTGTTACACGCGGCATATCGACGGTATTCGGTCATTTCCTTGGCTCTTGGCGCATATGACGAACCAGGGAAGTCTAAGTTTATACGTGAACCTGAGCGCTGCGGATAAGTCTACATGACCTCCGTTAGAAGCTGAACTTTACCTCAATAAAGACATAAGCTCTATAACAAAAATGAAGGAAAACAACGCATTGAGTGAGCGCTGGAACTATACCTCGCACACTAAGCGCTCGTGTTATACGCGAACTTTTACGGAACACGCGCGGTATTCGGCCGCTTCGTCCATTTCCAGCCCATGCCGAACTGCAGCAACAATCCAAGCTCATGCGGGCATGCGTGTGTATACGTCTGCAGGACGTTCGTTCCGATACGAAAACAAAACCCAACAAACCACGCGGGAAGTAACACAAAATGTCAAAATGCCATGTGAGAAAAAAAAAATGAAAGGAAAGGCAACGTGGGTCTCAACGGGGCCCTCGCAAACGTCATGCACGCTTCCCAAGCGGGCCGGCCGGCCGGAATACCTCGGCACTCGCGTGCAACGGCGGCACGCTGCAGTCGGAGCGAGTCTTATTGCGCATCTATCATCGCTCAATTTATTACGACTCGGTTCGGCCTACCGGGAAATTGCCGGCGGCCCGCCACCTCCGTATCAGATGGAGCCAAGGGGGCACGGCCCAATCAAATCCCTAGCACGCGGCGGTATATACATACTATATAAGTCGAAGGCACAGAATAGGCCCGAGACTGCGTTGCGACGATGCTCTTTTGCTGCTCCATGCGGCCGCAGCAAATGCCCCTTTCCTACACGCACTCACTCTGTGCGTGCAAGGGCAGTTGTTTTCTGGCGGCCGCTTGACCGGCGTGGCGCCGTGCGTCGGACATTTGCGGCATTTCGTTGCATGCACGGAAGGGGGAGGGGGTTGTATTGCCCCTTATGCCGCAGACAATTCCATCTTCTTGACACGCGTTCGGAAACAATTCAATATGCGCGCCCTCCTATGCATGGACGCACTCTTTCTCAGGACCGTACAATCCCATCATTGTTGCCCGGGGTAAGAAGCCCTGCGGGATTTTGATGTTATGTATGACGGACACTGGACGATTGGTGTTCCATGCGCGGAACAGTGCGGCACCCGACAGGCTTGTGTACAAGCGTGCCGACGGGACGCTTCTACGTATATATCATACGGATAGTGTTTACGTCGAGTTCACCGTAGCCGCCATCTTGAGGTACCAACAGTTCGAGGAGCTACGCATATGTAAGGAACGCGACGGCACGACAGGGCCGTCTTGCGACGAGAGACAGAAACTGATCACATTGATATTACATAGCTGCTGATATACTGCTACTATTAAGTGCAAAATGGTGAGCGCTTGTTGACATTGTATGCTAAAGCCACAATATCCGGCGTACTTGTGATAATGAGATCCCAGCCGACAAGTGCAGCCTATGTTTCCCTAGATTGATTGATTTCTGGGGTTTTACGTCCCAAAACCACGACACGATTATAAGAAACCCCGTATAACGGTTTCGACCTCCTGGGGTTCTTCAACGTGTACTGACACCGAACTGCAGCAACATCCAAGCTGTGGCGGGGCTATTCTAGATTGTCCATGACGCAAAGCTCAAGCGACTGTATATAGGACATGTTTGCGAAGCGTATTATGGTTCTGCATGTTTCATTGGGTTCACAAGCGGCGCTGAACGTTTGAACTGGCTTTCTGTCCGTTGCGTCTAACTATTCGGCGATTGAAATATGCAACCACAAACGCTATATGCAAAACCGGTGACACAAAACGTAAAGAACCACAAGTGCTTAAACTGCATTCATTACACTCGGTATGCAAATTTCGCGGACATCAACAAAGGCATCAGTAGATCCACGCACTCCCTGGTGCTTGCTGTTCTAGGCATAGATAAGCGCGGTTAATTTATACCGTCACGAAACGAAACCGCGAACTGTAAAGCCACCTTATACAATACACGCAGCAGTCGAGCACGTTGAAGCTGCCCGTGCATACATATCAAAGGAGCAAGGCGGAAACACTCGAACGCCACGTAGTACATCCCGAACTCGATTCGACGGTGAAGGCAAGGGAAGGCGTCTTCACTCATCAGCTCACGCAATACGTGAACTGGCGGAAATTAGGGCTGCATACCCATCGCCGAAGGACTCGCGAGAGCCGGCGCTGTGCACGGCAACTTCGGCTTCGATTCAGCGGCGGGCTACGGCTAATTGTCGTTACGCCCTCTCAGGCGGGTCTCGTTTGCCGTGGCGGACACGCGGTGCACTGGCCGGCGATCGGCGAACGATAGCGCACGCGCTGGCATCGCCAGCCTTGCGGTCGCCGCCGCTCGCGTGCAGCTTGCGGCAGCCGACGTGGCGTGCGGCGAGTAAGGTACGCGCGTACCGCATGTACTCGCATGTAACGGCCGCTTTCCGGTAGCAGAATGCACACACTACTCTCTCGATCGGGAAGTAGTATGTCAATGGCATTCTTATTTTTCTTTTGTGTTACTTCGATAGCGGATCTATGACACGACGGCCTCTCTTGCAACCAAATGTGTCCACAAAAGAAAAAAAAAACAAAAAGAAGCACTGGTAAATTAAGCATCAACATAGTCACCATGATTTGAGGTAACAAGGCCTTGTTTAGAAATAGGACTGCGATAAGCTTGTAATTAATTTAATCAATATTTTTATTCTGTCTGTCAGCCCTTTTATATTTTTCGACGGATCAGCGCAATGCGTCGAAAAGCCATCAAGGAAGAAAGTCAGTGCACGCAGCCCCGTTTCGTGCACGTAATGCAGCAATGAATTCGCGAGCTTGTTCCAACGAATGAAGTCAACCCGAACATTTGGATTTAGTGCAGCCTCGAGGAACCTCCTGCACCTAATGTCCTTGGTGTCATTGCAAATCCATAAAAATAACTAACGCCCGGTCTAGACATGCGTGTCAAGCAGTCAGGACTCGCTGAAGGGCTATCACGCGCAGATCATCTGGCGCACGTGACCGCAGGTATTGTTAGCTCCGACCCGGTTGGAAGCCGTCAGAAGAGAAACTACCTTCATCTTCCTTGTCTGATTCGCAATTATTACAGTACGAATCTGTTACAAAAGCTGCTTGAAAGAGTAATTAGGGTACATTTCAATCACTGATACTGACGCAGGGATACTGATCCCAATATGAAGTGCCATTTCGACTTTGTTGTAACCTTCTAGTCTTGTTATACGTCGTAGGCGTCTGCGCTTTCACGTAGCCTGACACTTGAACTTCATGCGTCTTCGTACTCCTTTAGTGGTTGCTTTCCTTACGGCCTAGCGCTATTTCCAGCTCAGCGACAATACGTGAAAACTGCAAAACAAGGCTCTCATTATCAATTAATGCTCTTCCATTCGGCGGGGAGAAAGAGAGAATAGGTGGTGGAAAAATGAAAGTCAGACAAAATATGATTTGTGCAGTTCACTGCCCTACACGTGGAAAACAAAAGTAGGGGAATCGAAGAGAAAGAGAAAGCAATGGAGAAAGAGGGGTCCCGCGTTTAGTTGGTACACAAACATGGCGTACTTGTAGCAAGTTGCTGGGACCACGGCCATGTTCTACCGTGGCACAGAAGGCTACCAAGGCATTGTTAGCGTATCTGAAATCAACAGGTCTCTCGCGACCACCTGTGGACGATGTGCTCAGACAAGGGTACACGCGATTATTTTTTGTGCTCTCCCTCTCTCTCTCTCCCTCTCTCTACCCCATTCTGTTTTACTCCTTTGTCTCTTTCCTAAGCGCAGGGTAGCAAACCGGACGCGCCTCTGGTTAACCTTCCTGCCTTTCCTTACTTCTCTCTATCTTCAAGCACTGACGAGTTACCAACGTGTCTCTGTGCTTATAATCTTTAAACCGATGCATTTCACCTCTGACAGGTCTGTTCTTACAGCACGCACGACACGCATTTAAACAGGAGGGGCATAGCTCATCCTTTGACAGTGAGACGGAAGCCCTGCTTAAGTATTAAATGCCAAGACCAGCAATCTCTTTTGCCTAAGTAATCTCAACGCGTCAGTTTTCACGGCTTCTATATGTTTTTGCTTTTTTTTTTCATATACGATTTCTTTATATATATTTCCACTCGTTACCGGATAACAGCTCACGTACTGGCGCTCCAGCGTGACTGAAACCAGTTTTCTGTAAACATGGTTATGATCGGAAGCCGCTGCCGTCTTTCACTGCAAGCCGGACTCACCTGCTACACTGCCACGACTACCTATATATTAGCATTGCATGCGCGAAAGCGGATACCACTAAACAGTGCTTCGAATAATACACAACGGGGGCCCAGCAGCACATGTATGATACGCACATGTACACCATCCATTATGTACTTTAGGGCAAATCTGTATTGCAGTAAAAGACCCTTTCTTCAACAGATTAAAAGAGAAAGAAACGTGCACGGTTACGGTGCAAGGTTCAAATATTTTAGTGCACTCAGTGCACTGTCCTAACCCCAACGCGCTGGTTCCTCTGGCAGTGCAGATCTTAAAGGAGTACTGACACGGATTTTTGACATTCTCATATTGTTGCTGTAAATGAAAGCACTGGCGTGGAGAACCCCAAGAAGAGCATCATGTTGCCTCGCAACGCAATGAATATATTTTTAATACGGCTCCCTTAAAAGCCTACTTACGGTTTCGATTTCGAGGGGGCGGTTTCCTAGTGACGTGTCAACACAGTCGGACGTACGTCCAAGTCACGATGGGAAAGCAATTCGTGATAGCGTCGCTGCAACTCTGTCGTCTGCGGTCAATTACACGTGAAGCACGCAAATAACGACAATTTCAGGGTCGTCCAACGATTCTGACAGCGATTTCGGCTATATTTAAGAGGCTGTGTTCATACGTCATCGTAGTGTGCATTGCGCTGGGGTTGGCTTGCAGTGCTGGGCAACGAAAACTTTAAAACCAAACTAAAATATTTTGTACGTGTTTCTTGGCTTCCGTGTGTGGAGGGCGTTGACAACGCATGGCTTGGAACCGAGAAATGTATATTTTGTGCCGCCGCAAAATCGTGTCAGTACATCTTTAAGCGTTTCAAAAATACTTGCAATTGTGCGTACCATCACCACTGGCATTACAAAGCGGACCCCCCGCCACCAACACTCCTACTTTTTTAAAATTTTATTTGTTACCAGGGCAGACGCTCAATGGCACATCCTGCACCCGAACTGCGACATCGAAGGGCTTTCACACGAAAATTCTACGAAGAAGAATAGTGAGTAAATAACAAGAAACGACCGCCAGCATTGCTCGCGTCTATGCGGTATGCATGCGAACCGCGTGCGGTTCACGGCATTCGGGGGGTTATGCGGAGAAGGTTCCGGCGCAACTCTTCTGCTCCATCTGGTTCGGCCCTTACTACTTCACCGTTTGCCCCCTCAACGGAGGGTCAAGTGGATAACGAGAAATATATTTTGCTTCCTTCCTCAACGGAGCTGAAGGAAGGAAAGAGCGGTAGACGTGAACGCACGCGTGGAGCTTTGCAAAGACCACACGACCACTACGCATGCATGCGCTCAGTTCATGCCGCCGGCGCCTTCATTTGCAGGCCCCTATAACGTGCCCGGCTGCAATTGTTGTCGGAGGGGGGTATTGAAGATAATCGAGAGATGGTTAGGGTTGATAAGTATAGGAGAGGCACGAACGTTGCCCCCTCACGAGTTGCGCACGATCCCCCCTCCGCCCCCCACGCCTCTCAACGAGCGTCACGCTTCGCTCTGACTCTGATTTAATAAATTGGCAGTCGGTTTAATCAGGAGGCTCACGTCAGATTACGGAAAATACCGAGGGGGGGACCGCTCTGCCACACGCAGAGTTTCGTATTAAACGTGGAATTGGGGAAAATTGAATCGAACGTGAACCGCCATATACACAAGCTGCAGTTGTACTGTGGGGTGAAAATTTATTCGTTTCATAAAGTGGGTGAATTGGATTGTTGTTTTGTGGGGTTTTACGTCCCAACACCAGTTCTGATTATGAGAGACGCCGTAGTGGAGGGCTTCGGAAATTTCGACCAGCTGGGGTTCTTTAACGTGCACTGACATCGCACAGCACACGGGCCTCAACATTTCGCCTCCATCGAAATGCAGCCGCCGCGGCCGGGATTCGATCCCGCGACCCTCGGATCAGCAGCCGAGTACCTTAGCCACTAGACCACCGTGGCGGGGCGTGAATTGGATAAGCACGGCTTCTTTGACACGTATGCGCCTGAGAGAAGCATTCGCTCAAGCTTGCTTCTCGAATACTCTGTCGGTGCTCTTGCATCGAGGCGACACTTTTTTTTTTTCTCGTCACATAGTTTTCGAGTAAATATAGCAACTCGTTTTCCTGTCCTAAAAACAGCTTTGTGTTGTCTTTGAACAGGAGGTACCGAGGTTCGATGGCTAGTAACGTTAGGTTAGGAGGTAATACAATATAGATGAGGTAAATAGATGAGTAGTGTAGATGAGGTATATAGATGAATAATACAGGTGAGTAATATGGATGAGGTGTACTATAGTTGAGGTAAAGTTCGACTAGGTTGTAACAGGATGGAGTAAGATGGAATTGGCTAGGCTAGGCTAGCTAAACAAGGCTAGGTTCGAATATGTTAAGTGACGGTAGGATAGGATAGGATAGGCAATGCCAGGTTAGGCCCTGCGCTTATCAGTCACGAGGGGAACACCCAGATGGCATGACCGTCGAGCTTATGAAAATTTTCATGAAGAGAATACGTGGCGCAATGATAGACGACGAAGACAGTAAAAACAAGACGTTCTGTCCCACTGTCGACGCTTCGCGGCATTGAGTGAAAAAGTGCGGAAGCTTTCGGCAGTAACAATGATATTTCTTTCAGCTTCAACGTGTGTCGGTTGTGATTGGTCCACGAATGATTCAAGGTCATGACGTGCGCTGGCGCAGCTGAATGCGCCTTTCTTACCTCCTCTGTGTAGCTTTGTGGAGAACATGCAAAGGAGAACAAATGAACAACTTTCATTTTCGCAAAGGAAGTTTTCCGCAGAAGGAGGTAGCGCCCTCAGTCCGGGGCCATAATGGTCTTTCTCATATTGCGAGCTCTGTTGATCAGCTTGAACTCTTCTTCAAGCTTCGAGAGGGACAGCGCGGCCTCCTACTGCTCCTTTGTTGGTACTTTGAGAGCGAAAGCGCTCGGACAGTGGTACTCCACTCACACTCAACGCTGTGTCGCCACTAAAACCAAACTGGGGTTTTTTTTTTTTTTTTGCTTTCTTTTTTAACGCTGGCGAGTCATGAGTCGATGAGCTCCTTTGCTGGCATCATTCGAGGACTACTTGGAGACGTGTTTCAGGGTACCTTTAAGGTATGGACTGTGTCATTCCTTTGCAGCACACATTTAAGTCTTTAATGAATGTCAGTGAGAAAGCACAGGTGTTGGCATTTAGGTGTACACCCATATATATATATATATATTATATATATATATATATATATATACTGGACTCTGGTCCTCCTGAAGGTCACCGCTCACTGACACTCTTAATGCCTTCACCTTAGTATCATTTGGGCTTCTATATGAACAGACCTATCACGGAATGAAGACCAAAATACGAGGACACAGCCACTACAGGTGGCCACAGAATGCGCACCTTAGGGAATTTAAGTGGGATGCCTTCCAGCGTGCTCACTTCCTGGTTCCAACGTCCAAGTGCTAGCACTCATTAAAGACCACGCCACAACCAAGAACTTCGTTAAGAATGTTCTTTCCTTTTGTGACCACGAATATCTTGAGGGCAGCAAAAGAAATAGTTTCTTCGTTAATAGCATCAGAGCAAGAATAAAGGTACGGGCAAAAAACAGGAATACAACAAAGGTTGCGTTTTGAATTACGCCTCTATAAATCAAACGTTCCACTGTCCTTGCAAGCACTAGAAAGTAGTAAGTTAAAGGGCACCCTGGGCGCTTTTCCTTTGTTTATTCTTCGTTGCTTAAATTGTATGATACTTTTCCTTTTATTCTTTTTTTTCGACCTTTTGGGTTGTTTACGCTACATGCACGGTTTCACCGCTGCTGCTCTTAAATTTCGCGCACGTGCACACACACACACACACACACACACACACACACACACACACACACACGCGCGCGCGCGCGCGCATTATCGTTCGCGGTCAACGAAGCGCGCGGCTCCGTCTCGTGAGACTCAGCCGGCGTACGCATTTCCATATCTCAGAGTCAAACTGAGTGCTTGCGGCGCGTGCGTGACCCAGATTAGAAAGATGAAATTTGGATGCATCGAAACGGAAGAGCAACGCAACGTCTCAATACACGCTCGCCAGAAGACGTGCATATGTATCATGCGTAATGCTTCGCTTAAAGGGCTCTTCCTTTAAGGCAGCGCAACACTTTAGCTGCTTAACTTCCACTGCGTTTTTTTTTTTTATGATACGAAAGTTTCACATGGCCTCATCGAACTCGAGAAGTGACCGGCGCTGGAGGCGTGAACATGAAGGAACCCACAGATCCGATGAGATCGACTCGTTCCCTTGGTATAATAGCGAATGACAATCATTGGTATGGCAATCAAGGTATGAATGTGTGACTAACAGTAATGACACATGATAACGTCATGGCCTGCCATAAACCAGCCATGGCCCCGCCACGGCAGTCTAGCGGTTATGGCACTCGGCTGCTGATCCGAGGGTCGCGGGATCGAATCCTGGTCGCGGCGGCTGCATTTTGATGGGGGCGAAATATTCAGGCCCGTGTACGTACGATGTCAGTGCACGTTAAAGAACCCCAGGTGGTCGAAATTTCCGGAGACCTCCAGTACACGGTCCCTCATAATAATAGCTGATTTTGGGACGTAAAACCGCAGAAATCAAATCAAATCAACCGGTTATGACTGAGAGTTCATGACCTCAATAACATGACATGCTTGTCATTTGCGTCACGGTTAAGGATATATACAACCATGCGTGGCTGATACCGTCATTCCTCGGTCAGAGATATGCCGGGTATGCGTGATTGAATGGTTAGCCTTTCCAGTCTATGTCAAGTTCCATAGAAGTGATTTCAAGTAGATTTACAGATAAATTAAGGCTTACCGCGTCAAGGAAAAGAACCATTATGACAACCTTATGCTTTGCAATGAACCTTATCTATTGTGAACCTTATGCTTTATAAGGTGCAGTGTATAAGCTTTCTGTTTGTTTGTTTGTTTTTGTGTATTATATTGATGGGCTGCATCATTTATGTTATGTTATAATTATCGTTCTTTAAATTGACCTTCACTTTGCATACCGTGTTATTTTGATATTTTACTGCGCTTTTGTTTCTATGCCACTTATGTAACAAGCCAGATTTTTGTACTTTTTGGCTTGCGGCCCTTTCCCGTGTATGTTAATCGTATAGGAAAAATAAGCATAATTTCGAGAATTTCGAAGAAGTTTCAACGCTGAATGGCTTTCGCCGTGAACTCGTCTTAGTGTGCGACAAGGGACCGGCGAATATTTCCCGGAATGAACGCAAACCACCGATCCTTAATGCGCTGACTGATAATATCTGGGGTATTACGCCTCAAAAGCACGATGGTGATCATGAGAGACGCCGTATCGGACGGCTCCGGAAGTTTCGACCATGCATCCTGGATTCCTTTAACGTGCACTGACATTGCACGGTACATATACATGGGCATCTATCATGTCGCTTCCATCTAAATGCAGCCGAGTGCCATAGCCGCTAGACCACCGTGGCGGCGTCGTGTGCTCACTGAACCTCTACACTGCTAGCTTCTGATCCCGAAAGGCTTGTTTTCCATTCTGGCCGTGATGGTCGCATTTTCGGTGGAGGCGTGACACATGGTAGAGTCCCGTGTATGCTGTGCGTTGTCAACACCCCATGTGGCCAAAATCTCCGGAGCCCTCCACTATACGAAGTGCGTCATAGTAATATCGTAGTTCTGGCACGTAAAATACAACAATTATTATTATTATATTATTTATAAATATTCTTCGTCTCTTCTCCTTTTGTTTCTTATTACATGTGAACAAGAATTCCTTTCAATTTGTCTGTGCGTTAAAAAATTTCTTCTGAATATTATGAAACCACATCGCTGTAACCGAGGTTGCCGGGCCTAGTCACTCAAGTCCTCGGAGACTTTGACAGGCCCGTTTCTGTGTACTACTTCTGGATGTGGGCAATAAAGTTTGTTGTTGTTGTTGTTGTTGTTGTTGTTGTTGTTGTTGTTGTTGTTGTTGTTGTTGTTGTTGTTGTTGTTGTTGTTGTTGTTGTTGTGTTGTTGTTGTTGTTGTTGTTATTATTATTATTATTATTATTATTATTATTATTAACCCCTATACACTAAGCAGCCTCCCTACGCTGGTACCAGGGATCCCTCTCATAAACTTCATAGGGAACTATATGCGGTTGGAAAGACAGTGCATCGCATTAGCTACAGAGGTCGCCACGTGGAGAAAGAATGGACGGAAGAATGAACCTACACGTCACAAAATTGTAGCCGAAAGTGTGCGCCTGACCGGCCGACAAGAGGCCGTCAAAACACACGGGCCTAATCCGCGAGCATGAGGCAGTCCGACGACATATAAAGAACGGGGATCATAGATGGACGCATTATACGGGCGCGCCATTCGCAAAGCCGGCACCGCGAAATGGCCGTGGCAATTAGCGGTCCCTGCTAATTAACCTAATGAGAAAGTCGTTGAGACCCTTTCGCAGCAGCGACAGAGGCCATATAGAATGGGAATTCTATTTTCCTTTTTCAGACGCTACGAAAATGACTAGCCGCTCTTTATCGGAGAAGAGTGCTACTCCATTTGTTATTGATACCGTTGAATGACCCGTCCGCAAAGACCTGTTATTGTACCGTGCTTTCGCAGAAGTGCGTGACGTGTCTCATCAAAGTCTATCTCGGTGCGTTACTTTCCAGCCATTCTCGTAGTGCTGTATTGAAGCAGACGGTATATACTAGCATACCGATATCGTCCTTATTCTACGCAAGTACACTTTGGAATGCTGGATCTTTGGTGTCCCAGTGCCACGCACAGTGCTACCTGGATCATCAATATTCGATTGTGCTCCGATGACACAAACATGCAGAGCACTCGAAGAATAATCACGTTGGAATTATTGCTTTTGTGGTCCCGTTCTTTCATCATAACCTTCCGCTTACGATTACGCCGTAGCGACCTCGGTGATAAGATGGGCACAAGGTGAACAAAGCCCATTGTTTGAAATCAGTAAAATGGCAGGAATGGCATTGTGAAATTGCTTATTAGACTGAGATTGTTGATGTAATCGTCATAACTTATAATTTTATTCAATGCAGACTCACGAAAGTTGATATTTCATCAGAATTTTGTTCTGTTCTCTTACAAACGAGCCAAAGGGATTTTACAGTTCGGCTGCTTCACCCGTCGGGGCAATGCGGCAAAAAGTAAATAAATAACGACGTAAATAAGTCGGGGTAAATGAATGAATTAGCAGGTTGATTGATCTTGTGGTGTTTAACGTCCCAAAACCAGCTCTGATTATGAGAGACGCCGTAGTGGAGGTCTCCGGAAATTTTGACCACCTGGGGTTCTTTAACGTGCACTGACATCGCACAGCACACGGGCCTCAACATTTCGCCTCCATCGAAATGCAGCCGCCGCGGTCGGGATTCGATCCCCCGACCTTCGGATCAGCAGCCGAGTGCCATAACCACTAGACCACCATGGCGGGGCGAGTGAATTAGTAGGTGAATGGTAATAATAGAGAATGCATAATTTAAAGGATTAATTGCGGAAACTTCACCGGAGCTTTCACAAAAACACATCCACTTGGCTCAATCAGCAGGAAAACGCTTATCCAGTCACTTCATAGCTGCAGATGCTTACTTATCCTGAATGCTTATACATCTCCGCGTCCACTAAAACATATTTTACAACGTTTTCCTATATTTACGGATGACCCGCCATGATTGAAGTAATCGCCCATTGTAAAATAAAGTCAAGTCTATATTTCATCATAATTCGTAACTGGTTTCAGTAACATGGCGCTTGTGTTGCCGATAACGAAACTATAGGACGGGTTGCGGCGAAGTTTCAACTCGCTAACACCGCTTCGGCGCATTAAGATTGGCGAATGGATATGATTGCGTCACGCATACCCACGCAAGAAACCACGAGGACACACCAGCCAAATGTCGTCCTCTTTTTCTTGTTCCGTGTGCTTGTGCTCTAGCTTATTCTTTCCTGATTCGACGTTAGCATTTGTAGCTTAAAGTGAACACTGTACTAAGTTGGTCGAAACGTAACGTCCTTTCTGCAAGAGCAAAGTTTCGTCTTGATCACTAAACAAACAAAGATATAAAGAAAGAAAAGTTTCCTTGCTTTGCAGAGTAGCCAAATTGAGGCGACGTACACCCCACCGAAAGGAAGACAAGTAACGTCGAAACTGAACGAACCCCTAAAGTTTGGTTTGAGCGGACCGTGTGTTTCAGGCTAAACGCGTGAGGCAACTCTTCCTCAGACGCTGCCAAAAAGCTTTCTGCTTTCAGTCGCTCGCAGCTCGGTGCTTTGCGCATCGCATCCGAGCCCGCAAATAACAAGCGCTTTACAAAAAATAACAGAAAAATAAGAGAAAGAAAAAAGCACTTGACAAAGACACCTCTTGCCTGCCGCGGTGGCGAGTGGTGTCATAGTCTGTCCTCAACTCCCAGCTCTGTAGCTGTGGAGATTTTTGGAAAGAGAAACGAAGAGAAAGGCGAGGAAAAAAAAATTTAAGAGAGTACGCGCGTTCCAAGTTTTGGTTAAAAGGACGTTGCCAGATGTAAAGATATTGGCGAACGAAAGAGAAGAGAGGAAGGTATGGCCTCCGGCCACTTCAAGTTCTAGAGGGCTCCAGGCAACGAAACAAGATTTTATTATGCCCACGTTCATCGTCCGTACGTGCGGACAAGGGAAGCCCATTTTCACCGGCGCTGGCCAGAACTCTTTTTTTTTTTTTTGTGAGCCTCACCGCCGTCCAAACTCTGGCTGAAATAAAGTGCCAAACTCGCACAGCGATGCCGATATGGCCGGGCAGTTCTTTTTATCCATTCCGCGACAGCTTTCCTGCGTAGAGTAACCAAAGTGGTAGCGAGGAGAGGGAGCCCTCGTGTGCTCTACTCTATACACTGCTCGGCGGGACCGGCGTAGGATGCGGCTCGCCCAAAATGCCTACAGAGTTTGGCGTAAACAAAAAAGGCGAGGTCAAGCTGAAAGCGCTCGCCGATGGACCAAAGTGTTAAAGCGCATAAAGTGGGACAGTATAGAAAAGTTGGTTGCCGGATGGTTAAATGATGGGGTGGACGAAGAGAGAGAAAAGGTGTTACTAAGGGAACTCTGGGTGGGAACTGCCGATATGGGAATAATCGCACTTTGGAGCTTGCAGACAGAGAGTGAGAGAGAGGAGGAGGAGGAGGATGTGTTCCATGAAGAGTGAAGACATCATACATGGTATAAGCAGGTCCTGCGCTAACTGGGCCCAATTTATCCCCGCAAACTTCCTGATCTCATCTGCCCATCTAACTTTCTTGCGCCCCCTGCTGCCACGCTTGCCCACTCTGTTACCCTTAACGACCAACGGTTGTCTTGCGTTCGCATTACATGCCCTGACCACACGCCCATTTCTTCTTGTCAATTTCTGCCCCGCCACGGTGGTCTAGTGGTTATGACACTCGGCTGCAGATCCGAAGGTCACGGGATCGAATCCCGGCCGCGGTGGCTGCATTTCAATGGCGGCGAAATGTTGAGGCTCGTGTGCTGTGCAATGTCAGTGCACGTTAAAGAACCCCAGGCGGTCGAAATTTCCGGAGACCTCCACTGCGGCGTCTCTCATAATCAGAGCTGGTTTTGGGACGTTAAACCCCACAAATCAATCAATCTTCTCAATTTCTGCTAATAAGCCCCTAACACGCGTTTGCTCCCTGACATGCTCCGCTCTCTTCTTTACCCTTAGCACAGGATCAGTATAATTGGAAATCTATGGGCGAGGCCTTCACCGTGCGGTGGGCGTAGACATGATGATGATCTTGCTACTCTGGAACATCTAACACACGCGCGCCCATAAAGGAAACAAGTCACCTGACCACGCAGCCGCACCATGACATTTTCTGCCTCCTCCTTACCACGTGCATCATCTGAATGGAACGACCTTTCCCACGGCATAGCCGCCACTACCTGCCCGACTTCATTCGTGCAAAGCGTAACGCATTACCTGTCGCGCAGTTAACTTATGTGGTTCTTTGTTTGTTTGTATAATTCATATATGCATATCCACCCCTTATGTAACACCCCCGAGAGGGGTCATTAAGGAAATAAAATGAAATGAAATGAACAGCACTGAGAACGTGCAAGACAGAAATGAATAATGAACGACTTCGTCTTGTCTTGCTTTCTGTCTGCCATACGCAACGCTGCCTGACTCCCAGTAATGTACCCAACAAGTGTAGCTCACCAACGCTGATTGCTACCCATAGGGATGAGGGTACCTTCGGAGGATCCGGGACACGACAAATCCACGACTTGTTGAAAAATAAAAGGTCCTGAGAGAGAACACCTGTATCGCAAAAGGAGCAAGGAGGCCACGACAAAGCGCGAGTGGAATAAGAACGTATTCAAGATAACAGCAAACATAATAATTTATGAAACAACAATAGCATCAGCACACAGCCCAGCGCAGGCATTTAAAACAGGACATGGTGTTTCTCCGCTACGATTTCTTTTCGTAAACTGGAAGGCTTTCTTTTTGATAATTGCGCATGGATTTCCTCGCTGCTCATACAAAGGAAAGGCCTGCAAACGCGGACACTATAGTAGAGTAGTAGACAACAAGAACACTTTGCACTTGCATAATGAACCCTTACCAGCTAACAGCTTTTCGTCGTTCCATGCTGCCCCTTGACACAATACGTAATGTATGCCCATTATCCTTTCCATCTCGTAAACCAGTATAACAGTCCAATGACAGCTCGACGAGACGTGAATTAGATTTCATTTTCTCGCCCCATATATTGCAACGCACAAACTCTAGCGCTATAGCGCTGGAGAGTGCACACCCGCGAAAGAGCTGGCCAATAAAGCTGCGAAACTTTTGAAGCCCGTGTGAGATAACTCAGGGGAGGGCCCATTCTGCATGGATACAGGGAGCCGCTGTTGTAGTTCGATCGCCACCAGGGCGCGAAAAACTTATACTCGTCGCAGCTGCGTCGACTGAGCGCTGCCAAAGTCGTTCTCGGCGTTAGAACGCGAGCGAGAGACGCTTTCTCCGAGGAAAACGGAGCGACGGCATATCGGGCCGCCAGGCTCCTCTAATCTCGAGGATTTGCGTCCGGCTTATGAGTTATCTGAATCGCTCCACGCCGTGCCTAGTCTCCGAATCGATCAGAGCCTTTTCCTCTCGTTATTATTTTTTTTTTCGGAAGAACTCGAGAGATTCTTCTCTCGCCGTTCCCTCTCTCTGTTATTTTTTTTACTTTAACTGTGCCCCCCCCCCCCCCCTCATATACACTTACATATTTCAGCCCCGCATTTTTCTTTTCATTTATCATGGATTTTGTAACAAGAGCCACGCTGGACACGGGCACGCAGAGGCTCACAATTTAATCGATTCCTAGGCGAGTTGAACGAGAGATATTTGCGCTGTCAGGGTACACGTTCATCACCACTCTTAACTTTGTGTTCACTTTATGCTTTATTTACATTTTCTATTTCCCATTCTATAATGCGTGCCTCTGACCATCCGTGAGCAGATCCTCCCACACTAGCAAAATCTCGAATCGGTGACCAGTTTCCCAGAGACGCAATTCGCTGTCATTTTCAGTCGCTTTGGAAACCACAATGTGAGCAACATGCAACGAAGGAGCTTAATCGATCGGATGAGACTCAAGTCTATAGAATAAGAGTAGCGTCGCCAAATACTGCTCAGCAGGGATGTTAAAAATTGGACAAGGTATCTCCCCGCTATGGTGAGAATGGGAAGAAAGTGGTCACATGGAACATTTAGCTTGGTCTTGCCGCTGCCTCAATGTACAGTGGAAGACTCTGCTAAACAGCCTGAAGTACTTTTATTGTATACGGTCAAACGCCTTTACGACGAACGCCTCTATCACAAAATGATCGATACGACGAAGACATCCCTTCCTCAGAGCCTCACTCGGAGCGTTACTGCAGGCGACGCTTACAGAGAAGTGACCTGTACTACGAAGAGTTTTGAAGGTCCCGAACACTTCATTACAAAGGCGGAATATAGGCTGAATTTCGAAGTCTTCCAAGTGTTTCCTTCTGTGCAGCTTTCCTCAAGAACAGTTTGTCCTTAAATGCTTGTGGCTGAAGAACGGTCAGTATTCAGTCTCATTTAAAGGAAACGCGCCACTACGAAACAAAATGAAGGCAGGAACCTTGCAGCAATGCTCGGATATACCGTATATTTCACCCTTCAAGCATCGCTCACCATCTTCACAAGACCACATCCACCGCCCCCCCCCCCTCCCCCCAAGAAAAAAAAAACGCATGTGAAACGATAAACATGCCCAAGGAATGTGTAGACACAAAGCGACCTTGAGAAGTCTTCTTTATCCAGACCCTTGGACAATGAAAACCTCACGACTGTAGTTGCCAGAAAAGCTTATCCATTAGAACGGGGCTTTATCCCGGCGAAGCTCTGCACTTCACCGAATAAGAGAGAGAGAGAGAAAAAAAAACAAGACACAAATGCGCGAATGAGACAGAGGGTGAGATAAAAGGGGCACTCATTAGCGGATGATGCGCAGACAAAGTTTGTGATAAGAGACCTGGTAGGATCAACTATCGCTTTCCTCGCGAAAGAGGACGACCCACCCGACAGAGTGCTTCGTTGTTTTAGGTATTGTTCAGGTCCGCGCGCTTCAGTGTCGCAAAGCTTTGATTTCCCAGCGGCTAATGCATCGAAGTCCCGCCATTGAAAGCTTTGCAACTTGAGCTTCAATAGCCATTGGTGCGACCATTCATGCAAGTTAGAAGGAGCAAGGCATCTTACCTCGGTATACCACAAAACCACTCGCATTTTTATTGCTAGTCCATTAAAGCTTAGAAGCTGTTCTTTCTTTCTTTCTTTCTTTCTTTCTTTCTTTCTTTCTTTCTTTCTTTCTTTCTTTCTTTCTTTCTTTCTTTCTTTCTTTCTTTCTTTCTTTCTTTCTTTCTTTCTTTCTTTCTTTCTTTCTTTCTTTTATTTACGATACTCTAAGCACTTACCGACTTACCGCCATGCATCCAGCCCGGCCGCCCGCCCACCTGCCTGTTCTGCCCTACCGGCCCATCTATCTATCTATCTATCTATCTATCTATCTATCTATCTATCTATCTATCTATCTATCTATCTATCTATCTATCTATCTATCTATCTATCTATCTATCTATCTATCTATCTATCTATCTATCTATCTATCTATCTGCTACAGAAACAAAACGATAAGGTTAGCAGCCCGAGATTGTGGCACAGAAAAGGATGCGTAAAATAGTCCATAAGGGCGCCACAGGTGGTCCGCAAGGCTGCTACTCCACCAAGTATTGCCCACACGTCATCGAGTGCACGCATTTCTACAGGCGCTTCGCTTCACTCGAGCAGCTCGCCGTGTTTTTGAAGGTCACCGTGAGTTCAGGCGTATCGTGTACAGGCGTATGGTGTACAGGCGTATGGTGTCACGTGAGTTCAGGCGTATGGTGTACTTCACGGGGATGAGAAACGGAATGATAACTTTCAATGTAGGCCCCGCCACGGTGGTCTAGTGGTTATGGCACTCGGCTGCAGATCCGAAGGTCGCGGGATCGAATCCCGGCCGCGGCGGCTGCATTTCGATGGAGGCGAAATGTTGAGGCCCGTGTGCTGTGCGATGTCAGTGCACGTTAAAGAACCCCAGGTGGTCAAAATTTCCGGAGCCCTCCACTACGGCGTCTCTCATAATCAGAGCTGGTTTTGGGACGTTAAACCCCACATAACAACAACTTTCAATGTAGTGTCATCGGAGCAAAACAGAGCTGCGAGGACGACGCACGAGCTAGCGCAAGCTGTGTATCAACTCACGACAGCGTGGCAACATTGCTTTAAAAAATAACAAATCTAGAGCACACTAGTATGCACACCCGCTACACGAAACCAGGCGTTCTATGTACTTGTGCCATAGTATTGCGCAGATGTATGTACTCTGCCGATGTGCCATGGGATTCAAGCGTTCGCACAAGCCTGCGCGCGTTGGTGATACGTCTCTTTCAGATTCAAGGGCAGTCCGCATTCTGCACAAATGAATAGTTATTTTTCTTTCCTTTCTTCTTAACTTTTTAGTGAACGTGTAATTTTCAGCGCAAGGACGCGGTGTGTTTCGTGCGAAAGAGAAGATTGAGACATGCTACGCTTTATTCTCAAAGTTCCACCTTCTCGACAAAATCCGTACTTTTTCCCGAAAGACCTGCAACAGCAATCACAACCAAGCAATCGGGAACGAGCACATATTCTCGTAAAAAAATTAAAGAAAATAAAAGGGAGCAGCCCGAACGCGGCCTGCTCGAGTTCAAGCTGGCCGCGAGAAGAGCTACGATTGCCCTCTCGGATCGCTGCGTATTGCTTTTGCCCCCTTCGACGTCCATAGCAGCGAAACAGTGTGTTCTCTCTCCGGGATACGGTATACAGGCCAGCCGAGCCAAGCCAAGACCAGCTCGGTCAGGCCCAACGAGAAAGAACCACCCACGCGGCCCAGCTACACACTACGAGGCGCAGCTAGCAATTCCGCTCGGCGCAATCGCGAACCATCGGACTCCTCCGCCCCAAGAAGGGGAAGCAAAGAAACCCACAGCGCGCCAGCTAGCCTGCCTCGGTCGCCGGGGCGGCCAACCCAATCGAAGCGCACGCAATGAGAGAGCAAACAGCGGATAACACCGCAGGATAGTAGTGTGTAGCGTGCTACTGCGGCGAGTAGAGAGATCCAAGGGCAACGCTGGGAGGAAGAAGGAGATCAAGAAAAAAGAAGAGGAATAAGAGACGGACTGGCTGCCGAACAACGGAATAAGAGGGAAAGCACGGTCGTTGGTTTGCGGAAATAATAGGGTAGCGCCGCGTCGAATTCCAGCAAGGGGGCCATGAGCACGAGATCTCGGGAGCTGTGTTGTGTGCCGCCCCCCTTTCCCACCTCGTCTTCTCGGAGCGGGCCAGCGATGCAGCAACCCCGTTCGGGGCTTTCTTTTGTTGCCGGGGCAGTTGTGGTGTAACATCGGTGGTGGACCTCTCTGGTCGACCACCGCGGGAGAAGAGAAGATTCGCGTGTCAATATTAATTCGACCGCATCGGCTCCATTACGCCTCCGAGCCTCTCGCGCTTCTTTCCTTTTTTTTCTCTCTCTTTCCATTCGTTGTTCTTTGCTTTACTTCTTTCTTCTCTGGGGCGGACGTCGCTCAGCGCTTCCGCTGCCGTCCGATGTAGCAGCAGCGGTCCTCGAAGCGCGGCGTCGGTTTCAACTGCGAAAGGAAAGAAAGTGGCCAAGTCACGGCCGCGCTATAGGGAACCGGCACTTTTGGACCCGATGTCCTTGTTCTCCGCAATCTTTTTTTGCTGTACAGCACCACTAATTAAAGTTATTGTTTATTTTTTTTTTGCTGCTTTCTTGCTATTTTTCAAGCGTCTCTTTTAAACCAATAGAGATGGTTACATACAAGGGAAGTGTAGGGGTGCTAGTTAATCAAAAAATGGCGTCCGCTCCGCTATCCTGAGTGGGTTAGGGCGGTTGTCTACCCTGAAGGGGTTCGTGATGATTTAACTGAAAGAATGTATGGCTAAATGGAAAGCGAGGCGTAGTTGACCAGCACATCAGTATACACATGGCGTCTCCGAGCGCCTCCTTAAGGCCCTTTGATTTCATGAAGGTCATAAAGCTCGCGTAAATCTGTAACTTTCCGGCACGACGAGTTGTTACAACTTTAACTTGGCTAACTCCCTCAACTCGTCTCGTTGAGACGATCGATTCTATCAGTCGTAAAGTGCGCGGTTATATAGTTAGCTTTGAAGTTAAGTAAGCTGCCGCTATCGTTACGACTTTTCTTTGTATACGCAAACTTAAATATTGTCCTCGAGTCAGTATAGAGAATGCTTTAGGAATGTCGCTGCGTGGCGTTACCGAGGGGAAGACAAAAGGAGTATTTTAAATGTTTTTCTTTATTTTCGTCAATGCTACAGGGGATGCCATCACGCAGAATGCACGTCAATTCTTCCTCAGGGCCATTGAGACGAGCCAGCGTTGTTTCCCACATCATTTCAGCGTCTTCATGCCATGCCGGCTACAAATATTCCTTCACTGTGGACAGCTTTCAGAACCACTCGAGAGAGCGTGAGTGTACAGTGAGCGCCTTGCTTCACGCTGCCATCTCTGCGAACAGCGATATCGACAACATATTTCCCGGGGGGAGATGCTTTTTACAGCAGGGTCGTTGACCCTCCATGCTGTCAGCTCGTGTTATAATATAAGCCGCAGTTTCGCCACCGCAACCTCCCTAAATCACCTCGCAACGCGCCAATATTTCCTACCGGTCATTCAGCGTCGATAACGCGTGGTGGTCGTCCGTACCTCGGCCAAAGGAAAGGACCACATCATCTGCCATGGCCGCATGTTGATGGAGAGTAAGGAGCGCGGCGTTGCTGCATATGTAGGGAAGCGACCGACGCACACCACCGTATACCATAACCAGTTTCAACAGCGCCGGACATCTGGCGCGCCGAGTCTGAAACACTGACCACTCTTAAGATCGTACGCCATGCAAAGGGCCTTCGGGACTGTTCTGACCTTGAAGCCGCCGCCGAGCGTGTTATGACGTATGCGTCTGGTCTGTATACGGCAGCCTGCATACTGTTTCTCACTTAATCCTGTGCAACACAGTGTGTATGTTTCGTACGCGGAGTCACGTGAATATGGCCGACCTGAGCTTACAACGCCGCAGGAAAACGTCCTGCTATGAATATGTCATGATGCTTCTGCAAGGTCACTGAAGGCCGTCGTGCATGAACGTCCGTTCACGAGTTATGCGGCTGAGGCGAGCTGCGGCACTACCCAATACCGACTTGTCTTGCCGAACTGCTGATGAGACAGTGGCTAGTGTTCCTTCTGCACGCAACTGTCGGAAAGGGGCAATCGAAGAACTGACCCAGGTCGTCGCTGGAGGGGCCCTCGCTTGCGGCCTTCTATTTTTTGCGTCCATTCTTTTCCCCATTCGCGACGGCCCGAGGCGCGAAAAACTTGGGCCGTGCGCCTGTTCCGAAGACCATCTGGCGCGTATGCGCAACCACGGTATAGGAAGATGAAGAAGAACAAGACGGCCTTTGCGTACACACGATCTTATACCTCCATCTGGACGCGATGCCGAAGCGAAACCGCGATCGTCGCTTGCGTAAGGTCTGGTCTGGTCGGTCAGAGGTCGGGCGTGACCCGAAGCCGGAGGCAGCGGCGGCGGAAGGCACCGTTGCCTCGCGCCAACCCTGGAACGGTTTCGCCTTCTTGAGAGGCCTGTGACGTATACGCTTTGGCTCCAACGAACCTTCTGGGATGCATGGCTCTTTCTTGATGAATGTCCGTGGTAAAAGAGGGCGGTTTGGGATGAGAACCAGCAGGGGGAAAAGGCTATGGTCTTTGGCCTAACCCTCGTCACTGTTGTGAAAGCAGCTCGACCCGCGGCTGCTACGTGTACGACCGAAAATACATGCGGGCGAGACACGGGGTTGAAGCTAACGTGTACGCACGTTTCTTGCAAAGTGCGGCCTGTACGTACGCGATAGTTATATGCGTGCCAACAAGCGTGCAGTGTTGGCTCTCGTTGGCCAAGAAGGCAGACCTTTCGAAAGACCAGCACCAGATGGTGATGCGGCGCGTTCACTGCTGTTCGGCGGCAATTAATTACACCTCGAAGGCTGCGTGCACCGCGTACGTGCACGCGCGCCAAGTGAGAGAGCTGCAATAAATGTCTGAGTCTGGAAGGTGTCGTGTTCTGCCGTATATAATCAGTCGAGGTGATTAAGTGTTCGAACGGCGATGACAGTAAACACGCGATGGAAGCGGCTTCTTTGAGCGGTGTGGGTGAAGTCATGCTGTCGATGGGACCTTGGATATATATGTGCACGCTTGTTAGACGTGTCGCGATGAGCGGAGACGAAAGAAACGCCTCCGGAGTGCGCGTGCCAAGTGTGGTGTATCTTGGCGACACGGGCGACGACTCAATCGCCAAGGTCAGGCATGTCTCATTCTGCCAGTGAAGCTGGAAAGAATGAACTGCTCTTAGAGCTTCTCTGCAGTTTCGACCGTTAATTTTCGTTAACGACGTATGCACGTCTGTGACATGTGTCTGCCACAAATACGCTTGCTGCCAACCGCGAGCTCGCTGCTTTTAAGCGAAACTGCAGGAACTGATAAAACCTGGATAGATAGATGCTCGAGGAAAGAGTCGTCCTTAGGAAGATTGCCGCTCAGATTAATACGTGCACGGAGAAAGCTATCCAAAATGCGACATCGCCTGTTGGTCGGCTGCAAATACCTAAACTGTATTTATGAAGTGGTTACAGCGAAAGGCACAGCATTGATAAACGACGCCTTCTCTTTTTAGAAAGGTCTATAAAGTGTGGTCAAAGTAAACAGTTTATAATCGGCTCTTATAGCTAACCAGTCGTCATGAGCATGAAAACCGGGTTTGCTGAGACGCACGCGTCCATGATCAGATAAAACCAGTGTACCTATCTCTACCGGAATACATTGTAGTACATCCTGCTTGTCCACTTAAACGCCTAAGTCCATGGACTTAGGTTTCTTTACGGCTTTGAAACGCAAATGAAGGCATTGTATATGCATCATAAGTCGTGGTGGCTTATATCAGTTAGGTATTGGATTTCGAAGCTCGAGGTCGCGGGACCGACTCCTGGTCACATTTCGATGGGGGCGGAATACAGAAAAATAAACAACAGCAACAACAACAACAACAACAACAACAACAACAACAACAACAACAACAACAACAACAACAACAACAACAACAAAACAGCCGTATAATTACATGTAGGTACACGTTAAGGAGCCCCGGTTGATCAAAATTTTTTTCAGGGCCCTCCACTGCCGCGTGCCTCGCAATCATATCGTTATTTTTGGCACATAAAACTTCATTAATTATTTATTATGGTGTGCATTACATTGTATGCCCAGACAGTGTATACTTTCGTTCAGGTACCCGTGGTAGAACGTCGGTATCCTGAAATTTGAAAATAACTAATACTTAAAAAGCGATTTCCTTTCTACGCCCTTCATCCAACGCTGGGTAGCAGGTCATAACGTTCACCGTTTAGGTTTTATATGACGATATGCTCGTATGTGTAAAATGAATCATTGCTCAAAATGGTCAGACAACACAGGAAAACAAAGTGCACAGAAAGAGCGCAAACTTTAAACTTAAGTTCGCGATCTTTCTGTCCACTTTGCTTCCCAGTGCTGTCTGGTCATTTTGCGCAATGATTCCCTTTGAAAACGTGAACCAACTCGCCAAGCAAGAAGTTCTTCTAAAATGCTCATGCATATGCATCCTCGAAGACCAAAGGTATGCTCGAATATTGCGGAATAAAAGACAACGCAACGGTTTAGAACATGGACAGTAGAAGCAAGTTCGAACCAGTTGTGCTGTCACTTCTTCCATGATAAACATCCACTAGCTGGCTCAACTCACCATTCCGTATACCAGAAATGTTTAAAAACTGGGCAAGGGACTAAAGACCTCTTATATGTTGGGGATTTACTTTTGAAATGAATGTGAAGTAGGTCAGTGAAAAACCACCAATGTAATAAACAAGAGAAAGACGAAAATGAAAGAAAAAGGAACAAGTTAAAGGTAGCATAGGACATAAACTGCTAGATATTCCCAAAAGGAATGCATATGAAATAAATTGAGGTTATATTTTTACGCTTGTCGAAAGTCTCCGCGCAATTGACAGCATTTTGCAGTTTTCTTGGTTCAGTACACTGGAGTATCTTTTAGGCTAGCGCTTCTGTGCTGTCGGTATCGAAGAGAACGTCGGGATAACATCGCTTTTAAATCCTGAAATCATTGTAGGACTGGGCATTTCATGTCCTTGAAGGGATCATCAGTGTTACGGCTGTCACGTGGACGTCGATAGAAAGATAAAAACAAAAGTGGCGGCAACGTTTTCAAAGCCAAGTGCAATGCGCAGGCGCATCGATGCAGGCAGAATAATTTACCCATGTGGTATAGAAATATGCTGCTTGTCTCGAAGAAGTATCCGTCGCCTATTGCATTTGTCCTGAATAAACAGTGTATTTAGGAACAATCAAAGCATCGTTGAACTTTATTTTTCCCCTTTGTTGTTTTCCCCAACTCTTGCATGAAGACTTAGTGATAATAGTTTACGGGGCTTTACGTCCAAAAACCACCGTATGGGAGACGCCGTATAGTGGAGAGCTCCAGAAATTTCTATCACCTGGGGTTCTTTAACTTGCACTGACATCGCACAGTACACGGGCCTCTGGCATTTCTTCGCCATCGAGATGCGGCCGCCGTGGCCGGGATTCGGTTTCGCGACCTTCGGATCAGCAGCCGAGTGCCACAGTCACTAGATCACCATGGCGGGGCCCTGTGAAGCCTATTAAATACCTTAATGAACAACGTGGCATTTGTAAAAATATGCATTTCTTCTGAAAAAAAAAAACACACAAGAACGACAGCAAATAGCGCTGACGCACACATGCAGGCGTGTAAACACACACAAAAAAGCAAGTTAAACATACGGTACGCATTCATTTCCGCATGTGTCGTTCTTTTGCTGTCAGTATGCCGATAACAGGAGAGTGTACAATTTTTCTTACCTACATACCGCAAACGAAACAATCTCTAGAAAACACGCACCGCGACCTTCATGCGTGTTACTATACTGGCAGCTTATTTATTCATATCTAGTTGTCGTGACAAAATAAATAAATAAATAAATAAATAAATAAATAAATAAATAAATAAATAAATAAATAAATAAATAAATAAATAAATAAATAAATAAATTGGCAAGGTGGTCCCTTCTTGAACAGGACACTTTACATCCATTAAAGCGTGAATCAGCTGTCAAAGAAAACTGCGTATAGAGTAACAACTTCGCTCTCTCTACTGCAGCAGCTACCCTCAAAGCACACGAATTCTGCGTTGTACCTGGTTGCAGGCAGTGGCTGTGTCTCTAAACTGGTCTCTAAGTCGACACTACGTAGTTATACACCTCTTTCCTTCCCAACGACTTGTTTTAATGTACCCACACACCTGTATCTGTGACGTGTAAAATTTACACTCTGCCTCTGACAACACCAACGTTACGAAAAAGAAAACAAAATCACAGTCGTGATTTTTTTTTTTTTCCTTGCGGATTGGTCGAAAGCTGTGCAGGATCGGCCGGCCGACGGCAGAGTGCCCTGCTCAACGGCGCGGCCGCCAGGGCAGCATCGGCGCAGCAAGCGGCGTCGATCGGAAAACCTGTTGCGATTGACAGCCGGTCCCATAAATCTTGCGCCGGTGGGAAAGCGCTGAAAAGGAAGCCGGCGCCCATGGATATAGGTGGGCCAGGCTTGCCTCGCTCGCTCGCCGCCCGGCACAGCCCGCCCGCCCGCCCGCCGAATATCGCCCCGGCAGACGCGGGCGATTTCTCCTCCTTCACCGAGTATACGGTTTTGCCCCCGCAGCCCCCGATATGTGCGCGGTCTGTAGTTTTTGCGTATACATAGCTTGGGGGGCAGCCGTGTCAGGGGGCTAGCGGTGTGCTTCGGCGCCGGAGACGAGACGATGCGGCGAGCTGATACCACGGAGTGCTGCTATAGCCGAGGCGTTTACGAGTTCCTTCACCCTCGGCTTTGATATCCGCGCGAGCCAGCGAGCGGGCGCACTTTCTGTGGTGGATTTTAGGCCCGACACAGGTGCGGCACTTTGTGTAAAACGGCGAGCAGGATATACGGACAAGTGGCTTGTGAGAGAGGGAGTGGCTTACCCACCGGGATCATCCGTACATTTTTGTGTCTCCGTATTTTGTTGCTTGCAGTACGTGTAGCCTGTCCGGCGTAGTGTGTTCATTCCTAGAAAATGAAAGGAAGTCGTATATAATGCGTACTAAGTCAGTAAGTGCTTGGTAAATGTCACTAACCTGCGAGTTACTGCCACAATGGCAGTGCCGGTCGCTATTGATTGATTTGTAGTGTTTAACGTCCCAAAACCAGCTACGATTATGAGAGACGCCGTAGTAGAAGGTTCCGGAAATTTCGACCACCTGGGGTTCTTTAACGTGCGCTGACATCGCACAGCACACGGGCCTCAACATTTCGCCTCCATCGAAATGCAGCCGCCGCGGCCGGGATTCGATCCCGCGACCCTCGGATCAGCAGCCGAGTACCATAGCCACTAGACCACTGTGGCGGGACTGCCGGTCACTACGAGTATCGAGAAAAGGTAGTGGCCGTTACTTTAACGGCAGTTCAGATATTGTTTTCAGAAATGAACCGTTCAGTCATAAATGTGTTCATATCGGTAACACCTTCCTTGCTCAGTTTTGCAAGTTTTACTAGCTGTTAGCTTTCCGGTGTCCGCTTAGGGAGTAATGAAGCGCCCAAAGTCAGCGCATTGTTCCTCTCTTCTTTGCTCTGGTGTCCAAGTTTTGCGCTTGCAGTGTTAGTATAAACATGACTGAACAACCACACCCATACCTGCCGCATGCTTAACTCATTTAAGCGTCAGAGCCCTTTGTAGAGATATCGCTCAGCTGGTCTGGTCATACCGCGGTCTCCGGCTCTCTGTTCACAAGCGCAGATACACGATGAAAAGTGCAAAATTTCCTAAGCTCGAGGAGTGAAACATGAACAGTGTTCAAACAAGGGTTTCCTCAGGCCGGACTCACCGTTTTGACGCGAGGACGTATCTCCTTGTTAACTTAAGCTAAGCTCTGTTAGGCGCGAAAAATAAAGCAATACGATTACGAAGCATGCCGTCGTGGAGAAATATACGATTGAAACAGTATATGGTTCTTTAACGCATGCTTTTGCGTGCTATACGAGTGTTCTGCCGACCGACGGGGAGGGGGGGGGGGGGGGGGGTTCGGGTGTTGTAACCCCCCACCCCCCGCTCGGCCTCCGTAACTGCTGTTATGTCCTAGAAGAATGTGGTGCTAATGGCTCTGCAAAACGTCGAAAAAAATCATCATCATCATCATTGATGTTACTATTATTTGGCATTTTATTTGCTTTACGATTCATCCAGCTGAGTCAAGGAAATGACGTATTTCGCAATGTGCCCGCTCTCCGCCCCCCCCCCCCCCCCTCCTTCCAAGACACACGCAATAACTATGTAATCGCATGCCCTTTGTGTTATGTGCTGTCTATCTCCCTCTTTCCTCTCCATGTTTCAATATCCCCTTTCCCGTTCCCGTTTGCAGAGTAGCATACCGGTTTCCCTTAACTGGGCTACCTTATTGCGTTTCCGTCAACACTATTATCTCCTCTGTTTTCCGGTTGAAGAGTTAATCAGTGCAAGACATCAATTGTACAAACATCGCCTGGAAATTCGTTGCCATTTCCCAGCGAACCATTGTCAACGCTGGCACTCTGTGGTAAACTTCTCTGAAATAAATGTTTGTTTACCACCACCACTACCATTGTCATGTTTAATACGAAAATACGTTTTCTAAGTTACAACATAATCGACTGCGATGCTGGGCGTCGCCAGTCGAGGGTTCAGTGTCCGATCCATGCGCATTGCTTTACGAACGCCGGAGTAAGTTTGAAAAACCCAAGGAGGTCTAAAAAAAATTTATAAGCCGGCGTTTGCGTACGGTTCAGCCCTAAAAGCTTGCCAGATTTTCCAGAAACCAGTATCATTTCAAGCCTTCTCGATCTGCTAAAGTAAGCTCTAGACTAACTGTAATGTAAAAGCGTGTTGTTTTGGATCAATAAAGTACCATTGACCGAGTATCAATGCCACGATATTGCACACAAATTTTCGCGATAGTCAAATTTCACCCCAGCACCCGTAGCACAAAGAGGCACATCAAGCATGTGTCTTAGTAAAGCTGACCGCTTTAAAGGAGTTAAGAAGCGTGAGTCTGTCGTAAAGCCTTCGTTCATTCTTTGAATATGGTGGCATTTCAGGCAAATCCCGTTATTTATTTATCGGCTCACCAAACTATACGGTCAGCCACATCTCTTCGCATTTTAGGCATTGTGTACAATCATTACGGCCTTTCTGACTCGGTGTGGATAACGGCTCTTGAAGAAAGAAGGCAGAAAATCCAGGGCACACAAGATTTTGACATTCCCCTCCTTGAGCGCAGATACCTTGCGCAGACCATATTTTGTGGCCGTATTTGGTATATTAGTCATGTGGTACAACCTCCGTTACGCATTGTACGATCAATATAGTCGGCTTTGTGCTCGTTCTTTTGGTCAGGTGGCACTGAATTGCTTTCTCGTGCGGTAATAGGACAGCAGCGTTTCAATGGAGACTTTGCATTCCCTTCTGTATCAATACGATGTCGCCTTCTGGCACTGCGCTTCCTGTTACGGCTTCTGCAAGGTGAGGAATCGCCTGCACGAACTCTTGCATGTTACTACCTGGGCACTCACCTGAGGCATTTGATGCCCGATGTGCTTCTGAATAGACAACCGCAGTAACACTCCCGGCATTCTATGCAACGGCATTCGCCTTTTTTTTCGCCATATCCAGTCGACGTGTACAGAAGTAGACGTGCTCAAAGATTCTATTGTTGACACAACAGCGGTCCTGTTGCTCCCGTTAATTTCTCCGGATCGCTATGCTCGCTCTAGGCTTGTGTCGTGGAGGGCGCTAACGGAGTCTTTCCTACCTGGTGATCTCCGCGATTTTATGTGGCGGCTAGGGTGGGGTGGCTCCCCACACTCGACCGCCTGGAGCGATGGAAAATGGCGCGGTCAGCAACTTGTCCGAACTGCCGACTTCAGGAATCTAATCAGCATGTTGTGAGGCAATGTGTAGTTGCCTGAATTTTCTGGAGGGCCGTGAACGCCGGATTTCGTTAGCTCGGTGTAGGTCGCTTCGTCTCTTCGGGGCATTGTTCGCGAGGCCGTTTTGCTCGCCTTCTTGTTATCGCAGGTGCCTTCTGCCTATGGCGCAACCGCTGCGCGGCGGTTGCAGCAGGCCGTCGCCATTGCGCTCTTTTTCCCATCCTAGAGCGACTTTATTCGGAGCTGCTGTCTATTTTGTCGGATGAACTGTTCTTTCTCGGTGAGGAAGAATTCCTTCGGCATCCATAGGTCTTGCCCCTTTGTGTCGATCTCTCATAAACGCGTGAAGCTCGTCTTTCGGCCTGCCTGGTTTTCGTAGGCTGGTGCATCGTTTGTCGCTGGCGGCAGTGTCACGTGTATTTATAATGTGTACATACTCGCACCTGATTGGTGTTTCTTTGTAGCTACTCGTTTGTATATGTGTGTGTGAATATGTAGAACGCTCTTTTATACACGCTGCATTCCTGTGTTGTGTAGATGTGACGGAACTCTGTCTTGTGATACTCGTAATTTGATGTCTTATGTTCTGCATGAAAACGTTGTGTTGTAATGTTATCGGTGTTAATCGTCTGTGATATAATAAATTTTTCTAAACACGCTAATTGGATGCTGTTAATCGATGCCCTGAGTAAGATGGCAGCCGCCGGCTTCACCTTTAGCACAAAATCTCCACTCCAGAACTTTCTTTTAATTTTAGACCCTCTTGGAAAAATCACGCTTTCATTTGGCTCCCCACGAGTTATTAACGATACCCGAAAAGATATAACTGCTACACAATCAACACAGGTATCGCTATAGTGTAGAACGTTTTGACACCACTGCCATGTTATCTCAGTGCGCTTCACTTTAAAGGGAAAGAAAAAAAAAATCAGCGCGAACACAACGACGACGATGAAGAAACACACACCACACTTCAGTTTATCCTTGGAAACGAGCTGGATTTTTAGCTAAACACCGTCATATGCTTAATCGCCCGCAGTCCGTCGACAGTTTTATTAATTGTCGCTCGTGCTGATTTCCATCAGTGTCCGAAGAAAGCAGGTAACGAACGCAAAAAAGTCGAGAAAGTTATTTAAATCGTAGATAAGTATATGATTGAGTCGTCGGCGCCGGATTCGAAATCGACTCGGCAGTGGTGGAAGCTAACACCAACTATTGCTTCTTACATGTCGAAGCTATTCCTTTGGGCTTTCTTGGTTACGTCGTTGCAGTTTTTCAGCTTGCTGCCAGTAAACAGAGATAGCGCGACTGCAACCGATGTTTGGCAGCTACGGGAGACGTTAGTTCAGAAATTCACGCGGAATGTTAATAGGGTCCACTCTGCCCTTCCTTCCAAGTGAGTAGACACTGGATATAGAGAAAGCGACCGCATCAAGAAATCATCAACCTATTCGTTGGCAGGTTGTCAATTTCATTTGTGCTTGCGAGCGCGCAGACTAACCACAACTTCAGATAGGTTAAGTCGTTCTATAATAAGGTATGCTGTCCAGCAAGAGAGCTAGAGTTACAGAATAACTTCAGCATGCCGTAAGACGCCGGTTTGTGCAAATCAGTACGCAGAGATTGTGCTACCCGCACAAGGGCAGCCAACACTACAGCATTATGGCGCTGACTTCTGGAGAGCGTATGCCCTTTGCGACCTTGACCAACCTTGTGCGAACGTTTGTCACGAAATCGGGCAAAAAAAGGAAAGAAAGAAATCGAAAACTGGCGTCCCCCTTCAATTTATATGTGCCAGAATTGGCACGGAAAGTCACCAATGATGTAGATGATTGATAGGTCGTCTCATCAATAAGACGGCATGCTCGTCGCTTACATCACGATTAACAGTAATAAAAGCACATTGGGCTTATATCCGCATTAGATATGCGACTATGATCCACAGTCAATTGAATTCAGCGGTAAATAGGGATATTGATTTATCAATCATTAACAGACAAAGCGCTACACCGTTGCAGTGATGCGCCACTAGAGAAACCCGCATCGGCAAGGCGCCGCTGTATTTCAAGTATAGAGGAAGAAATGACCCAGGTGAGGTAATAACGCGGTGCAACAAGCGTCGGCAAACGAACAAAGCATTTTCTACACAAAATTGGCCGTGCTAGAACTCCCGAATGTGATTGTGGGTTTCAAGACGAAGATATAAGTCACCTGCTCCTAGATTGCCCAAATCACGATGAACCAAGACATCGACTTAAAGCATCTCTGATGACACTGGACCTTCGGCCATTCAGTTTAAGGAAACCTCTGGGCCCATGGCCGACGACGGCCTTGCAAAAAAAAACGCGTTAAAAGCACTCAGAACGTTTTTAGAAGAAAGCGGCATTGCTGGACGTTATTAGCGCAATTTAACAAGGTACTGTATTGCTATGTTACTCAATATCTGGTGATTCCTTTACACGACCACGTGACTGACTATGGACGTTTTTGTGCCAGTGACATTCTTATTTATTAGAGACTTTTATTTATTTATTTATTTATTTATTTATTTATTTATTTATTTATTTATTTATTTATTATTATTTATTTATTAGAGACTTTTGCTCGAAAGTACATGCCATGTGTTTGAACTTATGTACGTATACCTTGTGAGTGTGTTTCTTTGTTACTGTTCTGACGGATCCACTGTTCTTGTGATTGTGCCGGATTTCTTCGCATACTGCTTAGCAACCATGCATGTTGTGCGGACCAACCCAGGAGCCAAGGAGTAGCCGGCGCCTTATTTGTGCGCCAACATCTCCTAATATCATATCAATAAAAAAAAATGGCCTCTGGGAGCAAGCGTAGGCCAAGGATGTTTGTTCGGCCGTGTCGTTACCGTATGCTTCGAACGTGCTTTCGCGTGGTGGTCACTTGCTCTTGCTTTTTTTCGCTTTCAGTCCTTTTTAGGTATCGTCTCCTCTTAAGTGTTTCTTTTTTTTTTTTTCCTATCTGGGTGGTTAAGAAGTAACAGCCGGTCGTCGTTTTCTTTTCTCTCTGTCTTCTGTGAAACGATTCATTTTCGTGTCTCGTTAGGGCCATTCTGCGCCGAGAACCCGGAAACTAGAGCACAACAGCAGTACGCCGCGCATCTCTGTATTCCACGCACTTCGGTTTCCACCAATCATCGACGACCCACGCAACGAAAAGACGTGGGCGCGCACGCATCGAGAGAATGCACTCAGAAAGAAAGAAAAAAAACTAAAAAGATCAGCATGCGCTCGTGCTTGCGCTGTAAATAAAGACGCGTTTCAAAACAGTGCCGGAAGAATTCCGACATCGCTGCGGGCAGTCCAGCTGCGCTCCCGACAAGAAAGTTTGATTCACAAAGTTACCGTCGATCTTTCCGCCGCTCGTGGAGACCAGCCGATATCCCGCGGTGACGCGGAGGCGAAGCGGTTATATACGCAGAGCGCCTTAGGAGTGGCTGTCGCCGTAGTCATCCGCGTGCCGGACAACAGGGCGAGACCGTGCGAACACGCGCTAATGCGTCAAAGAAAGCTACCCCAAAGATAAATCGAAGACCGGGCGCTCAGGCGCTTCGCAAATTAAGTTTATATACTAAAGTAAAAGCAAAACTGCGTATTAGATACAAAAGCACTCTGCATTCCTCCTTGATGAGCGTGTCAACGTCGTGGCCCCATGGTCAGGCTCATGTAGAGAAAATTAGCATCCATGCGGCCTTTTGTAGCACAAAGCTACAAGGAAACCTCAAAAATCCGTATGGGTTTCCTTGTAGCTTTGTGGTACAAACGGGTATGTGCTAACTTTTCCTACATAAACGTTGCACCACCTTGCGGGTTTCCGCAGAACTCATTTGACATAGTCAAGCTTGTCACGCTAGGAGGAGACGACGAGATACGTACGATGCGAAGGCGTCTATATCTTAACAAACAATTAGATCGGGCTAGTTGGTAGTGATACATCATTGTAGGGAGCTCAAAGCTTTAGTAGGGTCAGAGTGTAAAATTTCGAGCTACCTATATACAATGACGGGGCACTTATACCGTCAGGAAGTTTTGCATGGCTAACTTCGCAGGCGTTGGGTGAATGGAAGTGACCCACCCGTATACATGCTTATGCGCGGATATCTAGGCTTATTTGAATGTGTTGGAGCTATGTAGTGTCCGTGTGTTGGTCGACATAATAAAAAGTTGCAGGACGCTTAAACTTCGCGTTTAACAGTGGAGAAAGCTACAGCGCCGTTGGGCCGTGTTCGCATCGCTTTCTCGTAGAATATTCGTCGGGTTCTTCGTTTTCGGGCAAGACCAAATTTCGCCCGATTATCAGACCCCAAATGTGTTAGAGGAAAATCGGGTTAAGTCAGATTTGTCCCCCGATTCCAGTACTAATATACCAACCGACTTTTTATGCAGCACGGAGTTTGCTGTGCGTTAGCTAACCTGCCGTGAGACAACAAAATTACATTCTGTTGGGTTAAATAAACGCCAACGCCACTGATGTATGGTTCATCTCACAGGTTGCATTTAGCGTTATATATGCGTTACACGACTGCCATTTGGAAATTTAAAACTGTAAGGTTAATCCGAAAAAAAAAAACTGAATTTCGGGATTGTTCTGCAACAAAACCAGATTTTTTTCACGATTATCACCCGTATAAGGGTAACATGCGATTTTTACCCCCGAATTCAATAAAATATAGAAACCGCAAATGAACAACGCAAAATTTTCATTAAATTCGAACCTTCTCTATAGGATGGCGCAATTATTTGAGTTCCCTCGCAACAGAATTATGTTTGCTCATGCATTTAAATTACAGTCCGGGCTGTCATGCATGTAGGCTTTAGTTAAGTCATAGTTTGGAATTTTTCGGATGGATTTCACTTACGTGTTTCCCTTGGATAAATTCAATTTTTTTTTTTTTCACTAAAGCACCTGCATCATGGCGGAGTGCTTGAGTGTTCGAATGCTCCGGATTGCAACGGCGGTTGCTTGAAATGATTACTTCCGCCGTGGATGCCGACTCCAGCGTATCTGCGGCATCAGCTCTCTTAAAGCTATCGCGCTTAAAATAGCAATGCAGCAATACTCCCAGAACAAAGACGACACAGTGCTGACAAAGAGACCAAGTGAGTCTTCGAGGCTAGTGAGTGGTTTTACCGCGGCCACGCATGTGTATTTGGTGCTTCACTCATCGTCTCCAACAGAACACGTACGCATAGTACCGGCCCTGTACTGCCAACTCATTTTCGGTGTAATACAAATGAGCTGAAAGTATCGAGCGTTTAAGTGTCCTGTGTGTAAGTGTTCTTGCTCCTCGCACGCCCTCCAGACTCTCTAGACAGAGATAGTTTGCCACTAACTATAAACAGAAGTATACTACACAGCCCCAATTATCACGGCCCTTTATTGTATACATCGCATCCCTTTGTTAAGAAGCATCCACGCCAACACGCTTCACGATGGCGTGAAAGCGACTTCACCTACGAGACGTTCTGTCCCATCCAGATGTATACAACCTCTTTTTCGGGTGGAGGCCCTTATTTCAGCCCCTCAGTCAGATTCGGCGTCGGCAGCTGCGGAGGGGGCGAACGCCTGGGTTTCGTCAGGACTAGGCTGAAAGGAAGGGGGGGCGCTCCGCACACCAAGCGTGCGAAGCGCCATCGCTGCCAACGAGGCAGCCGATAGCGTCTCCCGCCGCGAGCAGAACGGGCGACGAGATTCGCATCACGCCGCCGGGACATTTATAAAGACGTCTTCGCACCCTTTCGGACGTGTATACGCTGGAGAAGAAGAAGACCTCTCGGAGGTCTCCCGTGAGTCCGCATATCTCGAGCGCGAGAAAGATAAACAAAGGAACCAACGAAAGAAAGATATCAAAAACAGCTTGCACCTTTCCCCGACTGCGGGGCCTCCCTTGGCGACGGAACGAATTCGCAGGGCGTCACCTGACCCTTCTGTGACGAACCACCACTGGTCCCTCTCTCTTTCTTTCTTTTTCGTCTTATCGTTGTAAGTGACTTTGTCTTTGTAACGTTTGGTGCGCCCTTTCGGTTCGATATGCACACTCTCTCATCGTATTATGGGAGGGGACACTGTTCCCTCCTCCTCGACCCACACACTACGTGCGCATATCCGGGCGCCTTCGCACCTTACAGGAGTCGCCAAATTGGTCAGCCGTGCGATGTCCCTATGCGCACCAGCATTGGCGATGCGGCACCCGACTCGTAAATCTCGAATGTCGCACGTGCCTACGGGAGCCGCGCGAAGCGCGATGAACTGTTTCTTGTTTTCATTCTCTATACTTTTTTTTTGTTCTTTACTCCTTCCAACTTTGTGCGCAGGTAGGAGGGCGGTATGAGGTGCTGTGAATCTCGCCGCATGCCGCCACCCACCACTCGGCGCAGCAGTGCAGCTGCGGGGAGCAATTTGAAACGCGCTTGGAATTAAGTGCTCACACCGCGATGGACCGCGCGTGTTCGAAGTGCCACTACGCAGACACAGGTCGAGGGAAAGGGGAGGACTAGGAAGAGGCCTAGCTCGATGCACCTCTCCCCACGTACCTGACTTTGCCATTTTCTTTTTCTTGTACTTCGTTTCTTTTGCTGTCGTTCTTGATACCGTTGTTTTTTCACTGTCCTGGGCTCGCATTATCACGTCTTCTTTCTTTTCTTACCTTTCCTCTTTTTAACCTTTATCATTTTACTCTCGCGTCTTCACCTCGACGCCAGTGTTCGATAAATCACGCAACAACCCATCCGACGTTGGCCGGCCAAAATGCCCTGCCGCCATCGTCTTCCGCGTTACCGCCGCCACCAGAAGCAACAGCAACAGCGTCAAGAGCATGCCGGCGCGAGCTATTTTATGTGCGACCATTTGAACGGGGCCTACGCACCTTTACCGGCCGGACAGACCCTACATAGGCGGGGTCCTGACTCATAATTTATACTGGATTGCTTTATTCTTTCTATACGCAGGCCGTCGAACGCCGCCGCGCTCTTGTAGAAGACGCGTGCGCGCGACGGCCATCGGCTTTTGGCGTGTTGCGTCGCGGCAAAAGCGCTAATGACGTCAGCCGTTTGTCTCTATGATGTCTTCTTCTTCCTCTTCCTTCGACGTCGTCGTCGCGTCCGAGAAACTTTAGATGGTCGCTCGAACCACCGCACGCGGAAGAACACGGGACGGACACCTTGTCTAAAGCGTATATACATGGGACGGACCCGGCCCCTCTATATACACGCCCCAAATTACGGAAATTGTACGCTACAGCAACCGGCTCCCACCACCCGTGCTGCATTTAGGGAGTGGTGTGCGAGAGAGCGGGCGAGTTAACAGGTATACGGGGTCTAAAGGTATAGAAAGAAAAAGAGGCACGTCTTATAACGACGCCGCTGCATGCAGCCGGCGCGGCGCGCCTTTTCTCGGGGTCGGGAAGTTAACGGGCCCTGAGCTCCTCAGTTCGCACCTTTTATTCCGGTTTTGTTTCTTTCGTGAACCAGCGCACGCGGAGTGTGCCGGACACCGCTTGACCGCCGCTTCGCAGCGGATGCGTCACGATAAGAGAGACTATCAAGCTGCCGGCTACTTTGTGCGCGAAAGGTAACGCAAAGTGGCCGGTTTTAAGAAACCCCCTTGCGCGCGCGGATAAGGGTATGTCTCTCCGGCGTGCCCATGTAATTGTTGGCGGCGAGTTTTCGAGGGGTTCGCGTGTGCGTCGACATGATGCTTCCAGGAAGAGTTATATGATCCTGTTTCGCTGGTATTCATGGAACCACACTATAGAAACGAGTGGTCGCATTGCTGTTAAGGTACACGAAAAGAAACTGCACAATGGCTGTGCGGGCTTGTCTAAATGCTTGGAGGCGCCACCAAAGACACCGCATTCTTTAAAATACAGCTGCATGCGCAGCTTTGAGCTTTCTGGCATTTGTCTTACTTTACTCGCGATTTCATCTATAGTCTGTTTCAGAAGTTCCGTGCAGCACTGTAGAAGCTACAGCCCTTTTCGGCCAATCCGGAGGGCGAACACATGTTAAACGTGTCCTTCCGCGGCTTGTCATCGGCCAATGACGGGCGCTGCAGTGGCAGCTGCAGCCCTGCAAGAAGGAAGATGAAGCGGGGTGTGCGTGTCCGAACAATGGCATTTCGTCTCGCCTCGGAAGAATTCTGCGCTCGATGGCCTCGTAGCCTTGGCTCTGCTGCACGGAACTACTGAAACAGACTATAAACGCTCGCCACCTAGCGGACGTGCCTGGAAACAGGCGATCTTGGACTATGTCCAGGGTCGGCCACTGAAGGCAACACGTAATCGCATACTGACAGCGAGCAAAAAGGCAGCTGTATGGTTCTGTAACCATAGCGATGCGGTCGTGCACCAGCCCGAAAAAGATATAAGCAGATACACTATTGTTGTTAATCCAAATGTGTTCATCGCGGCGGAAAGGCGTTGAGCCCAAGGCATCATGGCAGGGCCATGCTCCAAAGGTAGTTTCTTTTCATCCCTACAGTCCTAGTTACTGTAATTCATTTACCTGGACTGGATGGCTGGACTGGATTAGGGACCAACCCATTATCTAGGAGCGCTACCTACTACTACTACTACTACTACATACTACAGAGGAGGGACAGACCCACACCCTAAGGAGCTTCGCCCCTAATAATAACAGGCTGTTTGACCTCATCGAAAAATCAAGGCGAAAACGCTAAAACCTTTCCCTAAACCTCACTGTAGGAGACAACTATAGTACAGCCAGATTATTTCTACGGGCAATAGAGTTCACTCCGGGTCATTCCGAAGTGGAGCGTCTGGAACGCCGGATCTCCAAACGCGTCGAAACAGCACTGCATTTCCCCCGAGGTTTTCCTCATTAAACATATATGGATGCCCACAAGGTGTACGAGGGTTAGGAATGCTGCAGTTGCAAAAGACTACCACGGTTACGCGCTACAAGGCGCCCACTCTTCCATCTCGCATAGGCGATGCCTTGTAGATGAACTTGTTCGACGAGGCGTTGGGGGCCTGTAGGGGACGCCGTTCTGTTTATATCGGAGGCTGCTCCCGAGACCACAGGGGCAGCACAGGTGAAATCTGAGCTTAAGAAGGGCTCTGCTGAATTTTGGAAGCGACAGACATCCAGTTATCAGAAGCAAGACCTATTTACGGCGAATTCGTGGCTAGCCAATGGTTCAACCGGCTGGGCGACGGAGACAGAACGAAGCCTCTGTGGTTGCGGTCTAGTTTCGCCCTATAGTTTATACCCATGAAACTAGAACATTACCGAATAAGCGCGCAGTGGATCCCCGCTGTACGAATTTGCCGTCGATTCAACGAAACTTCCTGGGACAGTTTTTCATATTTTGCAAGAATGTCATTGTTCACTTGCCACATACAGAGCACCGTGAATTCATAATGAAAAATGCGGTGCAGATGATTAATGAACAAAGGCCCCATGTAGAGGTTTACGCAGAGAGGCTATTTGTAACTGATGATAATTGCCCCTGTGAAATCCGATCTTGTTGTAGAAGAGGTACAAGCAGGTGACTATTGCTCGCATTTCAGTCATCTGCGACAGGAACTAAGGCATATTGATCCAGTGTGCGCTTCTGGGTGAGCTAAATATGCTGCCCTGCGGAGACTATTTATCGGTTGATCTGTTCAAATTTGTGACATGGCATTCGGAGCACTATCAATAAACACTGAGGGCTGGCGGAGAGCCCTGGTTGGCTGTCGGTGCGAACCCTGCTAGAGAGTAGATTCGCGAAGTTGGTTCGTGCTTGACGGACCTTTTCCACCTCCTCATATTTTTTTTATTTTCTTTCCCCACCCACTTTTACCGGTTGTGCGGGAACGCCATTAAGTTACTACCTTTATTTATTTAAATTTTTTTTCCGGGGAGGCTTGTATTACCTAGACTGTGTCGGCGTAGTAGTAGTAGTAAGCGTAATCACGGGAAAGCCAGTGCTCCCAGAAAACTGGAACCCGTGGTGCCTTCTATGAAGTGGAGGAAGAAATTCATGCATTGGAGCAGAAAGCAATTGTTGCTGGTGCTGGTGTTTGAAACCGGGCCCCCGCAGATCGAAGGCAAGGTTAACCACTAGAGAGAGATAGAGAGAACACTTTATTGATGAATCCGGAGATGTTAGCCTGGTCAATGGCCTGGCTTGCTACTCCAGGTACTTAGCGGTGATTATGATATTTACAGTGATCACGTCTAACACAACACGTACATACAGTCACACTTACTCACACACTCATATATACATATATACACTATAACTCAGTTTACAGCGTTTCATTGAGGCATGTTGCCCGTAGAAACGCTATCAGCGCCTTAGTGCTACGTAGTGCGCAGGCGCTGTCTTGCCACGGGCCGAGGAGATGCCGCAGCTCCAAGGTCGTACCGTGTGGCAAGTGAAGCGCTGCCTTCAGAGTCTTTCTATCCGACTCGTAGCGCTGGCAGTTGCACAGGACGTGTTCAATGTCCTCTCGTGTGTTGCATGTGGAGCACAATGGAGAATCAGACTGTTGTATTTTGTGCTTATAATCTCTCGTGTACGCTACATTAAGTCTAAATCGGTGAAGGCAGGCTTCATCTCGCCTGGCTAAACCTTGTGGTACGTGGAAGCTGCAGGCTGGGTCAATGGCGTGTAGTGGTCCGTACTGATGTCCTGGATCACACCAGAAGTGTCGCTGCTGATTCCAGGCAAATGTCGATACCATAGTCGCCGCATCTTTTCTTGAAAGGGGTATGGCTGTTAGTGGTGTTTTAGTTCCATGGGCTGTTCTGGCAGCACTGTCGGCCCGAACGTTTCCTTGTATTCCACAGTGGGCTGGTAACCACTGGAATACAACGCGGTGATTAAGTTCATGAGCATTGTTGCCTAGCCGCTTGATGTCCAAAACTAGTTGTTCTTGGGCTCGTGGTGACTTCAGGGACTGCAGCGCCGCTCGCGAATCAGAGAAGATTACCCAGGAATCAGGTGTCTGAGCTACGATGTAAATAAGCGCTCTCCGCAGCGCAGCCAGCTCAGTAGCTGTGGCAGATGTGCGGTGACCCAAGGTGGCAGAAATTGACATGTTTGCCGACGGGATCCACAGACCTATTGCCGATGATGTATCCGTAACAGAGCCATCAGTGTAAATGTGGCGGCAGGATCATATCTGAACTCTCTCAATGCCTCGAATTTTCCGCCCAGGTGCATCGTACTTTCGAAGAGCAATGAAACAGCGCAGGGAAAGACGGAAATTCTGGGGCTATTGCCCGGTTACAAACGAATGCCCGCCAGATCTGTGGCCTACTCCGACGAGTATCCGCACGACCCCGCGGTATATCGAAGAGGCCGGTTTGTGCGGCCTGACGCAGGCGTCCCCGTCAATCGCATACTATTTCAGCAGCTTGTGTACGTCCTCTCGTGCGCCGTGGTGGTGTACTGGTTATGGCGCTCGGCTGCCACCCAAAAAACACGGGTTCGATCCCGGCCGGGGCGGTCGCATTTTCGATGGAGGCGGAAATGATGACTGAATCCCGTGTGTTGTGCGTTATCGCTGCACGTCAAAGAAACGCAGGTGGTCAAAATTTCTGAAGCCCTCCCACTAAGGTTCTCTTTCTTTTCTATCTCTTTCAGCCCCTTTCCCTTACCCCCACGGACGCTGGGCCATACTCCAGACACAAGCTGGAGAAAATAGCGTCCTTTCCTTAACCGAACCACGATCATTATCATCATCAAGTCATCTCGTCTCTCGCTCGCCGCTTTTCTGTACAGTTACTCCAAATCTAACCTTTTCTTCTCACATATACCCCACAGCCACTGATGTATATCGAGTGAAAGCAAATAACAAGACTAACGCGGACGAACAAAGATGCCTCTGAGATAACCATTTTTTCCCCTAAATTTCGAAAGATATGTAGTATGAAGTCGAAGATTGAACTTGAATGACTATGAAGGGTTGTATAAATACGATTCGTAAGGTTGGTGGGTGGCTGCAGCAGTGTTAATTATTTTAGCTCATTCACGGAGAACCATCATGCTGTCCCTACTGTGGAGCTCAGCTCACAACATATCACTGCACATGGGAATGTCCATGTCCACTGGGCTGTACCTCTATCCCATCACCATCACATTCCTCCTGGCAGACTGCGCTGACCAGCTCAGCGCCGCAGGAGCAGCGTCGGCTGATCCAGCGAGCACGTCGAGTGGCGCGAGCCAATGGGGCCCTGAACTAAGAACTCCACCCTAGGAGGAAGATTCCCCATTCTGTTTTAAATAAATGTTTACTTTCTCTCTCTCACGGAGACCTCGTTGTGTGCGCGGTACGCTACCAGAGTGATGGGACTGAGGAGCACCTCAACAGAACTCTCTTATAGATAGACTATACTATGTACTCTGAATTATTTAGATTTGTCCTAACACATATGACGGTTCCACTGTGTGGAACCTGTAACATCGTTTTCAATAAAGTTCCTTGTTCGCCTTAAAGGGGACAGCGACACACACTCCTACCACGGTCCGAAATACACAGCACTATGAATCATTCACGTTTTCTTCTAGACATACGACCTCGTTGTTTAAAAGATACTCTGATATAGTGATTAGTGATTAGTACATAGTACTACAAATAGGCTGCATGGTTCCTGACACACACACTCACATAAGAAACACACAGACAGCATGCGTCTTAAGCTGTTTGACAGCTATGTACTGACGAGTGCTTTGTAGACGTGTGGCACATGCGTCTTAATGCTTTTCCCTTGCGGAGCGCACATACAGCCCTATAAATCATTTCTCCTTTCCTGAACTCAGACCACATTGAGTTTGCGAAGTCCGAAAACACGCTTTTAGTATGAACGTATATGAAAGGGAAAATTACCATCCACCTTGGCAGTTCGTCCCGGGTTCGAGCCCCAGACCAGGACGAATTTTTCGGCAACTAGGAAGCTTTCATTTCTGAGAAATCCGTATGGATTTCCTTGTGGCCTTGTGCTACAAAAACGGGTGGATGCTAATTTTCCCTTTCATAAACGTTACTCCACCTTGCGCGTTTCCGCAGAGCTCATTTGCCAGTATGAACGTAGTTTGCTTTGTATATGCAAATAGGAAATATGAGTTCATCGTCAAATTTAAACAGTTTCTCATTTCTTTTCTTTTTTCGTGATTCTCCGATTGTTTATATACATAATACAAGGCATCATAATTACAAACTCTTTTTTGCTTGAAACTTACAAGCTATTTTTTAACATTCTTTCCTTGGCAATGTGACAGCTGGAGATCCCACCACCAACCTTCAGCCTAGCTAATGCACTCGCAAAACAACGCGCTTTCTGAAGTTAGAGCAGCGTCACTCGCCTCATTTAAGCGCGCTAACCAACTACTCGAGGAAACAAAAAATACTTTCAGGTTCGCTCGCGAACAAGAACCTAGCTCTAATAGTACGGCTAAATGGCTACTCCGCAAAGTACCTCGCCCAAGCCGGCTGCATGCACTTAGATGAATTCTAAACGCACGCTATCAACCTTGTGCTCGGGAATTACAAGGCGGGGCACCGCTTCACAGCGGTGAAAACACGCTGTGCCGCCGGGTGCATTACAAGGCAGCAGCGAGTGGACGTAGCGAAAGAGGAAGCCAGGTTCGTACGATGAAGCGATCAAGAGGAAATAAAAGAGTCCTGCCAGGAAGTAACCTCAGGGCATCGGTGGCAGTTCGGTGCAGATAGATCCCAGCGGGGTCAGCACAGCCTTCAGGGCTGGCGCAGCACCGAATGCACTTTGGCTGACCTGATTTATGGCACCCCGTCCTTCTTTCTTTCTTTGGCGCTGAGCACCTCCGAGACCCGTTATTATTAGATATACAGACCGGCTGGACCGGCGCTTGAGACTCGGTTGACCCCCCCTCCAGCTTATGTACTACTTGCTATATAACTGGAGCTTGAAGACAAGCCAGGGTTATTGCAAGGACAGCGAGGGCTCTCTGCGTCTTGAGCTGTGTAACAGCGACGTACTGTGGAGTGCGTTGTAGACGTGCGCAGACGTGCAAGTGCCGGCGAGAACCGTAGGCAAGAAGGCTAAAAATAAAGATCGAAGTAAAGATTTTGTTATTTTAAAGCTGGATCTCGGGACATCGGGGTTATTTGCCCTGAGTACGCGTTTTATTTTCCTCAACATAATTCATTTTGCTTTAACTTTCGCGCTCGGCATATCCTTGACCTGTCTCCTGCAGTGTTCGGTCATGAAAGCTTAAATAGGTTAAGGGCTGACCAGGGTTTACGCGAAATGTGGAGACATTGGCCATAGCCTCCGTATTCGATGCTGTTTGTGTCACTATATTCAGGAAATGGAAAGAAGAGAATATAGCTGTGTGACTAGAACTCTTGTGCTTTCCCGACTTCCTCCCCCCCCCCCCCCCCCTTTTTTTATTATCCGTCGATTTCGAGAACCATGATCTGAATAACTAGTCAATGAGATATTTGTCACAAGATCAGGAATCGAACGGCTCTGAAAGCGAGAAGCAACAACAACAACAACAACAACAACGACAACAACAAACATTCTGGACAAAAAGCTGTAACGTCTTCCTACTGGCCTGTCTCGTTAGCGGCACATTTTGATTTCTAACAAGTTTATGAACTCGCGTGTGTTCCCTTCGGTATGCGCTGCGACTTAAAGGGGGCCTGCAACACCTTTTGAACAAAGTCAGGAATCGTTGCCGATCAGTCGTGCGGACTCCTGCGAACACGTGGGCCCAATTTTATTGCATTGTCGCACCTGACAATTCTCAGTTTGGTTTCATACACAGCTGGAAAGCGCCTGATCCTCTTTCAACAAATAACGCTTTGGCTAAGTCGCTTGAGACACGAATAGGATTGGCTGAATCCGAGGTCGCGTGACGATCTTCTGGTATGCTTCATTGGCTTGCTTGACATGCAAAGAAAATCTGCGTATCTTTCCTAAATGGTAACGAAAAATTCATACGACGTGGTGGCCGACCCCAGCGGTGCCCCTTGCTGAAACTAGAGCGGGCGCTTTCCAGCTGCGTTTTAAACTTAATTGCGAATTTGTTCTTACGTTCTTGTGGACTAATATTTGGCTCACGTGTTCACACGAGCCTCTACAACTAATCACCACCGTTCTCTAACTTCGTTCAAAAGGTATTGTTGCCCCTTAAAGATGAACAGCAAACTGCTTGCTCTACTTTCAGATTTGCACAAGCTTAAAGGGCTCAGTGCTCGCAGGTCAAAACACTGAAGCTCGCCCTTGACACTTAGTGTCAGCCATCTGCTTTATGAAATGCACATGCAGATCTTTAATGATACCTACCTGAACTTAGATGTTATGGACAAGCTTGTTAGTACGGAAATAACTTACAAATAAGGCGCACACACGTTGCAAACGTACAAGGTTCTCCAGAAAGATCATGATCTTAACAATCTTGCTAGAATTGTCTGCTTTCGCCTACGCCTACATAGGTCTGGACTTGCATGCGCGTGCTCCTCATCTGACGTCTTCAGTGAGATGTAGCCAAGCTTCCCCGATGGACTACGGCATTCGCCCCTTGACACGTATCACAGTGCATTCGCCTAGAACAGCATTCGCCCCTTGAACGCGAATCACAGTGCCGGTGGTTGTATGAGCGTTTCGCAATGTCGTCACGGCGCCATCCCTATACTACCAGGAATTGACATCAGTTTCAGCTTAGCTCCTCTGTTGTTGAAACTTGTATTTAGCTCATATACGTGTCTGAAAGGAACAGGCGGTACTATAGGAAGAACAGGCGCAAATTCGGATAAGCTCAAATACACTACTTCTACAACCTTTGAAAGGAGCATGGCTCAGCGTCATGCCATATAGTGGAGGGCTCTGGACATTTTTACCACCTAAGTCTGTTTAGTGTGCACTGGTATCGCACAGTACACGGGCCTCTATGCTCCGTTTCATAAATCAGGTGCAACCGTCTGTGAAGGCTAGGCAACTGAGTGATTGATTGATTGATTTGTGGGGTTTAACGTCCCCAAACCAGCCCTGATTATGAGAGACGCCGTAGGGGAGGGCTCCGGAAATTTCGACCACCTTGGGTTCTTTAACCTGCACTGACATCGCACAGAACACGGGCCTCAACATTTCGCCTCCATCGAAATGCAGCCGCTGCGGCCGGGATACCGCGACCTTCGGATCAGCAGCCGAGTGCCATAATCACTAGACCACCGTGGCGGGGCTACGCAACTAAGTCCTTAAAGAAAAAAAAAAGAATATGAGAGGTGTATTGCTTAACCAAACCAACGAAAAACATGAAATACTAACTCGCATATTTCGATTGTATCCCCAGAACGATGCGTGTTTTGTCAAGATGATGAGAAATGCATTAGGCTACCATCGAGGCATTTATTGCGTTTCGCTCACCGCAGGCAACGTACTACATTTGGCCGCGGTATTTCCTTCCATTGAAATTCAACGTAATGCGACCACCGTGACAGGGATCGAACCCGTGTCCTTCAAGTCAGCAGCCGAGCACCTCAACCACAGTAACCACGGTAACCAGCCGCAGGCAGCCTGAAGAAGAAGAAAAGTGAGAGCCGCCTAAAGCGCGAAGAAAGGGATGAAGAGAGAACGTGAAAGAAGAAAGGAGGGGATGACGGTGTATTAAGTAGTCAGCGGTGCCAACTGCTTTCGCGGAGTTAATTAACCACCAACGCCCTAAACGACGAAGCCCACCGACACCTGCGGCATCGCTTGCAATGGGGGACCGGCTTACCTTACTTGTTCGGCCGCTCGCAACACTCCCTCGTCATTGCCTCTTTTTATTTTTTGTCCTCAACTGCCTTTTAGGCGAATACTGTATTGCGATTTTGATGGGTCGGCATAGCCTGTGCTACGTGTATCGGTAGATATCCACGGCGCCCCGATGCAGCATAAAATGAAAGGGAGAAAGAAAAATGTGGAAGAAAGCCGGGAGGCATGTATGTACACCGATCAAGAAAACTTTGTCTATGCTTTGCAGAAGCGTATCGAAGCGTGTAGGATGCAATCAGGAAATGGATGGAGCCACAGGAGAAGAGAGAGAGAGAGAAAAAAAAAGGTAAGTAGAAAAGGTGGCGTCGACCGCGACGGTCGCATAAGGTCCGGGAAAAACGGGTTGGAAATGAAAAATTGCGCCGTGCAACATGACAAAAAAAGAATAGGCGAGTAAGCGCGTTTTAATTGTACTGGGAGGCGCGAGAAGCGAATGGGTGGCCAGGAGGAGCAGAATCTCACGCGGTTCAGTGTACGGAAAGGCTCAAGAACACAAAGTCCGGAAGCTACAGGAAGCGTAGAAAATTGGAGGATGCTGCCGTCAATGATAAGAAAAAGAGTGTGTAGGTTTGTTGTGTTCTGTTTTGTTTTAAACAGTAAGCACAAGAGCGGTGCAATGTAATGGGGAGGCCTTAAAAAAAATTAGAGATGAAAGAAGCGATGGGAGGCTTCGTGACTGCAGCGCAGCCAATCCTGCAAGGGGCTATGAACCAAGTAAAAGCAGCCACAACAGCAACAACTGTACCTATCACTACATATTCGTCGTGTGAGTTCATATATAGAGAAGGAAGAAGGGAAGACAAAAAAGGAAAGACATGGAGGTTTTCGTTATAGAAGGAAGCATGAAAACAGCTGTCGAGTTCCCCTTTTCGCGGACTTGAATGAGCTGTGCGGAAACAATCGCGCTCGTTTCACAAAGCTGTATTCGATAAAGCTAACTTTCTCAAAAGTGGCGGAGCTTGAAAAACAACTTGGTGATTCAGAAGCCCCTTTAACATGTTTGGTATACGTCATTGAACAACGTTTAGATGACCTTGCTGTTGCTTTGAAATTCAGTAAAGGAAACCTCAGCGCTTCTTAGTCATCGGTGTACAGTTATTTTAATGAACACCTAGCGAAAATATATAGTACACTTCATAAAGAGAGACCAAAACACGTCCTTTCAACGTCACTCTACTGATAAGCCGTCGCCTGTGAAACATAGTTTCATTAGGCAGTTCAGAACTGTGTCTTACGCATGTACACAGAAATCGCGCTCCTTCTAAATCGCGCTCCTCCTAATTACGAGGTAGAGGTATATAGTATATTTGAAAGCGGCTGGTTGGCATCATCTACGCATCTTAAGAACTGTGGTCACTACCCATATTGTGAATTAACACTACTGCCATACGACGATTAGCATAAGCATCAATGTAAATTCTCACAAGTACATGCATTTCAACTACAGAAACTGTAGTAAGCTATCGCGAGACAGAACTCTGTTAAGGAGTAGTTGACATGATTCTTATGGCCAAGGTCTTGTGAATAAGATCAGAGTGTATATGATGCTGTGATGCTGACGGCAGCGATAACTGTTCTGCTGCCAATCGGTTGGGATAGCTATGCGCGAATTACCCCGCCCACGGATTCCGTAACAATTCCATAACGAATTGCGTAAGCTCGCACCGAAACCCGAACACGAGAGACTCGAATTCGTGCTATTTTCACTGACCAATCTCAAATCTTCCGCGACCTCCTTCTGTATTTTATTCATTTTGTTCTTGTGTTGTATATGAATTTGAATAAACATGAATAAACTTGAATAAACAGAAAGGGAAAGAGTAAGAATGAGTGTACGTCACCCACATATATACGTAACTTTGCCGACAAAAACGAGCATTTGAACAACGCCGGCCCAGCATGTTCCCGTGAAACACTCCAAGTTTAGCGGAAGCTCGGCTCCACCTCGGCGGACCTCCCGTTCGCCGAGAGATGATAGCGCGAACAGAAAAAAAAAGAAAGAAAAGAAAAAAGAAGATAAATTGATTGCGTACAAATTTTCTGGTGGGCCCCGCAGCGCCGGCGCCCGAGGCCACGTCTCATAACAGCGACTCTGCGGCTCATCGGCCTCCGTGTATATGAGGTGAGTGGCCGGACGCATGTATACACACGCACCTGGAAGCATCGGTCACGTGGCCGATGTATATAGAGCAATTCACTTTCGCCTCGTATAGTTGAGTGCAGGGCAGGTTTCAAAACTATATTACATGCATAGAGAACAGACACCCCGCCACTTTTGTCTCAGCGGGAGACGCCGTTCGGCATCCTGCATCGAAACGACGGTGATCGATGATTTCTAGCAGAGCATTAACGCGCTCACAGCGACGGCATCGGCGCGTTCTATGGTAAAGGCGTGGCGGATGGTCGCGTTATAGTTTACGCCGAACGCTAGAATCTGCGTGGCTATACCGGATTAATTGCTGCGCGCCGCCGGAAGCCCCGTGGTTGCGGGGAGACATCTTCCAGGGTGGCGCGAGCGCGTAGATTATGAGCAAATGGATGAAGCGCAGCTCCCCGGTTATAAGGCTATAGAAAAAAAAAAAGAGAGAAAACCCTTTGCCCACCCAAGCAAAGTCACCATAATCTCCCGGGTGTCCAACTCCCGCTGTGCCGTGCGTGTGCCGAGCAGTTAAGCATGAAGTGTATGGACTATAGTAAGAGCTGCGCGAAATCGACCAGCGCGACGCTCATTGGCCGGAAGCCGATCAAAGGAAAAGTTGATGGCGTCGCTGCACCGATCCGGGTCGCGCTGTACGTGTTGTTTTACATATAACTTTGTCGTGTCTCATTGGTATCCAGCGGTGCACCGATTCGTTGCTTTCTTGCATTGCGAGCGTTCAATGAAGAAAGATTGCGCGCTTGGCTTATTTTCCCACGTGTAGTATAAAGCGCGAAGAGCTAATCGAACAGCGAAGCTCGGTATGTAGCAGCTTTGCTCGCTCAATAAAGCACGGCTAACTTGTTCGGCGATGGCTAATGTTGGCGTTCATAATGGCTACGCGGTTCAGTGACACTTGTTATGCCTTTCACAGCGCGACACAAGGTGAGTGCATTTCCGATTAGAACTTACCTCGTGATATTTTACAGGTTATCTAAGGAGATAAGCACCACGCAAGTAGATAAAGTTGGGAATATTTTGAAGGGGTGTGTTCGAACGTTTGCGGTACAGGCGTTATCATGCGGTGACAGGAATATGGGTCGAGATGAAATCTCGTCCGCTTAACCATCATGGCTATAGTGTTGTTGTTATGTAGGGTTTAACGTCCCAAAACCAGCTCTGATTATGAGAGACGCCGTAGTGGAGGGCTCCGGAAATTTCGACCACCTGGGGTTCTTTAACGTGCACTGACATCGCACAGCACACGGGCCTCAACATTTCGCCTCTATCGAAGTGCAGCCACCGCGGCCGGGATTCGATCCCGCGACCTTCGGATCTGCAGCCGAGTGCCATAGCCACTAGACCACCGCGACGGGGCATGGCTATAGTGTTAAACGTACTCAGCTAAGCTACGAAGCTAACTTCAATACAGAGTGCAAGTAAGCGTACAATCCCTCCGCCCCACCCTTCCCCATCTCATGATGGCCCATGCTGGCCGCTGCGTTTTCTCGCATGTTCTACAGGAATTAAGCGGTTTGATTCACATAGCGACCAGTTGTCCCATGTAAAAGCCAGAAAGAGTGGAGTTGTTGTTGTTGTTGTTGTTGTTGTTGTTGTGGCCTCTATAGAGTGCAGTTCTCATGTTCGAAATGTAGAAAGAAAAGGAAAGAAAGAAGATGAAAGAAAGAAGAGGAAAGAGAGAAAGATATAAATATCTATTGTTCATAATCGTGGGTGAACATCTTGGTAATTTCGGGAAAACAGCGAGCAACAGCCCCGACTTTCCTTCTTTCAAAAACGAGCACCTCCGGTTCAACAGACCCAATGAGTGATCTCACTTTCTCCGTCATTGCTTTCAGGATTGCATAGCCGCTACAGGCTTCGTTGAGCTAGAAGCACCAAGCACCAAATTGAGCTCAAAGCACAATCGGGTGCGATTTGCTCAAAGCTCAGATGCACCGTGCTCCGAGCAAATGCATCATCCTCGCTTATTTGTCTCGGACGCACTCAGACAAATATGGATAGGACAACTTGGACATTCGCTATGGCGTATAATTAAACAGATCCGAACGACACAGTGTCACGAGGCCTACACTCTATACCTCACCAACGCGCATCACAGCGGGGATTATGCATACACTTTGCCAAGCGGACCGCTCGGTCTCGCCTTTGACTGCCTTCACAACACGGACGCATCGGCAACTATGCACGCAACTATACTACACAACGCACTTAGTGTGCTCGTCCAAGCTCGACTCCCGCGGTGGCACCGTCGACGGCGCGGCGTGTGCTTGTTTATGATGCATGGCTTCCTAGCCGGGAGCACTTTTGTCAGCGAAAGCTATCAGTGATCGTCCGCTGCCGCCGCCGATGTACCAGGGGCTGCTTCGGTGGCGTATATTAGCGCGCCGGAGTCCAATGAAGCGGCCGCCGCGTGAGCGGAGGCTCCGAACACGATGAATGATCCGGCCCTAATTGCTTCACACATTAGGTCTTCGACCGGGAGGAGCTAATGAGATGGGGCGTGCTGCCTTACGCGTTATGAATGTTAATACGAAGCGCTATGGTGTACGATGAGACTGCGTGCACTCTGAACACCGCGCTTCGCGCTTCTATGTGTTCCCGAGTGCATGTAAGTACACATAGCTCGATCCCGCAGTGTCGCCTGCGTGCGCGAAAGTACGAAACGCGAGAGGGAACAGAAAATCCGCTCGGGCCATTGCGACTGCAACCTTACGCACCACCATCCTGCTCGCTCGTATGGGATCCCAGTGACCATTACTATATGGCGCTGTTTCTCTGGCCATCCCTAATGACGGTGCGTGTTTCACTCTATACTACAACTGGCACTGCATTGAGCGACCTGGCCGTGTATTTGTCGAGATGAGAGATAAGCTGGACGGGTGTGGCGTCGTGACTACTGCGCGGTACTTTGCAGACATATAGACTTTCGATAAGTGGACAGATGTGCGAGCGCCCGAGTACCGTCATAAGCGCAGCTGTGCCAGAGATCTATAGTACTTATACATGGCGGTAGTATAATGACATCGGCAGCGGGCCCTCTTTCCATAGAAAGAGCGAATACGCTTAACGCCATTGCTGGTATATTTATCCAATGGAGGAATGGCCACAGACAACTATGCTTTCGGAAACACATTGCCTCAAACGTTCCGTCATATAGTGGGCGAAATGTAGTCGCTATACAGCGACTGCTTCGAATGGGTAGCCACTTCAGGTGGTAGTTTTCGTAAACGTGTTTTTGAACGACGCTTGTAAAGGAGGTGCGACATAGACGTAACGAGGTCAAGTGAGAAATAGCAAGTAGGTCCAGTATATATAAGCCAGGTATTAACGTACTCTATGACATATGCTCCTTCGCTTGAAAAGCATATGGGTCGAATCTTGGAATACGCGGTGAATCGTTCGTTCAATTTGCAACATCCCGTTGTGAGAGCTGCCGGGCGCACGTTGTGGCAGCTGGTCAGCGGAGTGAATTCACTCTACTGTATTTACGCGAACTAGAAGACAGGGTCGAGACTGATCCACTACACTGTGTGATCTCACACCGATTCGTTCTGTTCCTTTGTACGTACGTTGTAGGTAACTCTATAGTCTATAGAGTTACCTCTTTATGTTGTCAAAATTTCCATAGTTCAATCTTTCTCACGTTTCTCATCAGATCAAGTATAGGAAAGTATGAACTAGTGCGATATTGCACGCGATGCAGCGGGGACAGAGGTATTTCGCCGTAGATACGTATTAGCACAAAAGGTGTTGGGATGAGGCTTGCCTATAGGAATCCTCAACGGAATTTTATATTGAGGACGCGATTATAGACCGTGCGACGATAAAATAGCCATCGGTGTATAGTGAAGAGTTTGGCAAAAACAAAGGAGAAATGATCGATTGCGCACTTTGAAGGCACTTCTTCCTGTCGTCATATAGCAATCCGCAGTGACTTCGTTTTATAAATGGAAAACTAGCTGGAGGCGAGCGTCACTTCTGTGCTGTTTACAACTATAGCCCTACTCTCTGCTATGACACAGTCAGGGGCCTCACACCTAGAACGAGAAACGATGTTTCTAACCCTAATTCCCTAACCCCTTCCCCACGGGAAATAAAAGAAGTGCGCAGTAGGGAAGCAGGGTCTGGCTTCTTCCCAAAGGAAACCGGAGACCTGGGAACCAGGGTATACACCTCCAGATGTTACGTCGGTGGTGCCACACTCGAACAAGAAAACACCAGCACATAGCGGTATAGCGCCGAGTCAAGCGAAAGCAAGGCAAGTTATTGTTTTCCCGTTTCTCATCGGAGATTTATAGCTGGCCGCCATTCATTCCCTCATTCCTTCGCGGAGACCAGAAAAGAAAAAAAAATATTAAAGAGAAGAAGAAACCAGCCCGACGTGTATATAATAGAGAGAGAGCGCGTAAGAACGATGCTCATAAAGTCTTTCGCACCGATTCTCTGGACAGTTCTCCCGTTTGACCTTTTCTCCCTCATCTATCGTGCACGTGTGTTTGTGCGGTAATCATTCCGCCCGTTGGTGACCTCTACGTGCCGTAACTTCCACACTATAGCCTGCACGACGCCGACGTACAGCCTGGAGTAGTCAATCCTGGCTGAAATTAAGGAGTAGCGTAATTAGGTGCCCGAAACGCGTGCGTAGTCAGTGGGCGGTTCGATGTACACTTGCCACGTTAACAGGAGATGACTTTGCGAATGCGTTGTCACATCCAAACGGAACATGTCCGGTCTTTTCACAAGAACCGTATAACCGACCTCGTTCAATGGGCTACCTATCACAGCTCCGCATCATTTAATAAAATACAGCAGCAATGACAATCGTAAAAAGAGCACCACCACCAACAACAGCATCGACAGCAAATTATGACGACAAAATCAACGACAATGAAATCTCAGGACAACAGCGTTACAATACACGAAGAAACAAACAGGGACCGAATGCACAAGAATTTACTTCCGTAAGTGCTTTATGCTATCGGGCTAGCCGGTATTGCTAGTGATACGGGTGTGTCCATCATGATAGGTGCATCAGTACAGGCTAAAATTTTCTTTTACAAACACACTTAGCGAGGCGCGCGCGCGCGCGTGTGTGTGTGTGTGTGTGTGTGTGTGTGTGTGTGTGTGTGTGTGTGTGTGTGTGTGTGTGTGTGTGTGTGTGTGTGTGTGTGTGTGTGTGAGAGAGAGAGAGAGAGAGATAGTACCTCGGGGCACAGACACGTCTTCGTAGTGTTGTACATCCCCGGGAACCATTTAAACACGCGATGTGTACAGTACGCGCAGCTGTACCACGGAAAGTGCGGTATTTGTTGCCCTTCCCGACTCCTTGCTACCCTCGCCCTATCCGTTCTTGCCGCGATTCCCGGTGGCTTGTATGTGCGACCTGTGTGTGCGAGACGCCGGGGCGCTGTTAGTACGTATACATTCACTCGCTTCGTATCTCGTTAGTTTTCCTCGTATTTCGCGAGCTCCTGCAACCGACGCGCCGGCTTCTCGTCGTTATTTACCACCGCCATGCCTCTGCTAGCTGCTGCCAATCTATTTTGCAGTGCATTGTTTTGCTTCGTGCCACTTCCGTAAGCCCTAAATAATTTTTTCCTGCCTGCCAGCAACATCGACGCTCTGACAGGGCGCAAATAATAATGATAATAATAACAATATTGATAACATATTCTGAAGGAATTCCGGTGGTGCTGTGAAGGAAAGCGAGACGGCGAGGAAGAAGTACGGCTACCGCCGTCACGACGGGTACGTAACGAGAGCAATAAATCCGGCAACGTCATCAACAGCATCGGGTCGGTAATATTTTCGCGAACTCGGAATTGAAAAAATAAAATACAAACAACTTGTGAAGCGTGCGGGTCAAACGCCCTATTTTATATATCGACACGTAAAGGGTCACTGAGTAGGGGGAGGAGATTTAAAAGAAAAATAGCACAGCTTGCGCTAGTGGCGCAATGTTAGCGAAGCTGATGGGCACTTGGCTGGTCCGGATCATCATCATCATCATCACCTTTGTCATCGCCGCCATCATCATCTTCTTCTTCTGCTACTGCTACTTGGTCAGCTTCGTCATCTTCATCCGCTTCAATTTTTTCTTCTTCCGGTGACGTGTCGTTGTGACGTCGTGTTATTACGTGATGTATGGTATGGTGCCGAGAGCATACAAGGTGATGCTGGTAATGTAGCGTCGCTTGGTTGCTAGGCAAGGTCATTTTAAGGTCATATTTCGTGACACGACAAATTGCGAAGAGCTTAAACAGCGAAGAGAAAGAAACAAAGGCAAGCAGGTTAACCAACACTGAAGTGAAACACTGAACTGGCTTAGACTGATAAATTATTCTTTGCGAACTCTCTTGCTGCTAGTTTCGTCAGTTTATATTCAATATTAGAAGAGAAAATCGAGCTAAATGTTTGTCTTCAAATTCCGCGAGGCAACGTTGAGAAGACGACGTCATGAGCCCCGTCACTTCCCCCCCCCCCCCCCCTATTTTCGACACACTGGCTCAGTCATAATGTCCGAAACACGCCATGTTGAGTCTCTCGTTTCCTTAAAACGCAATGTATATCTCTTTTACCGATAAATGATTGTGTAGGCCTTAGTAGACGCCATTTAAGACGTGTTAAGTGACGCTGATTAGCGCGGGAACCTCCCAGCGGTGACGTGACTTCTATCTTCCTTTCGCGCATTTTCCAGCTTACCAAGCGTTCTCTCCGCGCATAAGTGATGCCTTTCGCAACGTGAAAGGTATAATTTACTAATTTCACAAATTTACTGAAACACTAAAGTGGCTTAAATTAGCTAATACGAAAAAAAATCGTCTTTTTTTTCACTTCCATCTCCCTTTAATGATTTGGTTTATCGAAGGAAATGTGGCTTACTGGCAAACTGACTTGCGAGAAACGATTTCTGGGTGGCGTATATTTCCACGTTTCCTTGCAAGAGAAAAAGACAGGGCGAGGAGAATGTGTTGCAAGTTCGCGCACGCGTGCGGAATATCCGTACCACTTAGCCAAAGGCGTTCGCCCTGGCCAGTCCCCAGCAATTAAGTAAGTATCACATGTATTCGGACACGTTTTGGAATGTCATTAACAAGATGTTATGCGCACAACGCTAGTAGCGACAGTGAGCCAAGGCCGCTGTCCTACACAGATGTGCGTGACAATGTAAATGACATACTCATCCTCGTACTCGTGGTTAGCCTATCACGTTATCCTCCTCTCTGGCTAACGTCATACGCTCGACTCAGAAAACCTTATATTAGGTCCCTGACCTGGCTCAAAACGCGTGAAGTTACACACATGCGCTTGCTGCGCGGTCCAAGTTACGGTTATGACACTAAATGTGATTGCTGGGGTTGGAGGCGTCGACCGCCACGTGGCATCACTTATCCCCGCCTTCACTGTGTACCCTCAAGGCACTCTGTTTCCAGGGCGTAGATACGCCAGGCCAGGGAACACTTGTTTTGAAAGATCTGCCTTGGCTACTCGTGTTGAAATGAAGGCGCTTGACCAGATAATTTGGTTAACCACTGCATATGCCTTCGTGTGTTCGCCGCCGTTACGTACGTATACGTGTGTGTATACGTATGTACGTTGATTGATTTCTGGGGTTTTACGTTTCGAAACCACGATCTGATTGAGAGAGACACCGTAGTGGAAGGCTCTAGAATTAACGCGCACTGACATCGCACAGTACACGGGCCTCAACATTTCGCCTCCATCTGAACGCAGCCGCCGCGGCCGGGATTCGATCCCGCGACCTCTTTAACAGCAGCCGTGTGCCATAACCACTAGGCCACCGTGACGGAGCATGCATGCATGCATGCATGCATGCATGTATGTATGTATGTATGTATGTATGTATGTATGTATGTATGTATGTATGTATGTATGTATGTATGTATGTATGTATGTATGTATGTATGTATGTATGTATGTATGTATGAGAAATATGCATCATTTCAAGGATCATTTGCATAGCTCTCGTGTGCGCCGAGGGGCCCACGAAAAATCCCACCGCTGTTCATTTAAACGTCCTTCCCATTCTATGTGCTTTCCTCAAATTCCCCCTCTCTCACTCCCCTCTATCGTCTTCTCGGAATCAATGCAGCGTCTCCACCGCTCGCTGTGTCAATGCAGCGCTTGTTCAACAGCGCAAAAAAAAAAAAAAAGTCCACATGCATGCACGTCGCTGGGCTCAGATCTCTCCATTTCTTTCACATAAGAAGTCGGCCGCCGGCGCTGATGACGGCGAAATTCAAAAGCAGGGTTCGACGCTTCAGTGCCGATTTCACCACTGCCTTCTACGACTTATTTTCCTTTGTTCTCGCACAGTCGTTTGCAGCAGACGAGCGCGGTTGATTTTCGAGCCGCAGCTCGTCTTTTTGTTCCACGGATCACATTATGAACAATTTCTATACGTACCGAATCGTAAACTGACTCCGAGGAGGGATGGCCTCACTGCGCAGGACACGTGTGCGACCCTATACACGTAACAAAAGAGGTATCTTCGCTGTTGTACGCTTTTCACATACATGGACTGTAGTTTTCGGACCGTAGCGAAATTTAGTGGGATCGCGATGGACAGAAAAAAGAGCGCTGGTGTGTCTTCATTAGTCGTCCTTTGTGGAGAGTCATCACAGCTCAAAAGGAGCCACCGGAGACATTATGTCGAACAGTACGTTTGCAATGATGTTACACGCGAAAATTGAGCAAGAGGAACCCTCGCTGTGCTTGTATATCGAGACCGCTATTTCGCTCGCATGCAGAATAAAACAAACATATGCAGAGCAGCTTTGTTCTTTTCTGTATTAACGGTTATCGTAATGCTGTGGCTGATTTTTACGCGTGCGCAAAGGGCAAATGTGGAGGAAGCATGGATCGTCTCCCGTGCCACAGTTTCCGCTCCGATAACCAAAGCCTACAAAAGATTTTGGGCAAAAGACGGAAGAATCTTGGACCATGCAAGTCCTTCGACCACCATCCTCATCCTTTAATCAATGTCATCTATATTTTTCTGCACCTATTTCCTATCCCCCAACGCCGAGTAGCATGTCAGAACACTGATCCAGGCTGACCTCTCAGTTTCTTTCTTAATAAATCTCTCTCTCTCAAGAAAAAGTTCCTTGAGTGGACGTGAAGGATGGTCTTTTAGCAGAGCAAGACCGTGGGTGCTTGTAATGAGAGAAAGCAGAGTGAGTTAGTGACGGTTTGTGCTGCTAAGTTGAGGCGTGCAAACACAGACACAAGGGTTGTCTACTTGTCTTCTCTTGTGTCCGTGTTTGCTCGCCTCACCTTTGCATTATGAATTTGGGAACCTGGCCCCGCATGCTCAAAGCCCACAGTATACACATGAAGACGACCGGCTTTGGTGTATACGCTGTAGATAAGCTGCACCACGCTTGTGAATTTTAGACCCATGCTTCACCTCTTTCTTTTACCCCTTCACTCCTCATCCCTAAACGTGTAGAGTAACGAGCTTAAGAAAAGCTGAGTGAATTTTCTAACGGCGGAAAGAAAGAAAGAAAGAAAGAAGGAAAGAAAGAAAGAAAGAAAGAAAGAAAGAAAGAAAGAAAGAAAGAAAGAAAGAAATGAAAAAATATGAAAGGAAGAAGTGTATCGGGGTTGCGTAGAATGTAAAGGCGAACCTGCGTTTGCCCCCGACCCCTCACCATCAGCCCGCGATTTCATGATAGTTACAATGATGGTGACAGTGCTACATGATAGGAATAGTAAAAAAAGACAGAAAGGCATAGGGTCGTGCAGGATGGAAAAAGGGACCTGCGCATGCTCTCGCTCGATCCCCTACCCGCACCCTTGCCCTCTCAACCTGCTGATGATAGTGATAATCATAGTGATACATGCTAGTGATAGCGAACTTGACGGCATTGTCCCAGCTTCGCTGTTTACGCATATCTCGCAGTCATGGATATGGCTTCAGTTCAATTAGTTTTTATTTTCCTGACGGTCCCCGTCTCACGGGGTAATTACATGAGCGGTGTGATTAAACGCGAAGAAAGAGAAGCAAGCCACAAATAATACTTAACACTGAAGATGGTCAGTCTCCAGTGCTAAGTATTGTTTGTTGTTCGCTTATCAGTCTCGGTATACATTTACATCTACACAATCAATCTTGCGTTCTTGTAAAGCAGATGATGAAGTGATAACCCGATACCATGTGTGTACCGATCTGGGCCCGTATTCATAAGAACATCTTACACAAAATATGTTCGTAACAGAATGTTTCAGCCAATCCTTGTGTCATTAGCGGATCCCGCGGACCAATGGGGAAAGGACTTACGAAATAGCTCCGTGAATTCGGCCCCTGGTCTGAAGCTGTTGGAAGCAACAACGGTACAGAGAACATAGTGTGCGAAGGCGGGCACGTGTCTCTCTCTCCCCCCCTCTCTCTCTCTTTCAAACATTTTTTTCTTTACATTCCAGAGCGTACAATGTGTCTATAGGAACGCTCAACGCCGATAACTTTGGCCTCACAGGAGGCCTCATTTGAGCTGCGCACGGCAGAGCCATCCATAGCACGGAGCATCAGACAACGATCGTGGAATCCAACCGTGACGCAAACTGCCTCGCGTCGGGAGGTGGTCATCGTGAAGAACATAGCGACGAAACGCCGGCGTGCCACTGAGACCGCCAATTTCCCACACTATACTCGCTCGAGTTGAGGCGACGTATATTACGTCCTTATCGGGCGACTGTCGACGAATTTTCGCCCGATATATCTTCCTTCGCCCATAATAACCAGTACCCGCTGCGGAAGGACATAAGGTTCTCACCAATCACCAAATATTCTGGTTATTCCGCATCGAAATGGCTGGTAGTACCACCAAGTGGTCTTTGGGCTGTTGCAACAGCCTTGCTGTCAGCGTTTGCTCGACCTGTATGGACATCCTTCCTCACCAGTGCTTGTCATTTTTCTGATATCGCACGAATGCGCAAAAACTCGCTTATGAGATGCCACAGAGCGCTTTTATTACTAGAGTGCCGCTTTATACTTGGAACACTAGCGACGGGTATACAGGTACAATAATCTCAAACACATGCTCTGAGGGTACCCTACTTTACGGGAACGCGCAAGACAAGAGTTGTCGGAAGAGTTGTTTTAATCACTTGTGCAGGTTCAAGACTGGATTCACCAGCTCCGGGACGTCCAGAAGGCATACGACGCGGCGGTAAGGCTTGGCCCAAGGTTGTTCCAAATGTGGGAGCGGCCCCCGGTCCTTTCCCAATAAAACTGGGAAGGGCCATCTTCAGGAACAAAATAAATTTTTGCTATCTATCTAGTACATTGTGTATAAATTTACACACACGGTAATCATGTTCTTTATGCATTTAGCCTTTCTATCTTCATTGAAAAGCCCTCGGTGTGAGATGTGTACAGTGATGCGCATTGCTTGTTTCGCGGCAGTATGCGCGCAATGTCTAGCCGGACTTCAATGAAATCGTCAACTGTTTGAACAAGCTTGCGCACAATATCACTGTTGCCGTTTTCCTGGACATAAAGGGCGCATTTGACAATGTCCTACACGAGCCGATCTTACAGGCTCTAAGGTCTGTAGGAGTCAGTGGCCGCATGTACCACTGGATAATTGACTATCTATCTGACCGCTCAGTGTACATGTCTACAAAAGATGGTGACACAACTCTTCACACAGTTGTTCGAGGAGTTCCGCAAGGCGGAGTATTGAGCCCGACCTTGTTTAACATCGCTCTCATCGGCCTGGAGAAGTGTATTCCGGCAACGGTCGAGATTTCCTTGTACGCAGACGACATCTGCATATGGTGCTGTGGTCGAAATCGACGTGTTCTGCGTGCAAGATTACAGAAGGCAATTATCTCCATTCAGACGTTTTTACGAAACCGCGGACTAATCATGTCACCTGAGAAGTGCGCCGCCATAGCGTTCACTAAACGGGATATGTCGCGCTATAAGTTAAAGGTGGCAGGATCTCACATCCCATACGTACCAAGCCACAAGTTTCTGGGGGTCACATTCGACAGATCCTTGACGTGGTCGCCTCATACAAGAACACTGAAGGCTAAACTGGAATCATACGCAAATATTTTTCGTATGATGTCCAGCAATGCTGGTGGCTGCTCTGTGGCTGCTCTGCTGCGAATGTACACTGCTCTCTGCGAAGGTCTCTTGCGGTACAGCTTCCCTGCGCTACAGGGACTTTCCAAGTCTAGTATCCAGGCGCTTGCCAGTATGCAAGCTAAAGCGCTGAGGATATGCCTGGGCCTACCTAAAAAGACTTCGATCGTAGGAACCCTTACAGAAAGCCGGCGACTTTCGGTGCCACTGCTACTGAAGCAAGAGTTTCTTCGAGCCTGTGTGCGTTTTGCTGCTAGGGTTCACAACCATCCGCTTGCATCAGCCACCACATCCGAAGTACAGACCCTTCTTCCGCTGATGTACGAAAAGCCATCAATTCCGACAACGCCGCCATGGAAACTACCCTCTTGGGCCATAGTCACGACTTTACCGGGCATCAAGAGTAAAAGTAACACGCCAGCTCCAGCACTGAAATATTTCGCCCTGGAGCATATTAACGCCAACTACAGATCCTGCCGCCACATTTACACTGATGGCTCTGTTACGGACACATCATCGGCAATAGGTCTGTGGATCCCGTCGGCAAACATGTCAATTTCTGCCACCTTGGGTCACCGCACATCTGCCACAGCTACTGAGCTGGCTGCGCTGCGGAGAGCGCTTATTTACATCGTAGCTCAGACACCTGATTCCTGGGTAATCTTCTCTGATTCGCGAGCGGCGCTGCAGTCCCTGAAGTCACCACGAGCCCAAGAACAACTAGTTTTGGACATCAGGCGGCTAGGCAATAATGCTCATGAACTTAATCACCGCGTTGTATTCCAGTGGTTACCAGCCCACTGTGGAATACAAGGAAACGTTCGGGCCGACAGTGCTGCCAGAACAGCCCATGGAACTAAAACACCACTAACAGCCATACCCCTTTCAAGAAAAGATGCGGCGACTATGGTATCGACATTTGCCTGGAATCAGCAGCGACACTTCTGGTGTGATCCAGGACATCGGTATGGACCACTACACGCCATTGACCCAGCCTGCAGCTTCCACGTACCACAAGGTTTAGCCAGGCGAGATGAAGCGTGCCTTCACCGATTAAGACTTAATGTAGCATACACGAGAGATTATAAGCACAAAATACAACAGTCTGATTCTCCATTGTGCTCCACATGCAACACACGAGAGGACATTGAACACGTCCTGTGCAACTGCCAGCGCTACGAGTCGGATAGAAAGACTCTGAAGGCAGCGCTTCACTTGCCACACGGTACGACCTTGGAGCTGCGGCATCTCATAGGCCCGTGGCAAGACAGCGCCTGCGCACTACGTAGCACCAAGGCGCTGATAGCGTTTCTACGGGCAACATGCCTCAATGAAACGCTGTAAACTGAGTTATAGTGTATATATGTATATATGAGTGTGTGAGTAAGTGTGACCGTATGTACGTGTTATGTTAGATGTGATCACTGTAAATATCATAATCACCGCAAAGTACCTGGAGTAGCAAGCCAGGCCATTAACCAGGCTAACATCTCCGGTTCATCAATAAATGTTCTCTCTCTCTCTCTCAACTGTTTAACCTTAAGATGACTCATGGAAGAAAAAATTAGCATCCACCCGTTTTTGTAGCACAAGGCTACAAGGAAATCCATACGGATTTCTCAGAAATGAAAGATTCCTAGTTGCCGAAAAATTCGTCCTGGTCCGGAGTTCGAACCCGGGACCAACGCCTGTCTGGGACACTCGCTCTGCCAACTCAGCTAACCAGGTGGCTAGCTATTGACAGCGCGAGGGCGAATTCATCGACAACTCGAAGCACAAGGGCATGAAAATGGCAAATTAGTTCTGCGGAAACCCGCAAGGCGGAGTAACGTTTATGGAAGGGTTCGGGAACCCAGGACGAATTTTTCGGCAACTAGGAAGATTTAATTTCTGAGAAATCCGTATGGGTTTCCTTGTAGCCTTGTGCTACAAAAACGGGTGGATGCTAATTTTCTCTTCCATAAACTTACTCCACCTTGCGGGTTTCCGCAGAAGTCATTTGCCATAAGGTGACTCATCTTAGTCTGAAATACCTTAGGCAGCGTATATTGCTACTAAAATAATATAGCCTGATTGTACTACAGTGCGGGACCCTCGGCGACTGCCTGTTTTCGAGACCATGTGCGTCTCGAAGTGACTAGGCACGCTAGTCATGCATTCCAACTCTCAAGCACGAAACTGAGTTCGTCTTCCATGTCTTCGTTGTTTCTTGTATGTGCTCCTGCTTTTAATTTTGTTTGAGTTTCCTGTCATTTCTTTGTTTCTTTCACACTTATTCCTTTCAAAGTGTTACTATTGTTCTCCAATTACTGCTCTCTGCCGCCCAACTGCAGGCAGGCGTTGTATACCCTCACGTTGGCAGTTGTGAACTTGCTACCATCCTATTCCATCTTTCTCATTTGTATATTTGGAAGCGTTTTCTTATGAAATAATTACGGTTGTCCCGTTGCAGCACTTTAACACTTTGCCGCAGTGGACCGGGGGCCCAAATATAAGATAACTTGTCGTTCTAGCGGCATTCGCCGTTTGCTTTCCTGTCCGTGAAAATAAGCTGTACACAGCACGATCGGTTAGCATGTGCTCTCATGTACAGTTCTGTGGAACAATTACCATCTTATATGAATAGGAGCCAGGAGTTCGCGCGGGCAAACTCCTGGCTTCTGTTCACACACACACACACACACACACACACACACACACACACACACACACACACACAAGAAGCTTTTTCTCGAGCCTCTGCAACCCCGCCCATCCATTTGTTTTTATCTCAGATCACGCCCGTTATTTGACGTTAGAAACCAGATGTGAATCGCAGCGGAGGAGCAGGCAACTTCTTGCGTAATCCGGTTACATTTAGAACACTGTAACTAGTAGAGCGTAACATTATGACACGTGAAGCAGCAACTATCCGTCGCGATACGTTTCACAATACTTGGCCGTTTCACTTCGGGACAACGGGTGTCGGCAGGACGACCGCAGAGAATGGGCGATGCGTCGCGCTCGACAACAATGGCGTGACGGCACTGAACACAGTGAACCGTAGCGCAGCGAAATCGAATTGCAGTTGGAGAACAGACTCCGCGAGCGCTGCGTCTTTGTCGCGGGCCGCCGCTGCTCTACGGCTGTTCCTCGTCGCATTTGCTTCATATTGGATTCGCTCCGTTGGTTCTTAGAGAAGGTGTGCACTATGGTCGCACCGCTGGCGCGATATTTCTTTGCGGCTCTACAGCGCACTATAGGTAATTTGAACCGATCGTATAGCTGGCCTCTCTCTCTCTCTCTCTTCCCCCTCCACCTTTTATTTCGGAGGAAGGCGGAAAGGTTCGCTAGATTCATGAGTGTGTCAATTTCTCTTTCCTTTAAGTGTCCAGGTGAATTATTGACTACGTGGCACTGTAAATTGCTGTCATATTGTCTTTGCTTCTATTGAGCGGGAGTTTTCGGTTACGAACGTGTTCAACTCTGTCTGTCTGTCTGTCTGTCTGTCTGTCTGTCTGTCTGTCTGTCTGTCTGTCTGTCTGTCTGTCTGTCTGTCTGTCTTGGTCTGAATACGAACAAGACTAGGAATGTTAAAATTAGTACAACGGCCCCAGGCGCGTGCGTATTGCTAGTTTATGCCGAACAGGAGTAGTACAGTGGATTAGTCTAACTTTATTGGGAGCGGTTTCGGTAAAGAGAACGCTGGTCAAAACTTGTCGCAAACGGATGAGCAAATGTGACTAACACTTCCCTTTCATAACCACAGTGAAAGACAGGATAACAGCGGTATTGTGAGCATTTCCCACTCCAGACACATTTATTGATTGATTCGCGGGGTTTAACGTCTCCAAACCACGAGATTTATGCGAGACGCCGTATTAGAAGGGCTCCGAAAACTTCGAACACCTGGGTTTTTTTTAACGCGCACCGACGCCGCACAGGACACGGCCTCAACATTCCGCCTCCACCGAAATGCAGCCGCCGCGGTCAGGATTCGATCCTGAGACCTTCGGATCAGCAGCCGCGTGCAATGGCCACAGAACACCGTGGCGTCGGGGCAATCCGGTACATAGAGGCCGGGCAATGGCCACAGAACACCGTGGCGTCGGGGCAATCCGGGTACATAGAGGCAGTGGCGTAGGCAGGCATGGGCTGACCGGGCTGAAGCCCCCCCCCGAAATTTTTCCAGCCGGTGCCCCCTGCCTATCTATGCTGCCCATCACATATACGAACAAAGGTGCCCATTCTTGGAAAGTGCGGCTATGCGCATTCGCGTCTCATCGGTGGGCTTAAAAACGAAGAACGCGGCTCTTTCCACTCACAAAGGAAGTTGACTTGTCACTCTATGGCGGGGAATGTTGTAGTTTGTCTGCAGGAAACCGTGGTGGCAAACGAGGGGCACCTGTCATTTTTCGGCAAAGAGTGCTGTGATAAGAGCCTGAAGGGGGAGCTTGCAGTCTTTGAAGCACAGTGCTGCGGCAGGCAGACGCTTTTGCAATGCGTTGACAATTAGCTCTCTGCAGTGATGGAAGAACATGGCGAGTCTGCGTATCTGGAATCATGCGTGGTTTTGCTGTGGGTGAAACGTTCGCGGGCTAAGGTCATCGAGCTAGCGAACCAAGCACAAGATAAAGTATGCGGCTGTTCCCCGCGCAATGCCTTCCCCTGTGCCGCCCGACCCTTCTTCCCCTCTTATTCCTATTTCTGTGGGGCGCCGACGCTTTTCGTGCGTTGTATGCGCTCGCGTGGGGAATATGGCGTACAGTGCATGCGTTTTTTTCTTTTTGAGTAGTGCCCCTACATGGGTGGCCCAATACAGCTTCGCTTTTGCTGTTTTTCTTCACGACTTACATATGGTTACAATGTGCGCGTACGGCGTGTCCCCTTCTGAGAAGGGCGATGCGGCAGAGTGGAAATTTCGACCAACTGGACAGCACTGCTTTACAATGGTATCCACAAGCACTACGGAATAACGAGTCGACAACAAGACGCGCCGCGGTTCATCGCCGAGCGTGCACAAGGGCATGCACAACAGCTCCGCTACCAGCAGGTGGTGGTCGCGACATTCATTCAAGAAGAGGTGACCATATTCGTATCGTCGCTTTCGCGGCAATATGTCTCAAGGACGGCAGCGGCTCTCCGTCTTCTGGGCAAGCTCATCTTTGCAGCGCCCACAAACGAGCGAGACCTCGAATGCTAAGTCCTTTTCTTCAACTGATTTGTACTTACATGATGCCTTATTCCTCTGACAATACAGTGGCTTTGTAATGTGCCTAAGATGAGCTGTATGGATTATATGTGAATTTTGATAATGTTTGAATAGTCATTTGCTATTGCTCACATGTGGTCATATGATGCCTTATTGATTTCAGCAAGCCAGCAAATTAATTTGAAATCATTTCATTTCTTAAATACGATATACAGCGTTTTAAACATAACAGCCGAAATAAGTACGGTCGCCGAGACGATTGAACGATCAATCAATAAATGAGTCAATCAATGAGCAGCCAATGGGAAACAAAAATGAGTAAAAATCTCTTTATACCAATACCTTTCTTGGCTACAGTATCTGGTCGAACAAATCGAACAGAGAAGGCTAAATGTCAAGCAAAAGTGCAAATGAGTTCCATGAAGAAAAAAGAGCGCAAGACAACGGTGACAACAGGTACAAAGGACACGCATTTAAAGCATGCAAAACAAACTTACCCACATCGAGCCTTTGCTCATTGAAGTAAACAGATTTATCAGGACGCTTTATTTTGAAGAAAGTAGTGTTTAGATGCATGAAATACTAAAATTTCGCGCAACTGTTAATTCAATTCCAAGTTAAAGCACCGAGAAAATCCTGCAGTTATTCGCCATTGGAATAGTTTCAATTGAGGGTTGTATGCACTACCATTATATGCTTGCCTGGTGCGCGGAATCAGAGCCGAAAATATGGCATGTCTCTAACTCACTGAACGGGATATTACTTCTCCGTTAGGCAGAAGGAAACTCACTATTCTTGGACCTTGTTTAGTAAGGGAGCCAAATAAGTTATTTACATCAGCCCCCATGTTTTTCAACAGCAACCTAAGTGAGAGCGAAATAAGAAAAAAACGTACAAAGCCCCATGAAGGTCACAGGGAAAATATCAGCGTGTAAGAACCATAAAAGAGCTTTCTTTTACAAACTTCTTCTTTAACCTTGATGTGTCTAAATCGAGCACTAGGCATGTAGTATTGTCAATTCAGTGTAGCAAGCGATCGCGTAAGGTTAAAACAAATGAAGTTTCAGTATGCAAAAACCAGTGAGATACCGCTAGTACTAGTTGATAATCTAGTATCTGTCGATGCTGGTGCTGCATCAAGTGAGTACATTTGTGAACTTCGTAAGTAGAAAGCTTATGGCGAACGTCATTGATACAGGAAATATTTTATACCTAATACGGATCCTTCTGCCATTGTGACGCCCCGAGGGGCGTCGGCAGGGTGAAACACGGGAAGGCGGGTAGCGGGAGTTTTTGGCCTTCTGCAATCCTACTTTTCGGCTGCCACTGCGGTCAGAGAATCTCGTTAGCCGCGAGTTTTGAGGAAACCGCGCTTTGACAGAAGAGCTGACGTTTGTGCGGCGGTCCCAGATGAGAGTGTGCATTAGGCGGCGACATTGAAGACGACAGAATGCCGCCAAAGCGAACCCAGCGCGCTCATAAGTGCCTGAAAAAAGCCAACGGAGCTGTGTCGATCACCGTGCAATGCAGTAAGCAGAACTGCTTCTCGGACGCGCACATCTGGCCGGCTACAGAGGAGCGACTCCCCACAGGCGCGTCTTTTCACCGGGCACTTCCAGCATGAGGGCGCCTAGACGGCGCCAAATTGCTTGCACCTGGAGTGTTTCGGAATGGAAGCGGTGCTAGCTAACGCTCATTACGGTAATCTGTATACAAGTGTCGCCGGTTAGGCTGTCCGACGTCGTGTCCGAATGTCGAGTTTTGTGTATGTTTATATTTTGCTTTCTATATTTTTGGAGAGGAGTTCGTACTGCGTTACACTGTGGAGGCGAGTCCCAAACAATAGTCGCACGGCGGGTTGGACTGGTGCGTTTTCTACCGGTGACGTTGCCGTAGACAACCATTGGATAGACGCCCTGGTGAGGCGGAGCTGTCAGGGAGAAAAACTCGTCTCGGGACAGAGGACAAGGCGGAATTTTGGAGATTCGAGAGACTCGAAGAGATGCAGTGACCTTCCGTCATGTGAAGAAGTAAGCTTCGTTTGCGATCCCTCATGCAAGCCTGCCCGTTCGGCTCTCCAACCTCGGAGAGTCGATGTAGTCTTTTCGAGAGCAGGATGCGAGCAGCAATGATCGGGGAGAATCCGCGAGCTACGGCGACTTCGTGGTCGACATCCGAGTTTCTAACAAAGCACCTGTGCACAGGCTGGCGACGAGAGCTATGTGCCGATGGAGCCCACCCAGATAGGCGTTCCTTTCGTTGGCGGCAGCAAGCGTACTTGAGACATTGCGCCATTAGTTTATGAGCTGTTTTACCCCTCGTACTGGCCGTTCATTGAATAGTTTGTTTGCCCTGTTAATTCCTGTGCTGCACTATGCGTTTACGTTGCTATTTGTTTGCCTCGCATCATTACGTTGGCTACCAATTGTTAATTGTATACTTTGATCATGTTCACATATTAAATTCCATGTTTTGGGGACTTAATTAAGCCTGTTGCCTTTTTTCTTCCCGGCCCAAGCACGAATCCGGTTCGGTTAATTGGTTGTTGAGGTGTGTGGACAGAGGGGGTGAGCGAGTATAACGTGAAGCATTTCGAACGGAGTCGTAACGTAGTTGTGGTACTTGTGAAGTGTTGCGGTGTAGAACCGCCTCCCCCTTTGCGCGAAGTAGGGACATCTCACCATTCCGGAGTTCACTTCAGCGAGTTCCAAATCAGATTTATCCATCGCAACTTGCATTCCGCATGCCACGAAGTAACTGTAGGGTGTTAGTCCCAACAGCACCGTGGGATTTTTAATTTACCTGGCAAAAGTGTGAATTGGCAAACCGCATAAAAAACTTTTTCAATATTAAGAGATATTTTACCACGTTTTCCAGCTTAACAAGAGTGTCAGTAATTATTCGTGAAAGAGTCGGGACGGTGACGTTTGTGAGCTTAGTGGAGAGAAAACCATGTTTCGGGAGGCCTACCATGGTAATGAGGACGGCATTTTTTTGTAACGCAATAGGCTTAATTCTCTTAAAAAAAGAAGTGGTAATATGTTCAGGACAGATAGATCTGGAGCTGCTCAGAATCACTATCGCAAGCAAATCTCTGTTCTTCCTGGAAATGTATCGAAAATTTGGTGAAGGAAGCGCCTGTATAATGTAGCGGACGCCGAACGGGTAAGTTTGGATGAGGAAACCATAAATACGAAATATATACTAAAATGCTGCCCTGTATCTCTACTAGCATGTTAAGTTGGAAAGAGTCTTCCGGAGTTTATCAGGACAACGCCACAATAAATTCATAAAGGGTTTCAAAAAATGTGTTTGTTATGGCGTCATTTTCAGCTTACCTACCTCAGGTATGCTGCCCGCTGTTCCCGGCTGCGCCTTCTATCGCGAATTCTTTCATGCGTATGTGTACATCGATCATTATAGTTCATTTTGAAATGGTCATCAAGGTAGTAGCGTGGGCAAGTGACGAATCTTCGCAGTCGTGGAGAAATAGTCTTTCTACTAGATTTCGTCGATACATTGTCGTCGGTGAAAGTTTTGAATGTGCGAGAGTATTGCTATCTCGGTGCTCGGTTGACATGGCAACTGAAGGCTGAAGTAGGCCGCACATGCTGTCCGAATCTATACTCATTGGGCGACGGTCCACGCAAATACGTCACGTGCATATTTTCGTTCCGAAAGTATATATATGTATATATATATATATATATATATATATATATATATATATATATATATATATATATATATATATATATACACACACATACACTCTCCCTCCCGCCTGCCCGTCGAAAATTCCCAGCCCCCCCGAAAAAAATTTCTGGCTACGCCACTGCATAGAGGCGCTTCTTTTGATAGACAATTTGAAGAATGTATATTTTTTTTTAATATCATGGTTGGTTGAACGGATACGTTTACTTAACACGCCAGCTGTTTACACAAACACGTCCACACGCCCAACCTAGTCATCAAAAAGTTGATTACGGGTCTCATACGCATGTGGCCGCACCAGCTAAAAGAAAAAAAAAGAAGGAAAGAAAGACTAGCAAGCGAGTTCCACGTTTGTGAAATCTGAGTAAACAGCGAAGCTGAAGTCGTTCTTCCCTGTATTTGTCTTTTACTTGTGTTTATCGGTTTGTTTTTGTCATTGTTTCAGCTAAGATGTAGCAGGGGGCTGAGGGAATGGGTGGGAGTGGTGGGTCGGGGGCAGGAGTCTGTCTCTTTCTTTCTTTCTTTCTTTCTTTCTTTCTTTCTTTCTTTCTTTCTTTCTTTCTTGTCCTTCGTATAATCACTATAATGCAGCTGTGGGCTGAGGCAAGGGTGTTGACAGTGAGTCGAGAGCTGGAGTAGGTTGCCTTTTCCCTCTCCTGCGACATCCAACGGACATCGGGAACGGACATTGCGGATCCCACAAACAACTCCGCTGTTAATAAAAGTACTGTGAGACTACTGCGGGTCACTTTCGAATGGTCTGCACATAAACTTGTCTCACTTTAGAACAAAGCAATCCACGAACTGCCACTCACCATTGAAACTATAAGAACTACGGCTCTCGTGAGCTATACAATTACCATACACAAGAACGGAACAAAAGTAAAAAAAAAAAAAGATTGCGTGAAGAAATCGTCGTCTCCAAACAAGTTCCTTTTGCCCGCGGAAGTCAAATTGAGGAGTCTCCTTACACACAATAAACGATGCCTGTCAGACGCATCGTGTGCAACGCCTTTCCTTCGTTTTTTTCCCCAAATCACACTGACGTTCATCGCATTCCGGCCGTTGTCCGGTAAATGAAAACGCGGGGAACGCTCTCTGAAATGCGCTAACATTTGCGGCACATCGAGTCCCGGCGAAAGAAATACGACGGCCCATATTCGCCTTCAGCCTTTCGGTAATGTCGTACGATCGCCGCCTTCTTCGCGAACGAGCGTCGGCGATTTGTCCACCATTGCAAGCATTCTTTTGTTGTTGCTGCTGTTGTTTCCTTCAAGTCTTACATGCCTTCTTCTTCTTTGTTGTTGTTCTTCTTTTTTCCTTCTCTGTTTGTTTTTGTCTGTACGCTACCACCGTAGCGCTGTACCGACGACAAACACTTTCGACACTGACGAGAACGGACACGAGAATTGACGGCGTATAAAAAAAAAAGAATTGTTTTAAAAGGGAAAAGCAAGCAATGGTGAAGAAGAGGAAGGCGAAGTAGAATGCGAAGACAACTTGAAAGACGGTCTCGTCGTTCGAAAAGAAGAAAAAGAACCGAAGGCGCACTGCCCACTTTCGACGTCGCGTCCATCGGTCGTTGGCGCAAAGGGCGACTGCGTGGCAAATTGTTGCAGTTTCCGCCGTGTACTCGTTTTTTCAGTATACTTGTGGCGAAGCCTAGCTTCCCGCTTCCGAAGGACGCATCGGCAAGGGGAGCTCGTGGAATTTGAGAACGAGGACTTCGACGACGACATCTTTTCGTATTTCTTGCCGTACTTTTTTTTTTTTTTGTATACACATCCATATGCACCTCAGCGGCTTCTGTACAACGCACGACATCGTTCGAGAGAGCTGACAAAGAAGCATATAGTGGTCTTTTTCCTCGTGGTTCGGCTCTGTCGAAAAAAAAAAAAAAAGGAAAGGAAGAAAGAAAGAAGCAGTCCCGACATTCGATTTAGATTAACAACGACTGCGATAACAAAGCGTGCGACACTCAGGAATGAGAATGACATTGTTCGTGTTAGGTTTCTTTGTATATGTAGCGCCGCGAAAACAATGGGGTATTTTTACAAACAAAGACACCTCGTCCGCGGCCCGAAGAAGCGACAGCCATTCCCATAGACATCCTCGCGCTCTTTTAAACTCGGGCGATCTTTACTTATAAAGCACGGCTGCACCGGAATTCCCTCCATTGCGCCCAACTATTGGCGCTCAGAAGAGGCACACTTCCCCCAAACTGTCCCTGATTTTTTTTCTTTCTTTTTCTTTTTTTTTTTTTTTTTTTTTGTCACACATAGAAGTTTTCTTCTTCCCACGCCCCTTCTGTGGCGCGTTAGCCGCGACGTTTTGGATTTCTTCGGCGATGGAAGCTCGCGCGCCGATCCCTGAGTGGTTTCTCGATCGGAACGTGTTCGGACGAGAGGTACCGTGCTTTCTCTTTCTTTCTTCTCTCCGTGTCTGTCTCTATCTATCTCTTTAAAAGTCGGCCGAATGTACACAGACCACGCAGGCGCGTCGTGTGTGTCCGTTGGACAGCCAAATTGACCGTGCGCCGATTTAAAACACTCTCAAACCGTCCGAGTGCACCGTATTCTCCCTTGAGCCTCGGCATCGTTTCTTTTCGCACTTCCCATTCCGTTGTATGCCGTCTATTTGCTTTCATTTTTCTTATTGTTCTTGTCAAATTTTATTTTTCACTCCTGTGTATATGTATACGTGTATATATGCCGGACGGGGTCTGATCCTGAGGGACGGTCAATTTACCGCGAAATCGCGTCAGATGGCCTTTCGCAATTTCCCTGCTTGCACGTATACGCCTTCGCTGACTGCAAAAGTGCACTTCGAAGCGCCTTTTCCGGCCGAGCCTGGATTTGGGCCGCGATAGCCATCTCATCACAGAAGACCGCCGCGCCACCATGGTTAGGCGGGATGACCGCCATTTTTCTCTTTCGTGGCTTTCACCACGGGGTGTGCTTTTTTTCCCGCCATTGGTTCATTTCCCCTGTCTGCGTTGGGAGAAGAAAGGGGTTGTCAAGAATGCTTTTTGTTCACCGGTTTAAATGAAGCTTTATAGCGGGTCGCTTTAACGAAAGCTCGATCAAGGTTAATCAGAAATCAAAAGTAGTGAACCGTCTCTCATATCTAATTGATGACATATTCGCATCGTCAGGGCCACTCACTCACTCACTCACTCACTCACTCACTCACTCACTCACTCACTCACTCACTCACTCACTCACTCACTCACTCAGGCAATCTGTTGGATACGTTTATTGATTGGTTTATTTGCTTGTTGCGCATCGAAAATGTTGCCAATAAGTGCGTTATGATAATAAATAAAAGGTAATTGCTGAAAACAGAACGAAATGCTTCTACAGATAGCCGAGCTGCGTTCCACGTGCTACGGAGCAAGTCTTTGTATATATATTCATTGTTTATGGTACGTGTGCTGAGTGGACTACAAAAACTGGCGCCTCTAAGACAAGCTGCATCCGTAAAATTTCTCTATATGTTTATTTGTTTCCCACGTCCGGCGTTGATAGCATCCCTAACTCGCCCCATCACGACAGCTGAAAAAAAAAATTTTTTTTCATGTATAGGTAAGATATACCTTCTCAGTAATCTGCGCCCTGAGAATTACAGGGGTGATTACAGGCGTTGATTTTCGCCCACTATTCGCCAATTAGGTACAATGTCACTAAAGCTAACACGAACAACCACCATGCATTGCATAGGCGACCTTCGCCGTTCTCATTAAACCTCTTGTTGTTGCTTAAGTACGCGTTCAGCGTTGAGCCAGTGAGGCGTTTATTGAAGACAGCAAAGCCGAATCGACCAGCCGTTCAAGCGGAGCAAGCGCGAGCACCAAAAACTGACCTCGTCTTCGTCTTTTGCTGGCTCTCCTACATGCGCCCTATGTGTACTACAATTTATTTATTTATTTATTTATTTATTTATTTATTTATTTATTTATTTATTTATTTATTGCGTAAACTATCAAACAAGGCCGCCTCAAAGGAATTCTATTTATTTTCCGCCTTTTCCCGGCACCAGAAGATGCACAAATAACACACAACCTGAAACGCGGGAAAGAAAGAAAGAAAGAAAGAAAGAAAGAAAGAAAGAAAGAAAGAAAGAAAGAAAGAAAGAAAGAAAGAAAGAAAGAAAGAAAGAAAGAAAGAAAGAAAGAAAGCAGTACAATTTAAAACACAGCGGCTCCTTAGACGACGACGCTTGGCATGCCTGGAGAAGCAAGCCATGCCATGGAGACCGGGGGAGATGAAATTAGCAGATTGTCTCCGCTTCATTTATTAGGCAGGCCATTAGAGAGAGAGAGAGAAGTGAGGGAGTGAGAACCTGCACGGAGTCCCGCAATGCACTTTCTCCTCCGCGGCCGCGACTCCTATCTCGTCACTCAGTGTACAGCACTCGCTGGGCGAAACAACCGTTTTGTCTGTCTCGCGTTGTTCTCCGACTCTCGCGATATCAGAGTGGGCCGCAGCCACGAGACAGCTGGAGCATGTTGTGTCGTTCGTTGCACTCAGTGGCGGCATGCCACTGAGTGCAATGAACAACCAGTGTCTGTTCTGCATTGCATGATTGCGTTAATCGGTCAAGTTGCGTTGAAGTCGATGTGAAGCCCGTGCCACGCTCTGTGCTTGAACATTGCGAGCATTTGTTTGTTTGTTTGTTTGTTTGTTTGCTCCTTTGAAGCTTTGGTGCAACCAACCGAAGGGGATCAGCCACGAAATGAGAGGTTCGTTTTGAAAAGGAGTACTAATTGCGAGCATTGTTGGTTGTTAGCGCGCATTGCGCACGCTTAGTTGTTTGCTCCGTGTCAATTTGACAATTTGTTAGAGAAATAGAAGAAGAAATTAAGATACGTCTTATATACCAGTTCCGTGAGATGCGACATTGTATGGTGGCTTTTCCAGTACTGACAAGTTTCCATTATGAGACCATATGCACAAAACTTGTCGTTCATAACTCATGAGTGCCTTTTTTTGTTGGCGGACCCGCTTCGCTAATATGTGATTACATTGACTAGAGAATTCTCTTACGAACACATTAAGAGCATTGTATTTTTGTGAATACGGGCGTGGCTTCATGTACACTGACCGAGCAATTGTGATTTTGGCATTCACGCGTGCGTCTAAGGAAAAAAGAATACATTGTCTTTATCGGAACGGCCTCGAGTTCACTTGGAGGAAACGAAGCAATACGAATCCTATAAGCCCATTAGAGTGAAACATATTGTGCGTGGCACAATACATTGAGTGGCTGGATTCCAAAAAAAAAAAAATAGTAATTAACAAGAAAGCAGGAGCTGTACTCGCAAACTTCTCTTTCGTAAGTGCATTAATTATCGGCTAGCAGGCATTGCTAATTATGTGTCCAGTGCCAGGTTTGGCTGAAATATTCTCTTAAGAACATTTTTAGCGTGACTTGTTTTTGTGAATACTGACCTAGACCACCTTGACACGTCTGATCATTAGTGTTGTCGTCGGCTGTAGTCCCCGACAACACTAGTGTTTTTTTTTTTCGTACTGCGTAGTAGCACACAGGCGGCATTTTGCTCCGGACCGAGCAGGTGCCGCAACACCAAGATCGCGCAGGACAGCAAAGAAAGATTGGGAAGTTATTCAGATGTCACCGCGCTTTGCGATTCTGCGATTAGGGGAGAGAGATAAAAGGGTGAGAGAAAGCACCCGCCGCACTCACACTTGAAGGCGCACACGTATGAAAGCGGTCGTAGATACCTGTCAACTTCAAGTACACTATCAACGCTATTGTTGCTCGCGGCGTCATCAACGCAGAAGGCCACGTTCCGAAAATCTTGGCTTCCGAAAACGGTAACGCGTCATGCCGGTTTAATGCTGTCCGGAGATGATGGCTACGAAAAGTCATAGAGAGAATAGACGCAAAAGGCCCGTGTCACTTGATTTCCTGTCTCGCAGTAGTCGCGCGCCATTCCGACGCGGAACGAGTGTGCTTCCGTGAATGCAACCCAATCGAGTACGAACTTTTTTTCCGGAAAGGTCACGCAGCCCCTTCGACGAGTCGCGAATCAGTTTCCGAGCATAACGTGCTGCGTTGCCTGTCAGAGACAGCCGCAGCGAACTGCAGCTCCACGTGGGACGTGTGCCGTAAAACAATGACCGTATACGCTACATATTGTACGTAGCAGGGCGGCCCTAATGATAATGAACGTCGGGCGCGTGGCAAGCATTGCGTACAGAGTGCAAATGTGCGACTGCTCTGCGTATTCTTGCTCCTCTTCCTGTCGCCTTGTCGTGTGTACGCGCGGCAGATTCGACGCGTATCGCCGATCAATGCCGCTCTCGCACGCGCCTATTTGAAGGAGCGTGACCAGCGTACCACATCAGGGGGGGGGGTCCTTCTCTCTCTCTCTCTTATCCATCCTGGGGGAATATAACTGCACGCGCGCATCGTCGAAGCAGTACCGCGGCGCTGTCACGAGGCGTCGACGTCCGCGAGGCGACGTAGCAGTGAAGTTCGTGTCGGCGTACAGAAGAGGAGGATATGATCATCAGTTCACTCCTTCGCCTCGATCTCCCCCCCCCCCCCCCTTCCTCCGCGCCACTCATATCTGCGTTATTAATGACGGCCTGCGGAGTGACAAATCACGTTTTACAAGATCGCCCCCCCCCCCCCCCTCCCCTCTGCTCGCAGCCCAAACTCGTACCCTTCTTTGGCCTGTGCTTCTGCCCCTGTACTCGACGTCTGGCAGTCGCTTGGCATTCCGCTCAGCCTAGGCAGTCCTGCGTCGCCTCTTGCTTCTTTGGTCTCTGGTCTTTCGATGGTAGTACTCCCTCTCTCTCTCTCTGTGTGCCTTTCTACAGGTGTGGCACACCTTCCCCATTTCAAACCTTGCTTGCTACACAAACGAGTAGGCACGGGGCCAGAGCCCCCTTTTTTTGTTTTCTGTTCCTTTTCCTTGCTTTTTTTTTTTTTTGCTACGTGCGTGTGTTGTGGATGGGGGCAAAACGTGACAGGAGGGTGAGTGAAGAGAATGGAAGACCCTCGATTAGCGACCGCTAATTCGACCCTGGGCCGTGACCGGTGGCTTTACTAGTTGCGTAGTAACTGCATGCTGCCAGCCAACCAGTGCCGTATGTTCCGCGTACTTAAGGCTCACTCACTTTTTTTTTTCTTTCACATGGTATATAGCATCGACAGGGTATACTCACTTCAATGTCCCATGTGCGCGACAGGCGCTACCAGGAAAGCAAGAAAGATAAAGGGGCCGTTATTTTCTGAAAATTTACGAAATCTCTTACCAATTGTATGCGTACGCCATAGCCGATTTAACTGCCGATTCTATATATAGTGAGCGCTGTAAGACACATGAATCCAGGGTGGCAGTAACAGCGACGACGAGTGCCAAAACCTTGTAGACATTTACGTGAAATTGATGTTGCTTTGCAAGATAGGGAATTAGTCCGCTTGAAATAAGGAGAGCTGCTGCACGCCTGCGCAGGCGCGAAGTCCTGCGCGCCCTGCTTATTTTCTATTGTCGATGCATGGTTTTACAGCATGAGGGAACTTCAATGTGTGAATTTCTTACGCGTCAGCATGCACTGCGCAACAAAAGAAGCAGTGAGGTATCCTTTTCTTCTTCGCTTGTTCCTTTTGTCTGTGCGTTAATTTCACCACGCAGTGATGCCAATTCACCATACTTAATGTGTTACCAGTAGGTCCGCAGCATGCCTCCTTGCCACGTCTTTCATACATCAAAGATATCAAGTTAATTTTTTTTTTTTCATACAGCCACCCGGCGTCGTAGCTTATAGCGGCTAGGGTGTATGTTGGCTTGCTATAAACTCGAGGTCGCTGGTTCGATCACCGGTCGCGGCAACTGCACTTCGATGCGGACGAAGTGCTAAAAAAAAAAAATTCACAGCATATCCACAGAGTGAATGATGATGAGTGGGCGAAGCTCCGGAAGTTCATCGTAGATCGTGCCGAGTTCCGGATTAATTTAGTTAACGCGCACGCTACGAATCCCTATGATTCAACTACGCACAAGTGAAATCTCCCACCGGCACTTCATTGCAAGTCAAGATCCAGTGCATATATATATTGTGAAGCACGGGTAATAATGCCGTTTTATTAAGCCTTGAGGCTCCGGAAAAATGGCTGAACCCAAGGCGCAGATCGGACCCAAGATGGTAACCCACCACAGACAAAGATGAAGAGCCCGAGGTGATGATGACTATGTAGAGATGAAGTAGAAGTTCCCGATGATTGCCCACACTAATTTCCCGCGCGCGAGAGCGGCCATCCTGGCCGCAACTTAAGGGGATGGAGAGCGCTGGGTGAACGGCTTCATACGGGAAACGTGGACCACTTCGGTAGCGCGGCAGCGGCGATCAGGCGGAGCGACAACAGGTGCGACGCGGTAGTTGACAGGGGAGGTCTGCGCCAAGACGGTGTATGGGCCGATGAACCGAAACTGAAATTTGTCACATAAGCCAGAGGTGCGAATTGGTGTCCAGATCAGCACTTCATCGCCAGGGCTGAAGAACACGATGCGCCGATGTGCGTCAATATATATATGGGTGGCCGGTGAACGGTTCTCCAGCGCGAGCAGTCGGTATTTTTCAATCAAGAAACTCGCTAGAAGACGCTGCCTGCGTCAAGCTTGTCTCTCGCGGGTGAGGGCGCGTTCTCCTTCTTTGCGAGCTGGTAGCGTTCATCGAAGAAAGAGCGTTTCCATAGTCAACGCGCGCCTTTCGCTCTCTCTGTCTCTCTCTCTCTCTCTCACAAGACAGCAGATAGAAGAGTGAGAGAGCTCGCGCGCCGGGAGGCACGCGCCGAGGGCGCGCCTCCCACACGCGCCCTCCTAGTAGCGCGTTCCTAGTAGGTAACGCGCTAATACAACGGACGGACAGACCCATACCTTAAGGAGCTTCGCCCCTAAAAAAGGGACACGTTAAAGGGCGCCAGGTGGTCAAAATTAAACTAGAGTCCTCCATTACGGAGTGCATTATAATCATGTTGTGGTTTTAGCACCCCAGTTATTCTTCCTTAGCATAAGGACCTGCAGCATGCCCGATGACAGGCAGCTTGCAACTTGATTAGATTATCTGTTCACACAGGCTGCACAGGAGATGGTTGCACACATGATGCATTGGAGATGGCTGCACAGATGGTTCACTGGAAGTTTTTTGCACACGTAAAGCATTGGAGATGTCTGCGCACATGCTGGATTTGAGATGATTGCACGCACGATGGATGGCTGCACAAAGGTGACAAGCAGCGTTGACCAATACTCATGAGATATGACGACATTCTTTGTGCTCCCTGGAGTGTATACAAAGATGTTCGGAGCGCGCTGTCCCTACCCCAGGAATATTTTAATAGACTGTCCAATAAAATAATTATCGCATGCAACCGCGCTTGTTTTTACATAGTGATGCATACCTACAACTATCGTGTACTCAGTCTGAAATCTATGCATGCTTGCAGCTTTGTGTCATTCGTTGTACTGGCTACTGGTAATCATCCTGGTTTTGCTGTCACAGTTTGTGCATTGTCGTCGGCCCAAGTGCGGAAACCACGCTAGATCATTGCTCCACTCTGTCCAGATTTTTTAAATCTAAACTTAGATAAGCACACTTTAATTAATTACTGTCTTTGATTCAAGGGTTCATTGACTGCATTTGTTTATTCACAAATAGGCACCGCAAATATGTAACGATGTCATTTCAATGTTCGTCCTTCCAGCAAGCACCATCAGTGGTCCGAACTCATCCCCGTATATGTTATCAACCAGGATAGGCTGAGGTCTTGAGCGGTTGATGATAAGAAAAGAATATAATCGAGCCACAGGAGCCATTACATTATGTCCACCATCGATGCTGCATATATTATGCATGCACAAGAGAACTCGCGTGGGTCCTCCCCTCTCCATTTTCGTGCCACGGCTGATCGTCCGGTGCTGCGGACCGTGATACCGGTGTTATTCTATAATGAATCTGCCTTTATGCTCTTTATTTTATCCTCACTTATTTTCTTTGTTTCTTTCCTTCCTCAGCGATGACATTGAAACTTTATAACAGCTGGCTGTAGAATGAAACGTACCTTCCCACGGTTGTGCGGTGTTAGGTCGAGTTACTAAGATGGAATGAACAGTCTCACCAATACGAACGCACGGGCCTCAACAACACACGGGCCTCAACAATTCGCCTTCATCGAAATGCAGCCGCTGCGGCCGGGATTCGATCTCACGACCTTCGGATCAGCAGCCGAGGGCCATAGCCACTAACTAGACCACAGTGGCGGAGTAGGGTCCGCCAGAGGTAAAGCTTAGACTGATGCGCGAACTGCAGGTCCTGAGCGTCAGGTTGGTACACAGCAACTCAGTTACCTACGAAAAAGAGGGGCAAACATAAGGGACAGCAATTTATAGCTGGGCCGAGAAACGAAGTTTCAAGAATGTGTCCTCGTTTCTGAGCTTTCCATCGTTCACACGCATCGTCGGATGAGCGGATTCTAAAATGTCGGCGCGCTTGCTTTCCATTTTTTTTTTCGGTTTTCTCTGTGTTAATATATTTCGAACAGTGCCCTTCCATATCCAGTGTTTCGTCAAGCGGAGCATGAAAGCTAAAGGTACGTACCGTGCCGCCCTTGCCAAACCCAGTCCTGCCTCCTGAATCGCTTTCGTTATTGTGTTTGTTATTTCTTTAACGCAGTAATACAGACACCGTAGGGCATAGATACGAGCTCCCGCCGAATTCGACTCTCACGAAGTGAATAGCCAAGCCAAGCATGCATACATCCGAAAACGATTCCACGCGCACGTGCACGGGACACATCGGCTGCGTGCTCAGAGACCGAGAGACAGAATGAGAGAGAAGGGACGCACCGCCGGGATAAACGCTTAATTTGACATTTCAAAAGAGACATCTTCCCCTCCTCGACGGCAGACCGTCCCATCATTTTTCCAAAAGCGAAAGGTAAGGGTGGGTGGAACTCCATCCTTCGTCACTGTCCGCTTCTCTCTCCCTCTTTCTCTTGCTTCCTCTCACTGTCGACGGCAGCTCCAAAGAGCAGGTCTCCAAAAAAACGCCGATAGCAATGGGAAAGGATGTGAAATGCAGCAGCCAGTCGCATACACATCCGAAAGCCAAAATAAAGGGACATTTTCTACTCTGTGCCCCGGCTCTTCCCCCCAACCTGTGCTTTCTCCTCCCCTCCACCTTGGTACGGGTGTCCCAGCCGCTTTACCGAAACGAGTCCGCGCGCGGCAGCACAGAGCACGGGCCGCTCTGCTCGTCCCCCCATCCCAAACTGCGTAATCATTTTGTCAAGCCATCTGCCGTCGCTGTCAATAGGGCGGAATCAGACGCAGCGTCTTTCCCCTCCTCCTCCTCCCTTCATCTTCCTTCCCAGCGTGTGACACAGCGGCGTCCGTTCGGCTTGCTTTCTGGTGCTTCTGTATGTCGACTGCCTTTGTGTGTGCGTTTGTGTGCATTGCTCTGTGGGCCCTCGCACTTTCCCCGAGCTATACAGTCCCATGCTACATCTCCGGCCCTGCAGCGCAGCAGGTTCGTCCCGTTCTGTTCGTTCGTTCGTTCTCGTGCCATCTCGATGGGGGTCTCGTTACCGATCGGGCCCCGGGAACTGCTGGGCTGCCATCGGGCCCGCCGCTTGCTTGCGTCGACGAAGAAGCAAGCCGCGTCGTACAAAAGTGCTGATGACAGCTGCCATTCCTGCCGGGCCCGAAGGAAAGGACGCGAGCGGCGAGAAGACACGCTGCGGGCCTCTTTCTGCCGGCGTGGACGGCCGAGAAGGCAACGGGAAGAAGCTGCCGCGCAGAAGACAACGACGACGACATTCGATAGAATCGCAATTCGATAAAACTTCGTTGTGCCTTTCTCGGGACTTCGTCCTGCGTCCTTATTGTAGATATATTTTGTTCGTTGCAGCGGTTTGCTACATTTGGCTTTGCAAGTTCCGCGTGGCCCGCAGAGCGCGGGCAGGGAAACGAATGGCTTTGTTGGTTGTGGCTCACGACTTCACCGAGGTGTGGCTACCATGCCCCTGTAAGAGCCGCTTCTTTAATAAGGTTTCACGGGAAACCTAGAGCGTGTAAGCATCCTGAATCGAGAGTGTGGGGTGTGTGTCTCTCACTGTTTCTCACGGTTCCTCTATTGCGACTGGCGCTCTCGGTTCAGCTTCGACTCTGCACGGTGAATTTCTTTGTTCCTCCTCCTCCACCCCTGCGGGGCGCCATCTCATTGGGTTTCACGATTTCTATCTTCGCGCAGTACGTGCAGTTGAACTCGATTTCAGATTATTCGAGTGACGGCCATCTTAATATTCCCAGCATTCTTTTTTTCCTTCGTTTTGTACAGAGGCACAGATCTGAGTACAAAGGAGACGATCTGCTGATTTTTCTTTACGGGACAGGCACAATTTTAGGTCCGAAAGTACCTTTGCGAGATTGCCTCGAAAGCTCACTAAAAATATTCTCATGCATCGTTTTCCGTAAAACCTTGTACTGTGACTTGTGCTCGAAGCTTTGACCGTGCAGCAACATCGAAAACATGGATTATGGCGTCCGCGACAGGACGAGAAGGGCGAAGCACAGCAGGCGTACAAGTGAGGCAAGCAAACGCTTATGTCTGAAAAACCTCTATAACCGATTACGTCTCATGCATACTCACATGGAGAGGTGACTTCGGGGCGATCTAAATGCGTGTACCCCGTCACGTACGTAGCCCATACCCCCGCTTACCTCAGCCCGGGATATGTGGGTATCTCACACACACGAATTTACATAGAAAAAACGACTGCTGCGCACTAGTTAACCCATCAAAGAGGCGTAAGTCTCGTATATAACGTCAAGCACGTAGACCTAAATGCCAACATGTGTACCGCCTCACTGAAGCTCATTAAGCCTTGCAGGTACACTGCCCCAATATGTATGTGGTAAATGTATGATTTTGTGTAAGCGTATAACTTAATGCATTAGCAAATGTGTAGAATGCTCTCGCCTTCAAGTGTTGCAAAGAATTTCCTTTTTCGCGATGCTCTTCTATAGACAGGGTTCGATGTCTGTACTCATGTAACATTTTTTTACCAAGTGGACAACAACATAAACCATAGCTCATAGGCACCTGTGTGCCCCTCCACGATGGTCTAGTGGTTATGGCACTCGGCTGCTGATCCGAAGATCGCGGGATCGAATCCCGGCCGCGGCGGCTGTATTTCGATGGAGGCGAAATGTTGAGGCCCGTGTGCTGTGCGATGTCAGTGCACGTTAGAAAAACCCAGGTGGTCGAAATTTCCGGATCCCCCCACTACGGCGTCTCATAATCAGAGCTGGTTTTGGGACGTTAAACCCCACAAATCAATCAATCATAGGCACTTGTGTATTCATGGCGCGGCATATATATGCAAGTGCTGTACGTAAGGCTTAAGTGTGCTTATCGATGCGTCATGTCGCTAGTGCGAACACTAACACACACACGTTCTCATGACTCCCTTGGCACTTGTCACGCATTGCCTTGGCGACACATGCACAAGAATGTCGGACGTGCCGCTGGAGACGGCGTGCGCGACTCGCTATACCCAGTTCCCATCGAAAATTAAGCTACAAACTTTCGCGCCGGTTAGATTCCAGAACTGCGCTGTACACCCGCTTTTCTGTAGCAGACCACACGACTCTAGATATTCGTCTGTAGGACATAATCTCTCGTCGTGAGAAAATAAAAGAGGAGAAATCCTTCGATACAGTGTCTAGTCAATCAAACGGCACCATCGAAATGCTGCGTCACGGTCACGAAGACCGTTAGAGACTCACGTAGCGACAGCGCAGCAAAGGAAGGACTCTCTACACACACAGGCTAAAAACCAACCGAAGGAGAAAGGATGCACGGGAAGTTTTCGGGGGTGGCCTGATGCGCCGTAATGAAATGACAATCAACCGGTTTTTTGCCTGCCCCCCTTCCTTCGCCCCTCTGTATCTGCCTCGCCTCACTCTTTATTTTCATCCCAGAGCAGTCACGGTCCAGTGCTCGCCCAATTCTCTCGCATTCTCGGTGGCACAACTGCAATGTCCGTATTTTTTTTTCGTTCCCGTTGGTTGTTTCCTGTGTATCCTGAGAACGACAACAACAACAAAATAAAGCAGTAACAACAACAAAGTTCCAGCGAGACAAGTAGAGTGGAGTCCGAGCACATGGGTGGCGCTGAACGCGCTGTCTCTCTAGGAGTGCCTCGTCAGCGAAGCCCAAACTTTGCTCTTTACCAGCGACGGCATCACGGACTCTCGCCCCATCACGGCACTCGAGTTGGGCTTCCTGTCCAAACGGCGGCGGAAGCGTGGCGGTTGTTGCGAGACCCGTTGTTTCGTCATCGGCTTCTGACTGATCGTGCACACAACGGTGTTGCGGACACGCTAAGCTAAGCACTCTAGTTATTGTATTGTGCACGTGTGGTGCAAGACGCGCATCTCCAAGCCCATGTCACTACAAAGTTATTGTATTGTGTAGTTTCGGTTTTGAAGGCGACATATAGACTCGAAGCTTGCTTTCAGCTCGCTGAGGCACTGAAAGATTGATTGCTTCTTACTGTATAAGAAAGACTACAGAAAGTTGCCTTCGAAATAATCTGACTAGTCCTTCTCCTCGCCAACAAGTTACTCGGTATAGTAGTGTGATTGACAGTCGTTGCGGGTGGTTTAACTTCGCATCGCTTCAGCAATCATTACTTTCTTTGCGCGCTCGCGTGCCGTTGAAACAGTCGGATCACAGCTCGTATAAGCAAAATAATGCAGCTGCATTCTGGCTATGGATTGAAGGTAACAATACATACAAAGACTTGTTGTCTTGAAACAAACGTAAGCCGCATCAGCACAAGAAGGTCCAGCATATCTCCAGCTATACACACATTCCGTAAGGTAAATTGTGTTGTATCATTCTATTTTCAGTATTACGGACTTCACATTCTTTCAGTGTCCATACTATTTAATTGGGAGGTCATCATCAGCCTGTCTACTGATGATGTCCCAATTAAATAGTATGGACACTAAAAGAATGTCTAGCCGGTAATATAGAAAACAGAAATTGGGAGGTGCCTTGGGTCAATTCGTTTGTTGTTACTTTCTCTTGGTAAGCACATACAAGGCTAGATGACGTAACGAGCTCATAACGTTAATAAGTTCCGTTTATAAGTGACAACAATACGTGTGAGGCCCTTACAGTTCACTTCAGAAGTGAGCGCGACCTTGCGAGCATGCGCTAAGTTTACTGAGATAACAAATATTCCTGTACGTACAGCACAGTTCCACGCTATATCCTTGGAACAATAGCTCGCCATGTGTGCCACGATAACTCGGCAAAAAGCAACACACACACCACCACCACCGAAATGAAATGTGTAGGGCACTATTGGGCAACGGACTATACAAGGCGCTGCGGAATGCGATACCTCAGAGCGCTCACCTTGCGAGAGTGTTCTCATACATACGTATCTCGAGTACGTGCCGTAATACCTAATTGAATAAGACAGTCGTCACTCCCCCCAAAGAAAGAAAACGACGCGCAGTGTGTATATAATACAGAAGATACACAGTGAGCATCGTGTAGTCCGTGTGTATACGCACTCGCGTTGCCTCACTCAGTTTTTACTAATTTTGTTTTTCTCCGTGCGCCTTCTTCGGGGCCTCACGGCCGCTCCACGAAACCGACCGCGTCGGGATCGCCATTACGCGAACCCCGCATCATATCGTTCCTCCTCCTTTCTAAACACATACTTCTCGGGCTTGGCTTGGCTCGACTTGACTCGGGGGCGATTATCGCAGCGCGTATACGGCGTATACTCGGAGCCAGAGAGCATCCACATCCGCGTGCCTTACCCCCGCAAAAAGCTCCAGCGCCGCGCGAGCCACGTTAAACGCTCAATAACCGCGCGCGCGGGCGCTGGGTCCCATCATAACGGCGCGCACCGACGTAGCTTGCGTCGCCATTAGCTGCCTCGACGCAGCCCTGAAACGAGCTCTATAGGAGTCGCGGGACAGTGTACCTGCGTATATACCAATCTCGTCCGCGCGATGGAAGTACACATAATGTGCTGGCGACCTCCCGAAAGACTTCCGGTGCATGTTTGTGGGGACCAAATTTGCCGGGCAAGAGGCATTTTTAATAGCGTTGTCGAGGGTATGTGGGCATATTGTCAGCTTGATATGCATGGAGGATGGAAAAAAGCTAGTAGAAGACGTCACGTGACAATCTTGAGGCCTAGTAATAACAACTGTAAAGTAGAGGATCGTGGGAAATGGGCTTCTGTCACGTGGTAGTAGCGAAGTGGCAGAATAATGCATGGTTAAGCGCCACTAAATGCCACCGCGTCCAAAACAACCTCGAGCGGTCCGGCAACTATGCGGGGCATAATCTTACCCGAGATGCACCGCAGGCAAGACGTCGGAGAAGGTTGGTTCGCCGAGGTACGTCGCCTTGTAGTTTGTTGTTGTTGTTGTTGTTGATTTCGTCCTTGGTGATATTAAACGAGATCATGAAAAAAAGAAATAGTGGGCAAGTGAATAATTTACTGAGGTTGGATAAAGGCATTGTTATACGACAACGGTTATCACGCAAGCCAGTGTTAGCCGGAAGCTATCCAGCATCAGTCCATTCATTTCTTTATTGAACTTCCCTGTTAGTAGATGAAAGCAGGCTAATGTTAGCCAACTCTCATGTGTGCATTCCAGTGCTACAGCCAGCTTTATCCATAATTTCATGAACACTACATAACATCAGCCTGCAGTTCTCCTCACAAGTGAGCCCCGCCACGGTGGTCTAGTGGCTAAGGTACTCGGCTGCTGATCCGAGGGTCGCAGGATCAAATCCCGGCCGCGGCGGCTGCATTTCGATGGAGGCGAAATGTTGAGGCCCGTGTGCTGTGCGATGTCAGTGCACGCTAAAGAACCCCAGGTGGTCGAAATTTCCGGAGCCCTCCACTACGGCGTCTCTCATAATCAGAACTGGTTTTGGGACGTTAAACCCCACAAATCAATCAATCCTCACAAGTGAGTATCAGTAGTGTGCGGGTTATTACGGTATTTGAATTTGGTCAGGTACATTATCGACGGCACCATACTAATGATTCATTGATTTGTGGGGTTTAACGTCCCAAAACCAACTCTGATTATGAGAGACGCCGTAGTAGAGGAGTCTGGAAATTTCGACCACCTGGGGTTCTTTAACGTGCATTGACATGGCACAGCACACGGGCCTCAACATTTCGCCTCCATCGAAATACAGCCGCCGCGGCCGGGATTCGATCCCGCGACCTTCGGATCAGCAGCCGAACGCCATGGGCACGATCATACTACGTTAAGCAATGTCGGTTGAAGGGCGCTCTCTTCAATAAGTGACTATTGCGCAAAAGTGCCACGCGAAATCGCACTAGTTGTCAGCTTCACAACAGTTTGACAGGTATATACCGACGAGGGTAATAAGCGAGCACTGTGTAGCCCTAACTAGGAGATATTACTCTAGGATTTACAGTAATGCACAAAGGCGATCGATTCTTACAGCACATAAAGAAGGATTAAAGAAAGTGCCGGCCCAAACAGATATTCATCAGCTTCGTTATTCCTCCAACTATACCGGGGGATTATCGAATGCGGCACGCATTTACGCTGCAGTGAAGGAAAGACATGAGGCGGGTTCTTAACGTCGCTAGAGCTGCAGCGATAACGCGGAATTTCTTCCTTTCTAACCAGAATGAACCCGCACGTACTAATACTTCACGGTCTTATGTCTTTTCTTCTCTTATCTCCAAGCAAGACAGCTCGCGGTTGCGACAGTTATATCTCTCCTTGGCTGTTTAAGTATGCGTTTCCCGTGCTGTTTAATGCTGTGGGATGGTTAACGTTTCGAGGATAATGTATGTGCTTGATTTTCTTTCTTTTTCTTTCCGCTGGCTTCTCCCTTTTCAACTGTGCCGTGTGCGAGCGCCCAGAGGCGACGGGCGACACCAATCTTTTTCGGGGATGGGCTTGGATGAAAGCACAAGCCACCGTGAAGCTCGAAGACGGTGGCTTAAGTACCGGTGAGAACACAAGCAAACCGGGCCGGACCCGCTTCATTGACATGCGAGGTGTATCCGCGCAAGTTCTTACTCGGTTTACCTTTTCTCGAGCTTCACGCGTTTTTTCTCGCGCCGACAGCACTCGACACTTAGAAAATCTTAATCATCATCATCATCAACAACAACAACAACAACAACGTTATAACGATGCTTCACGTATTCGCATAGACTTGCACCACGCGCAGTGTTTGGAACGTATACATGTGTCATGCAATTAGAAGTACGACTGTGTCGATGTCAAAGCAAGGTTAGCGTGGGCTTTGAAGTATGAGTTGCAAGCCTGTGATCTCCGGTGTTTCCATCTTTCCTTCGCTTTTCTATTTTACATCCGCCCTCCTTTTAGGCTATATAGGGGATTTGGGAGCAATGACACTGCAGCAACAAAATTGCAGCACTTACATTACTTGGCCTGTAATTTAGTAATGTAATGAATTACTTTCGTGGGCTGGTAATTTAGCAATGTAAAGAAAATAACTTTAGCAAGTAATTGAAAGAATGCTCATCAGTTTCTTAAGTACTTTTGACTAAAATGTAGCCCATACTCATCGCTTATAAGGAATTTCTTTAAAAAATGGAATAAAAATAACGATCGAAGACAAGCTAATTTGAGTGCGAAACCTCAAGTGCATATCGAGGCGGGACCACAGAAAAACCACGCATATGTGCTGTAAACGTATATTTTCTCTAATAAAGCGCGAATGAGCCTAGCGCATGAATCATGAACCTTTGCTAAAGTAATTTCAAAGTAAGTTCATTACTTTTCAAATGTAATAGTAGTGTAATGGCATTGCTTTCGGTGCTTTCCTCCAGCTGTAATTTGTGATATGGTTTAATTACTTTGCAAGAAAGCTCTGGATTAGTAGTGAGTAACGCACTTTAATTGCAGTTTACGAGTAATTCTGTCATGTATGATCCATATCATCCGCTGTTTCACACATATTTTAAACTTGTCTTTCATTCTTCATTAAATATCATTTCGCCACGTACCGTCGTGCGTTTCTAAAACAATCGGACGTTATATTTCTCCCGGCAACATTTTCCAAGCGGCACTATATACTATTTTTTCGGTAAATGCGGAGGCGTCACATGGCTCTTGAGTCGAAGAGTCCAGTGATCGGTGTCCGCAGCGTGAACATGAGTCGCACAAGAAGTAATGTGATCAGGTGACGACGTCACTTGATGATGTCACTTGATGATGTCACTTGGGCAGCGAGCCAACAGGCTACGAACAGGAGCTCCTTAGGCCCTGGCGGCGCCTTTGCCCTAGAAAACTTTTCACCTTAGTGAACCCCCGAAAGTGCACGTTACGTCTGCATTATACGCGCACACATCAGACATAAAATTCAATATTCAAATTGTCACCGCTGTTTCTGTCTATTCATTTCGATCCTCCTTTTGCATAGTATAGTCAACCGTGATCAGAGAGTCACATCGCGGTCTCACATCATGTTGCGCCATCGCACAACATCAGCTTTCATATGATCATGATGAGCACACGTGTTTTGGGTACCGTGTGGCGGAGGTTTGAAATTGGAGTTTGAACTTATCGGACCTCACACGAACACGCACAACTGTTGTATCCTAGCTGTTTCACGTGTCCCGCATAATTTTAAGCAGTGAACGATATAAACACTATGACAAGCCTGGGTCGTGTGCAGTTGCATAGTTCTAGCGCTGTAGTAGGGTACAACTTAAGGAAACGGCAGTTGGCAACAAGGGCAGACGGACCACGCGGGTTACTCCGCCAGCCAATCACAGAAGCAAACAAAATCGTCGTCATGCGACCTTTCCAAAACGGAGTCGTGTTTGTGTCTCCGGTACCTACGGAGCGTCTTCTTGGGATCCTTTCATCGGTAGAAGCCATGAGACGTACAAGAAGCATGGGCAAACATGTGTGGAGTCTGAGCGTTTCCATCTTTAAAAGGCCGCGATGCAGTTCATCTCGCTTCTAAGCCGTTTTTACGTATGAAACTTCACCGAAGAGTTGAAAAGTTTAGGTACGTCGCGGCGCTTGTCGCGCGCGCCTTGTTTTTGCATTGCAAGCGTTTCACTTCAGCTCAATAACGAATTGGTCTTTTCACGTTCCACTCTAATAAACGAATCAATGCATGTAAATTTATACACTTATCTCTTATTTTTGCCATTACAGCTTTATTTTATATCACGGAAAGTTCGAAGTAGGAACATTTTTCAGCCTCGCGGAGGAACAGTGGCTGGCGGTTAAGAGGGAGCAGGAGGGGCTTCACGTTGAGTCGTATCAGACTGTAACTAACTAACTAACTAACTAACTAACTAACTAACTAACTAATCAATAAATCGATCGATCGAAGAAGATATGCCGTGCAGCACCCGATATAGTATTGCCCCACCGCCAGGATGGCGATTCGACCAGAGGTGTAGTTACGCTCGTGTCAAATTTTTTTCTTTAATGCACAAAGAACTAAATAAGTCAGTGCATTATGTCTGTACTATAACGACAACTGTTGAATTCTCCTGTAACGAAACCATCGGCTTCGAAGTAGGTAAGGCAAATATACAAAAAGAGACAGAGGAAGAATAGCTCCTATACTCGCTGGCTAAGTGCAAGAAGCTACAGGCCACCAGTTGCAGTCGCGAATCGGACAAAAAAAAACCGCCGCACAAACAGGAAATTCGGCGCGAGAAAATGCATTCCACTAAGCAAGCCACCCGGAAAGAGGGAAGCCGAAACGTGCGCCTCCCGCAATTGAACCTTTTTGCGCCGATCGAATTTCCCTTCGCTTCCCGCGTATTGGAAAGAAACACGCACGCACCAACTCGGTCCACCAGCGGCGCGGTGGGCAAGCCACTGGCCATGCGTCGCGATCTCGCACACCGAGCAAGCGGCAGCCGCATTGTTTGCGGCCTTGCCCGGACGACGTTAGCGTTTCCGCACCAATGGCGTGCAAGAAAACAACATAAGGGCCCCCGGAGGCACACCGAAGACGCTATGAGCTTCCAGGGCCATCGCGCGGACCAAAGCGCCGCTCAAGCAATGCCGGTCACGTACGGAGCGCCGAGTCGAAGAAAGGAAACGTATAAAAAACGAGTAAACGTATACGCGAAAGGCAAGTGGCCGGGGCCGCCCGCGCAAAACGGCTTTCAACTCTGACCTGGCCCGATCTCCGGCGGCGTCAAAACGCTGCCGCGGCATTTCTTTAGGCACCGCTCGCATTGAATCGGTGCCCTCCCATCGCGTGTATGTTATATCGCGCAGTCGCGCCCTCCCGTGTGAGTATACGGCACGAAGGCAGCACGCGGCGATGTTTTGGAAAGAGATGTGGGAATTTCGGTTGGTTGGGCTTTCGACCCCCTCAACCATGTTATGGCCAGACTGATGTTAAGATCAATGAAGACGTGGCGCACGCACACGGGCACACACACACACACGCAAGCACCCACATTGTCTTTGACCTCACTGGTTACGCGAGACTTGGGCCATGCCGTCGTGGCGAATGAGTTGTCGTTCTGCCAAACTCTCGCGGCCATGGCGGTTGCATTCCGACAGCAACACGTGCGAAAGGATGTCTACAATGATTTTAGTGCGCATAAAAAACTGAATCCAGAGTCTCCCGCTACGGAGTGCCTCATTGTCCTCTAATGGTGTCGGGACGTCATAACCCAGTATTAAATATTTAACCAATCAGACGGAAATTCCCCGTATGTTCCGTTTTCTTTATTGATGTAAAAATAAATGAAGGAGTTGTTGCCATTTTTGGAGACGGCTACCCCGTTACGCATAAGTGCTGTAACATTATAGTAATAAAAATAAAGAAAATAAATATATAACCAGAAACTAGTCCGTCCTGTTAACAGTCTCACGTAGAAGGGAATCTGAGAGATTCTTGAGGTAGGACTATACTGGGAGGGAAGAAACGTTTCATTTGCAAATGGGATCATTGGTCAATTGTTTTGTAGTAGCGTCGTTAACTACTCTAGTTTGTGTGCGTGCATAGTTAATAAAAAAACACAGAAAGATAGAAACGAAGCGCATGAAGAGGACAGAAGACCCGCTGACTTTCAAATGAAAATCTATTACTGAGACACACGCCTTATAAATGACAGAAAAAGGAGGAATGTCACTCAATAAGAGGAATGTCACCGTTAGATCTACAGGTAAGTTAATTTGCAATCATGTAAAGTCGCAGAGGGTTTTCCAGTGCGCAAGTGTGAGAGTTTGTCATTTTGTGTGCGCAGCCTTTGTTTTTCTGTCATTTGTAAGGCCCGTGCCTCAGTAATAAATATTTATTTGAATGCTAGCGCTTGTTTGTCTCCCATCCCCTTGTCTTTCATTCCTCCCCCTCCCCCTTTTTTTTTCTTTTTTGCACAGTATTAACTATGAATTGTTTTGTAGCATGACTGCGCTGTTTTTAACTACTCATGTGAAGCAGCAACACCTCATAATTCGCGTGGTAATGGACGACCTGACAAAAGAAGTACGAAATACAGCTTGCCATCTTGATTTTCCTCGACACTCACGGACTACGGCCCCGAATGCCAGCGTCTTCCTCGGTTACCCATACTAGCCGTACGCCGCGGCCGCCCCTTGGGTTTCCCTTTCCGCTGGTCGCGGCCTGGATGGTTTGCCGGCGCAAAGCAGCTCTTCCGCGGGTTCGGGCGGGCCAACGCAGAGAGAAAAAGTTCATTTTCCCCTTCCCAACTCTGAACAAGATAGAGAGGAAGAGAAATAAAGCGAGAGAGAGAAAGGAGAGGGGGGGCTCTGGCGAAGAAAGCATCATCTAGGGAATTACTGGCACCACCCGCGATTCCCTGTTGCGGTACCTAGATTTCCTGTTGAGGAATAACTGGGGAAGAAAAGTAGTTGTTTGATCTCTGCAAGGCGAAGTCAGTACCTTGCAGCTCGCTTCACGGTTTGGCGTACCAAAAGAAAGTTCGAAGGAAGTTAGAATAGAAGCGGCTGCTCAGCGCTTTCACTTCGGGCTTATGAGCGCTACGGCAATAACCGAGTGCAAGATCGCTCAGCAATTTTTGTGGACCGAAAGAGACCGAAATATCGACTGAAAGGCACCGAAAGATCCACGATTTTCGTACCATCAGCAACCCCAACAACGTTAACTTCACAGCCATACGTAATTGCCTCTCAGAGAAGCTTTCTTTTTTCTATTTTCATACTTATTTTTTTTCTCGCACCTCAGTGGAAGATGAAAGCACTAACAGACACTCGAATTCACTAGCAAGAGTGTAAAGTGTTTTCTATTGAACAGTGTTTGTGATTCGAGGAATGCATGCATAACTTCCTGAAGCAGTAACTCCTCCGCGACAGTTATTAATGGTCCGTTGTAAAGCCTTTGTGGTATTAAAAGCGCTAGCTCAGTGCATTTTAGCTACAGTAGGATACCTGTGTTGGTTTTGGAATTTTGACGATGTCATACTAAAGATAACCAGCGATTTTCGCGAAACATTAATGAACTTCACAACTTTATGGGCTGTATTTCGAAATAGCGGTTTGGTGACAGCTATTAAATGGCTGCACATACCTAATTCACGCTTCCGCGCTGAGACACGTTTGGCATAACACACCGTATTTCAGAGCACGCTTTAGTGTTCACGAACACTATATATCTTTTGTGTGTCAGAACCTGTACAACGCTCGCAAATTCCTCCCTCACTCTCGCTTTCGGATCCTATCATAACTTCGTTATCGTCATAAAGCATAATGCTAATCCGGCGGCTGAATGGGGGGTGCTATCGAGCACTATCTCTCCAGCCAGCTCTAGAACAACAGGGGAAAGCGATGTGGTTCACTGTACTATTCGTAGTGTAATAGCTGTCGGCTGTTCTACTCTGCGACAGGGTCCAGTGAGGCATCTTCTTGCGGCTTTGAAACTTCTGACAGACACTGCATATGAGCGGCTTGCTTTGGCCAGTTTAGGAGGATGAAAGTTTCCTCTCCATAAGCTTTGTCTGATCTTGCCCACAACGCGGCGCAAACAAGCCCACGCTGGCTCCTCGAAACCTCAGCCCGAAACGCATCGGCGAGCTCGTGGAGCTGGTGGCGCCATCTGCAGGAGATCACCGGAACTGCTTCTCGAAAAATCTCGCGCTCGCGCAGCATGCATTCTTTCGATGCGTCGCTAATAGAGAATGGGCGATACGTAAAAAAATAAAATGAAATAAAAATAAAACGCTCGATCCTACTCTGATTATTCCTTCACAGTGGGCTGATAGCTCAGTGGCATAGCGGGAATTTACATTGATAAGTTTACACAATGTGCTGCCACCTGACCTAATGAATACAAGATTTGCCTTTTGAAGCCGGTGACTTGCGCTCTTCCTATTCAAAATAAGTAACCCTTCCTAACGACTACATTTCGGTTCGAGAACTGCTAATCCGCTACATTTAACTCTTGCATTTTTCGTAGCAAAACCAAATGTCGTTACGAGGCTGGCGGTAGCTGCGTTCTCCAGATTAATTTTGGCCGTCTGGTGCTCCTTAGCGTCAGCGATATCTATTACACGGACTTTCTAACATTTCGGTCCTACCGAAATACCGGCGCCATAGCAGAATATGGCAATGGGCCAGGTTAATTTTTCTGTCTCATATTTCGTCAGAGGGCGTATCTCTGGAATTGCCGGTTCAGTTTTATGCATGCCTATAGTTATGTTGCCTCAATAAGAGGGGTTTTATCCAGATTAACACGATTCCGCTTGCATAAGTTTTGCTATACTGACTGGGTCCACCGTTGACGTTCCATCTTATGGTGCTCGGCTGCTAATCCCAAAAACGCGGGTTCGACCCCGTCTGCGGTCGTCGCATATTCGATGGTGACGGAAATGCTACGGGCCAGTGTACTGTGTGTGTTAACAGTGCATGTTGATGAACCGCAGGTGGTCAAAATTACCGTAGCCCTCCACTACCGCGCTTCTCATAATGATGTCGCGGTTTTGTCGCGTAATGCCCCAGCAGTTATAGTGGTACTGAATTAAAAATTATAATCGTACGTCGTTACTTTTCGGACTAGTTCCATCTGCCTTTGCTTACACACTGATCTTCTCTTTTGTATTCTTGTAACATATTTCAAAATTTTGCCGTTAACGGGACACTAAAGTGAAAATATGAAGTGGTTTTAGAATGATAAATTATGCTTCTAGAACTTGACTTTCTAGAACTTGACTTTCTAGAACTTGAATTTCGCAATCTTATGTTAACTATCCAAAGAGAAAATGTATTTCAATGTTCTAGTTTTGAAATTCGCGCCTCAACTTTGTGACCTAATGACGTCACAAGGCCGATTTCATTTTCCTGTATTCTCACCTAATTCGCGCCATCAAACGTTCTGAAACTCCCTGTGTTAAGTCTCTCGCCTGCTTGGAACACAATGTAGGTCTTTCTTACCGATAACTAGTTACGTGAGCCTTAGCAGACGCCGTCAGATATCGGTGACGTCACGCACTTTAGTGCTCGAACTTCATAGCGGCGTCGCCACGCGTATTTTCTTTCTGCGCGTTTTCTAGCGTACCGACGGTCTTCTCCCCACAAGATTGGTGTTCTTTGTGTTTTTTGTTTTTTTTTTTTTGGTATTGTGAAAAGCTAACCTACTAATACGAGAAAAATTTTTATCACTTCAGTGTCCGTTTAAGTCTGACAGGTTCCTACCTGTACACGCCTTTAACAATATTTTTTTTAAAGCGTAATACCGGCAACAACCTATATAGAGAGAATCAACACTAAAGGTAGGGCACTTGACTGTGATTTGGCGTGATTTGTTGAGGAAGCACACTGTAGTTTTCTATCTCTCTTTCCTTTCTTTTGTTTTTCTTTTCTTTTTTTTTGTTTCTCTTGTGTGGTTCCATCTCATTTCGTATCAGCTTTGCTGCGTCTGCGTTTAAGATTTATATCTTTAAGGTTTATAACTAATTTGCATTCGTGCGCTATTTTTAAGCCAAGGACCAATTGAGGCAACTATTCCGTATGCCGGTAGCTTTACCTATAGGTGATGTCTATAAAGCATGCGTTATCCCGTCTTGCGAGCTTATTTCTATATTGGCACATGTGCCACGTTGCCTACCATTTCTCGTTGGCCACGACGCGTCTAAGCGTATCCTATATTTCCTGGTGGTTTCCTTTCGCTTCTCGCCCTCTCTCTTTTCACACTTATATAATCTATTCTATAGCGAATGAGTTATCTATCTCGCAAATAATAGCGGACGCTCTCGAACATGCTCGAGAACCGCTGATCACGCCGGTGTATAGACTGTGTAATGGACTACGAGCTGAGGTACTTGACCTGTAAGTCAGGCTTCGTGGACAACAAACTGTGCGTGCCTTTATCGCTATATTCTGCTTGTTTCCGTGGCTCATGTTCGTCCAATAGACTGTTGGATCCGCGGCACAGAGTTTTGTCGCTTTCTGGCTCTTTACCGTCACAACGACGTGGCGATAATGTCGTGACTCATTCCTTAATTGTGCGCGGGACGTTCCTTGAAGGTGCTAATTGAACTGCAGGAACTTGTAGGCTCAGTGAAATCAATAAAATGCATGTTTTCAACGAGGAATAACCCTCAACGAAGCATACGCATCAGGTCGTCCTGTATAATCACACATGATTCCACCCCCAGGACGGCCTCATGCTTTTTATGCACTGCTGTGTCGCAACTTTTCATGGCGAAGAGAACTTCACGGTCTTCTTCTGAAGGTTCGACACGTGCCTGCAAGACGGCGTAATGAACCGGCCAGCGGCCCGCGCTAATGACCAGCTATCGCTTACGCTGGACGCAAAGCACAGAGAGAGTTCCCGTAAACGCCGAAAGCCTACCTTCTTAGACTCGTTAGTTATCGACGAGAACGCATGATACGGCTTGGCAGAGGTCACCAATCGGCCCGGCGCGTCTCGTTCTGCGTGCACTGTGCGAGGGAGGATACATCGACGAAAACATTAAAGTCCAGAGCCGGCCGACTATTAGGGCGACCAGAGATTGACTGATTAATTATTTAAATTCTGGGGATTCGCGTATACTGAAATAACGATACTGTGAAGGGAGACGTGGCAGCGGGGACTCCGGCTTATAGTTTGAGCCTGCTGGGATCCTTTAACGTGCATCCGAATCCAAGTACGCGGGCTTTCTTGTATTCCGCCACATCGAAGTGCGGCCACCTATTTGGAAGTCGAACCCATGTCCTTGAACTTAGCTGTGCAACACTGTATATCCGCTGAAGCGCCCCGGCGGATCTTTCCTTTCAAAGCAGGAAATGAGTTGCGGAGTGCAGAGAGTAGGGAGAGTCGGCCTGGTGAGCTTTAATAGCTACACCGCCATTCAAAGCCACACTTACGCTATCATCTTGCCAAATTTTGGAAACAATGAATGAAAGCTTCCTTGTTTCTAGTCTCCCGTCTCTAGGCTAATAGAGCCGCAGCGTTTGAACGGCTGCAGCCACGGGTTGTGAAGTTCGAACTTTTTCGACATCGGTGTTCTTTTTTTTTTTTTTACCCGACGATAACGACGTTCCCCTCTGACAGCCGAGGTAACGAAAACAACGACAAATTACACATCACTGAAACTGTAGCAATATCTCCTTCCAATGTAATCGCGATATGCACATAAAACCCTTCTCATTATTTTGGTCCTGTCGAATCGATACCGTACAATCGCAATCTACTGGAAGTCGCCTTCGGTCTGCGAAAGTGGGTGCCTAAGATAAATGATGACAATTATAATAAGTTTCACTGTGGTACTCTACACGGCACTTTTGAGGGCGCCAGTTACCTCGAAAGCTTTGAGCACCAAGGAAGAATCGCTACGCTTTCTTTCTTTCTTTCTTTCTTTCTTTCTTTCTTTCTTTCTTTCTTTCTTTCTTTCTTTCTTTCTTTCTTTCTTTCTTTCTTTCTTTCTTTCTTTCTTTCTTTCTTTCTTTCTTTCTTTCTCGTGCGTTATATGAAGCAATGGCTATATAAGCGAGCACTACTGGTCGTCGCAAATCGCGACGTGCCTTGCGTATGAACAGGCATCGCGTGCACGGCTTCTGAAAAGCGGCGATCGTCTTCGGATCACGTTTGTTCTGTAAGATTTGCATAGCGACGACCTAAAAATCGAAAGCGCGGTGAGCGCGAGGTTCCTCGCGTCTGCGCGCGCGGCATTTACGTTGGTTTTGTGTAACTGGTGGCTTCTTCCCGGCTCCTTTCTACGAATTCCGTATCGAATATCGCCTTGTAGAGTGCACCGAGGAAACCTTATTTGCGGATCTTCTCTGGAGCTATGGAGGAAAGCCCCCTAACTTTGTTTTGCGGCTCAATAAAACATGCACACCTTACACATTTCGAAGAATGTGTAGGCGGGTCAGTAAGCGCTATTTGCTGAATCAAATGAACTTATTTTATTCAAGGCACCCTCTACCCTCGCGAATTCTTCCCACTTCTTGTTTTAAAGTTGTAAGACCTCGCACATTGCTTCTATTATGTATTATCCCTTTGAAACTGCGTGACATGTGGTAATATCTCTCTCTTTCTCTTTTGTTTCTAGGGGCATACTTGATCCTTCGTGATTGTTTTGCAAGGTTTCGTCTACTTATTCTGCCATTGTTTTTCATTACATACTGGGTAAGGACAGCGCGCTCACACAAGACGAAGGAAGACAAGACGACACACATGCGCTAACAACTGAAGTGATGACAATTATAATACGTTTCACTGTGGTACTGTACACGGCACTTTTGAGGGCGCCGCCTGAAATCTTCTACCCTCTCTCGCTGTCATCTTTCTAACCCCCTCCCCCTTCTCCCCAGTGCAGGGTAGCAAACCGGAGTCTGATATCTGGTTAACCTCCCTGCCTTTCTCTTCATCTCTCTCTCTCTCTTGAGGGCTCCACTTACCTCGAAAGCTTTGAGCAGCAATCAAGAATCGCTACGCTTGCCTAGAGTGCGCTTCAGGCCTTGTCTTTGTATATTGTTTTGATACTTGACATATATTAAGGTGTCAGAACAATAATACTTGTTAGTAAGCGCATGTGTGTCGTCTTGTCTTAATTCATTCGTCTTGTGTGAGCGCGCTGTCTTTACCCATGATGAATCAACCAGCTCGAAATGTGTTCTTCATTACATACTGATCGTTTGCTTTATTGCAATACTAATTTTCCATGTTTGCCTTCCTTCACGCTGAAGGGTAGACAGACACGTTGCGCATTTTGTGTGGCCGTTGTGGGCGTGTCCCGCATTCGCACAATGTACGTTTTTGCGCTAAGAAGGAAAGAAGAGCTTCTAGGGGATCGTGCACAGTGCATGCGCTATGCTTTAACTAAATTGATGTGCTCTGTAAATGCTCGCAAATCACACGGCTTAAATGTTCATTTGAGTACATATTGAGCCAAACAGTGACTCGTATCATCGCGGTATATCATTCCTGAAGACAGTGAGCAGGGATAAATACCGTTATTATTTAAGGTCAGGTGTCACTAGGAAGTGCATCGAGTGCATTCTCATGATCGCACAATTTCTCCTACTGGAACACTACCTGTTCACTTTCTCCATCTAGCCTTCGCAAAATTCGGCTGCACCTTATTGAAGCTTCATTTCCCTTCGCACCCCATCCTAAACTTTTCTGGCGTAGAGTACCTTTTCTTTATTAGTTGCGAAATATCTTTACGTTGTGCCGTTTGCTTTTCTTTTCACTCTGGAATTGTTTCCAGTGCTACAGCACGTGCGATCCGTCTGAAGAAGATATAAGGGAAACGACAACAATCACTGCTTCATTTCAATACGTGCTCGAGCAAATGTGGGAGCTATGCGTAGTGAACCTTTATAGACCGCACGAATGTATGAAGTGTTACAATGAAGAAGTGGTTTAGGCGTGGCTATGCTGTCGCAAACACCAATGACCAGCGTAACTGTGGGGGCTCAGCAAACCATTGCAAAGTTAAGCAAAGGAGAAACGAGTTTTCAGCAAAACCACTCTCCTTGCACCCTATAAGCCAAGAACACGCAACGAAACCATTAAAGCATCATTTCCCATGAAACTGAGGTATGCGAGGATTTAATAGATCCGATGTCATAAATCAAAACATTTACTATTGGTGGCGTCAGTTTAGTTACAGCTGTGTAACAAGAAATTGCCATAAAGTTGGGTATAGGATCTAAGGTGCCTTAGCATAAGGGGCAATATTTACAAGGTCTCTCCTTCGTAAGCATTTTTTTTTTTTTAATCATCGATCTTTTGCCTTCAACTTTTTGCCCGGAGTCTGGATGGGAAGAAAATTTGGCCTATGGACGTAATGCGTTTTTGTTAGCGTGGATCTAATCCTTTGAAGTGAATGTCATAACTACAAAATACCGTGCAATGCGTTTGCGAGGTTCTAAACAATAGGGTAGGCTAAATGATTGAGTAGCGAGTTTAATGTGACCTACAAGGGCATAAGATCGCAAATACAGTAGGCACTGATGCTTCGAATAATACCGGAAGTAACTCTGCCGACCGTATATTACGCTGCTGAAGCAAACTACTGCACTCGTGCGGGAAGTAAGGTCAATATTAGTGGCAGATATCGACCACTTTAACCAAATTTCGCCGCAGCGTTGCATTGATAGCTGCTTTGCACTAGAGGCGCACTATCTTCCGCTGGATCAAACACTACCTTATAGCCTGCATGTAGACCTACCGTAAACCACGTTAACACGGTGTAGTCAGACAGTTCCTATAGCCGTCCTGTACAACCTCTCTGTAAACGGAAAACAAAGCACCATTGCGTTATCGAAGGTTCGAGTCATGACCAAACTCGAAGGCCGATTCGAGTTCGCGTTATACAACGCAGAACGTAAATCATTCCGGCATTGGATAATCGGTCGCTTAAAAAAAAAAAAAAAAAAAAAAAACATGCCCGAGAGAGCGCGAAGTACACGAATAAACGCGTACCGAAAACCGGCACGAACAACGCTGTTATATGCGCCCGTACATAGCGTGCAGCACCAGAAACGAGCGTTTGGTCCGCGATGCAGGAACAAGGTGCGGTGTATTCGAAGCGCCCGCTCGCCAACTCATTTGCAGAACGTTGCGCGCCGCTGATTCGAAGACGCGATAACGACCAAGGCGCGCACGTTTTGAGTAGAGAGAGAAGGTATTTGAAAGGGAGGGTAAGAGGGGGGGAGTGGGCATAGCTACGCGGGGGAAAAACAAGGGAGGAGAGCAGGGACCCAGCAACCGCGTGTTTCGTGGAGGGACAGGTACCAGGGTGAGGAGGGGAACAAGAAACGAAGGAGGACAAGTCAGGAGCGAAGCCACCTCGAAAGAGCGAAAACCTGATATAAGGCACTACTATATGAACGAGAGCTGAGAAGGAAAGAAAAGAGAAGAGAGACGACCGCAGCGTATTCTCCGAGGCTAAATCTGCCGGCCACGATCTTGTCCGAGAGTCGGCCGCAGGAGAGTCGATCTCGAACTCTGTTTGGGGCCCATAACTTATCGGGGAATTGTTTTGGGGCACATCCCTTCTTCGACCAACTCTCTCTCTCTCTCTCTTTCAACTTTTCTCTCTCCCTTCTTCATTTCTGTCGTTACATCCGAGGTCGGGCGGCCTTCACGCGTTTCGCTTCCACTCTTCCCTCTCTCCCTCTTTCTCTGCCTCCTCGCCAGCTTCATCGCCACCACCTTGGTCAAATGACCACCCCTCCCCCAACCCCCTCTTTTCTCTCCTACCTACCGGAGCAACCGGGGCGAACTTATAGAAAGGGCTCAGACGAACCTCTGAAAAAGAAGAAGAAGAAAATGAATGAATAAATAAATAGAAAAAAAAAGAAAGCCAGCGCGCAGCGTTCCGGCTCGGCGGACCGCCGCTATAGCACGGGATAGACGCCTCTTGTGTTTAGATAGCTAAACAGAGGGAGTGGCTAGAGCCCCGCAAACGAATAATTAATGTGCTCCTCACGCTTCCTTCCACTTCATGACCGGGGTTAAATCCGAGTGCCTTTTCTTCCGTCGACCGAAGAAGAGGAGCCGCCTCCTCAACCCCTCGTCTCTTACAGTCCCCCACACACCCTCCCCACTCTCGACGAGCTATCAAAAGCAGCACCAGTAACAACAACAACATTGCGCCTTTTGTCTGCGACCTATACTATATACGATGCTGCCCGTGAATCGGGCGGAGGGGAAGAAACAAAATGACGAGGAAGAAGAAGAACAATAACAACGATCAAACAAAAACGGAAAGAGCGGTGCGCTGCGGGAAGCATTAATCTCGAAGCTCATTGGCCCTCCTCTTGTGCCTTCTACCATCACGCGCCATCTCGAAGAGAAGGGAGCATCGACAGTCTGTGCGCTTCGGAGTCCGCACGCAGACCGTCACGTACACGAGAAAGCCCGATCGCAGAGGGTTCCTTCGTGCGCTTCCTGCTCGGCAATTTGCACTTACACACTTTGAGGGAGGGTGGGGGGCATTCGGAAAGCCCGACCGCAAAAGGAAAGGACACCACCAGCCTCCCACCATAGTCTCAAATGTGCTATCTGCACACCTACCGCCCCCACATACCCCACTTCCTTCCTTTCCCCTCCTCATCCGACCGTACCCGACAGTCCTGTCGCATCCTGAGGAATCTTCAAACAGACTCTGGCCCATCAGGATTTCCATCCGATTCGAGGAGACCTGAGTCATTTGTGGACACCCTCGAGACCAGGCAGACATGAAGATGGGGGACGAACTGAGTACCCGCCATGTGCTTGTCGCAGCTTCTTCTGTGCTTTTTGTTTCTTGGTGTCCAACAGGGATGGAACAGATTGAGCTACGTCGTAGCGGGGAGATTAATTAGCCTGAATGAGCCCTGAATACGTTACAGTGACAGGCTTCTTCAACAACTTAGTGTAACCAACAGGCAATGATGCCAAGGAAGGAATAGGGGACATCAGTGGCAGTTTTTTTAACTGCGGTATAGTATTTATGACATAAGCGTAAACAGTTCAATCAATTTTTGTTTTTTTCACAATGAACTGTACAAGGTAAGGATACACAGAACGAGGTTCCATAGTATATACGAAATTAGGACCTCCTAGAATAGCAGCGGACAAAAAAAAAAAAAAAGGAGAACAACTTGCAGCCGGTAGGGACCCCACCTACAAACTGCGAATAATGCGTCCGATGATGCTGCACCAGTTCAGCTATGACGGCGGTAATTCACCCGTCCACTTTATTGGTTATTTGTGTGCACCTAACGCTAGGACTGTTAGCCAGCACCTCTCGTAGCCACGGTGACGACTGTGGGACATTTCTTTTTCTAGCCTGTACACCCAGGGAAGGGCACACGCGGTCAGCCACTGGATTTGCAAGTGAGGTTTATTTTAACCCGCCCCAGCTTCCTTCGCAAGCGTGTTGCCAATGCCCATTTCTCCCGCACGCAAGGAACCACGAGCGCTCAGAAAGGCCAGAAAGCAGAGAGCGCCTGTCTCGCTAGCACGTGCGTCTCCCTTTGTTGCGCACTGAGGAATTTCGCTATTTGGTGGACTGCGATTACCTTTAACAACGTCAAATCTCTTATATTTTGCTCCTCTGAGGATACTGCAAGCCGGAAAACTAGTTTATCAGCTTTACATTGATTTACGGAAGTTGCCGGAAGATTACGCTGCTAGTGCTGTCGACCACAGGGTTTCTTTCAAAATCTTCATTTTAATAACTTTTATTTTTTGTGTGTGTTTTTGAATGGGAAACTCTGTTCTTCCTTTTTGTTTTCACTTAGAGTTCCGGCGCAATTCTCGCATTCAGATATCATTACCTGCAGTGTGGCCAATCCCCCCCTCGTGGACATGTGCCAACCATAGACGTCAACAACAACGTCAGTTTCTTTGTTGGTTGCTGTCGACGATGAAGACGATGACTTTAGCGTTCTCTTTCGATAAAGCGTTCAATTGAAAAGAATCACAGGTTGTGCTGCCTTTCTGCGCCTGTGTCAGTTCGCGCGCTGCTCTGGAACGAAAGCCCGCTCTTCTCCAAGTACATACAACTGCATTTCAACGTGCGCAGCGAAATTCTGCGGAAGTGACGAGAGGTCTACGAGACGAAGGGCCGGCCGGAAGGCAGGCAGTCTGGTAGAGTCGCAGTTACGCAAGTCGATATCCCATTGGCGGCTCCATTAACGAGCCCTTTTCGCAACGACGTGGCGAGCAATTGCCGCGGGCGATCGGTTTCGAGGCAGCGCGGTGATGTATGGGCTCCTGCCGACGTGGCGCAACCGTTCGTGCCTTCGGTGTGCCGTCTTGGCGGGCGCGCCCGCTCCTTCTTTCCGAACCCTAATTGACCTATGCGGGTCGGTTTCGTCCGAGCGGAAGGTCCGGTGTCAAAAACGTGGCAGATTGCCTCAATCCCGAGCTCGCGATGTGCTTGGCGAAACACCCCGCTGATACTGCGGGAACTGGATTTCGTGGGAATCTTTCTGTGCCGGATGTTTCCTTTTTTTTTTTTTTCTATAGCGGCACGAAAAAGACTTTTAAATTATACCTATATAAATCACGCTGACGACGCTGCGGGTGTTCGAGTGCACAGATTGGCAGCCTCAAGATTCAGAGGGATGCCAATCACTGCGACAGGGGTGTAACTAGTACTTTATTTCGTGCGCCGCTGCAGTAAGTGGTTATGGTGCTTGACTGAGGCAAAGATGCTAGAGGGCCGTGTAATGTGCGTTACCACTGCACGTTAAAGAACCTCAGCTGGTCAAAATTTCCGGAGCCCACCACTACGGCGTGTTTCATGATCATATCGTGGTTTGGAAAGCTATAAATACCTCAGATATCATTAACAAAACTTTGTTCCGAGGGTGGGAAGGGGGTGTCTGACACCCCTTATACATGTTCCTGAGTGTATGCCTATAGGATATATGTATGGTTCCTGCGTGTAGGATTATGGTATGTATGATTAAGAAATGCCCCCCCCCTCCCCCCGCCCTTCTTTTCCCCTGTGTGCACGACTATGTATATGCGTGTACATGTAAGCTACACATAAAAACTGATTAAAAAATAACAAGGAAAAAAATGCGGGCGAAGTGTGAGGCCCCCTTGGCTACGACAACGATCGGCATAGTTCTATGCGTAACTAAAGAAGTGTCATTAAGTGAGCGTTTAATTGTTGATCCTTAGAAGACTAAAGCAAATGAGTTGGTTAGAGCCCATCCTCGAAATTACACAGCCGAGTTAACAATATGTTTCACTAAAGAACTCATATGGGAGGGACGTGAACGAATGTTTTACATTCGAGAGCCGTCTGAGCGCGAAAGTGACTTGTTTTCCGACTTGACATTGAAACATCAGGGCGCCTGGCTCTAATATCAGCTTCTTTAATTAAAGTTGCTAAGCTCAGCCCTGATATTTTAGTGGACAGGATTTAAACAACTCGTTTGCCCTGTTCGTATAACATGAAAAATTAACATTTCAATTACCAAACCTTCGTCGATGTCGCACAAAACTGAGCAAATCATTCTGTAGAGTAGGGCTCCTAGTCTTGACTCGTATACTAATCAAAAGGATTTGTCAGGTTTAACTGTGCAAGCTAAAGAGATAAGGTCGTCAGTAGTAGAGGTACGCTTCTCTCGGTGAACAGGACTTTGCTCTGCAAAGTTATCTTTTCTCCTAATTTACTTGATTGGACCATCAAGTAAATTAAAATCGCCAACGGCAACAAGTAAATGAAAATCACGGCCTTGATTAGGTCGCGAACACGAAGCAGTCACAGGCGCTACAGTGGTCATCACAGATACAAAAAAAAAGAAAAAAGAAAAACAAGAACAAGGAATTGTGTTCGCGAACGCCTGCAGCGAACGCTGGCGATCAAGGGCGGTACGCCTCGTCTCGATTCGGAGAGTGGCTGTCTCCCTTTTCTCAGAATCGGCTACCTCTTTCGAGGTACGGAAATTAAGCGGCCTAATCAAATGCGCGAAAGGATTCCGAGAAAACCCTGCGTGCTTTAGATGAAGGGAGAATTAGATCTGGCAGACAATAGGTCGCAGGTCCTTCTCGGCAGGTTCCCTCGGTACTGAGTTTCATCAGCCTAAATGTCTGACCACGCGAGAGCAATAACTGGAAAAATAATCGTATATTACCTCGCGCCTTCTTCCAGCGCCTCGCGGGCGCAGGAAATGAGATTCAGTAGTTAAGGCTTTAAATTTGTGAATGACATTTTTGAAAAGACGGTATAGTCTTTTTAGGGCTACCTAAACGCGAAAGACTGCGCCCGCCTGCTGGTGTCTGTCTGTCTGTCTGTCTGTCTGTCTGTCTGTCTGTCTGTCTGTCTGTCTGTCTGTCTGTCTGTCACTTGGTTCAACCCCCAGGCCAAAACCTATTCAACTGGGCAGTAAAAACCAACCGAGCAACTAGCACTGCGGCACGGTGTCACAGACGTCAACATTATACAGCATAAAGGAAACCTCAGGCCTATTTGAGGCAAGATATGTGCACATAACTGTGATCTACAGTGTTCATTTAATTAGGAGTATACGTTAAACTGGTTTTTACGTTAATAAGTGAAATATCAACGCGTTAGAAATGGTGGCAAAGGGACGCTAAGCGTTAGGCCAACAGTAATAAAAAGGTCCCAACAGAGCGCGCGAGAACAGGGCGAATGCGGGAAATTTGAATTGAATCCAGCAATACATCCATTCCATCCATCATTGGATGAGTGGGATGGGAGAGGAAGGGCGTGAGGGGCGGGAAGGGGGTGAAGAGAAGGTGTAACGTATCAGGTACGCCAGAAGACTTTCATCTTTCGACGTCATTTGCTGCGAAGCAAGCATATATGCGTCCATTTTTGTTTTCCAGCGGAGCTTCACACATTATTCAAATTCGATGACATGTACCTATGCAACAAAGAGTTTCCAAGATCCCGAAGCAACTTCGTTATAAAGGCGCTTGACTTCGCCATTTGCCTTGAGAGCTATTGTACGCTATCGAAATAAGCATACCAGGGTGGCACTATGCCATGAATTTGTTGCTGTATTTCACGAGGTTGCAACCTACCGTGGACACTTCGGCTCTTCCATGTTGAATCGGCGGCCTAAAACGAACTCGGCGCCTGCCACGTCAAAGCCGCGGCAATGCTTAACTGCATTTCGCCAAGTAGACCTATTGGCATGAGTGTTGTTCTCAAAATTAAAGTATAGAACATTTTTCTTACATGACAGACGCTGTATAAAACGTTTTGCGATCATGTACGACGTTACCCAACCGTCGAGTCTGTGTTCCTCAAGGAGCTTTAAAATCAAAAAACCTCCTTGGTGTCCCTACATTGTTGCCGGACCCCTCGAGGTTGTTTGGACGCGGTAACCTCTAGTGGCGCTTGACCGTGCATTATTCTATCGCTTGCCTACCACGTGGCCGGGTCTCATTTCCCATTATTCTCTCCTTTATATTTCTTTAATGACTAGGCTTCAATGTTGTGACGTGACACCCTCTCCTACCTTTACTTCCTCCATTGTTCACGCCAAGCCAAGTAAGGTGAGACGAGTGTCATGGCGGCCTTATATCGGTATAATGCGCATGCGCGTCGCGCTCGACCAATGGCGTACCGCTATACTTTCCTCACATCCTCTTTTCCCGCCACGCCACGCGCACTTCTCAGCAGCGGTGTGGCGTAGCTCCTCCACAAAGAAGAAGAAAAAGAAAAGAACCCACGTGCGACCGACCGTGCCACACGGAGAGCGAGATGCCGCCGGCCGCGCCGCCGGATCCCGGCGAATCCTCTCGGATATCCTCATCGGTCTTGCTGAAGCGGGCTCGGCTGACCGGCAGCCGACCATAATCGGCGACCGTCATCTCATCCGACGAGAGCGAGGGTGCGCTGCTGCCTACTCGTCGTCTCTTTGACGAAGAAATAAGTAATAAGATAACCCGCCGGAGAAATGCGGAAGAAACAAAATTTCTCGCGGCGCGCCAAAGTGATAAATGTGCGGCCCAACCCACTTCTTCAATCATACTTTCGAGCCTTCCATCGCTCGCCGTGGCCTCCGTCGTCTCGCGAGCCTAAGTCTGCCGGGCGCGAGAGGCCGTATAATCACAAACCTTCTTCCTCTTCTTCTTCTTCTAAAGAAGTTGAAGGTTGAAGAAAAGAAAGAGAGAGACTTTAAGAAGGCCTCTTCTTAAAAGAGAAAGGGTCTTCCGGATTACACCGGCCGGCGCGCCGCAACCCGACGCGCTGCGCACGCTGCCATTGAATGTAACGCTGCCGGCTGCTGGCGCACGGTGTCGAATATACCTGCCACCCAAAGGGCAGCGGGACACTCAATATTGAGCAAGCTTTCCATAATTCATCATCGCGACAGACGCTCGCTTTCGGGCGCGCGAACCTCTTATAACGACTTTGCGAAAGCGGCAGAGACGGAAACCGCGCCGCGGCGCCTTGAAGGTTCGTCGTTGGATGAGGCGGTAATCACACCACCACCGTCTTGGGTCCACACACACACAGCCATGACTTTACTGTACGGTTCAGTCTATACGCCGAGTGCGCGCAATACTCGGCTAAATTGCAGTTTCAGTCACCGGAGCTTGATTTAGAATTGAAAGCCTGGAAGGGGGCTCAAAGTTCACTTCATCCTTTTTCATAAATGACACCGCGGGAGCGGTCGTTGAGATGATTGATCTTTCTTTTCTTTTTTTCTTCTTTTTTTTTTCTGTCACCCCGCGGGAAAGTCTGTAATGCACGTTACTGAGTGGTGCGGGAGCTCGCGATGTGTAGTTGGAGCGGACCACCCCTGGAGAAGGAAGTAGTTTGCGCGGCATAGTTGAACGCTGGTTTGATACATCGCCGCATATAACGTAGCCGGTAATGAGCATTCTTAGATATGCGCGGATTTCGCGAGAAAAAGAACACCGCGGTAACGTTTGCGCGCGTGCAGTGATGCTCGTAAACGTCCGGTCGTTCTCGTCGCTTGATGGAAATGTGTACGACTGCGTCATGTGGTGCGATCAGATCAGAATTGCAGATGGATACTGCGTTATAAGGGACATAAAAAATAATACAAGATCGCCGAGGAATCTTTTCCTCTACGTAATGCAATCAAGTAGGATTTCTTTTTTTCTGATGGTCACGGTTTAGAGGTCAAAACAGAAGACTATAAGCCGGTTTAAAGGTATCGTTGCATATTCTGGCTATTGGTTCAGAGTGCGCTATTTGAGGACTCGCCAGATGCGGTCAGTCCGTAAGGCGGCGTGAGAGTGCTGCTCAAGTCAAAATGCTTGTATGACTTAGAAGGTCTCGAAAGCATGAACTTCAGGTTATTTCCTGTCATTCTGCACCATGCATGTGGTGTATAGACGATCTTGAAGACATTCCAGCGCACAGGAAAGGAACCGGAGTTCCAGGACATTTCGCGTGCGCTTAAAATTCGAATATGTTACCGTCGAACATATACGGTTTGGCTAATGGAAGGTGCTCAACCTGCAGGTTGGTTGGTTGCATGACGAAAGAGAAAAAACTGCGGAACAGTGACACCGAAACAATGACAGTTCAAGAACGACAGCGCTCTCAGTCACCCATACCCGAATGTCCCGTTGAAGCGCTGTTCCTTGCCTTTCGATTTAGCTGACGTTTTAGAATATCTAATTAGTTACTGTATAGAAAATGACTGATAGACATCTACCTACTGTGCGATTTACCTGACGTGAACATGTGTAGGAGGTAATCAAACGTGGTTCGTAGCCTTCTTTAATGACCTAACCTGATATTAAATGTCAGCCAGTCAGCCAGCCAATAATGTATGTCAGGAATGTGGAATAAACTCGCGGAGAAGCTTAGCACTGACATTATTATCAAGGAAACATCGCAAGCATCCTTAAAGTCATAGAAGGCATCTGGATTAGTCCATGGATATGCTGACTTCCCCTTGCGACCTTTCAACAACTTTCACTCAACGCAAAAGCTTGCCTCGATCATGCACTGTAGGTCAAACACACCTGCCCTATCTGTCTGGTGTTCTAATCGATTGCTCTAATCGGTGGCCAGACTAGGTTAGCGTTCAGAAAAACTACGACGAATAGCACATCAGCTGGTACAGAGGTAACAGTAAAAAATAAAGAATGAAACGTCATGTGATCCACTGAATGGTGACATGCTCAACAGATTTGATTTGATAAGGACAAGCTCTGAAACTACACGCACTTGCATGACCCTTCGCGTTGACCGAGTCTGCAGAGGGGTGTATGTCAGACACTGCTGGTACACTTACTTCAGTGCGGATGGAATACAAAAGAAGCGTTACGATGGTTACGCACACACACACACACACACACACACACACACGAGCGCGCGCGCGCGCGCGAAATGGTGACGAGTAGTCGCCGAGTGTTATTTCCTCTAACGCAATCTAGCCTTCTGGCTGTTTTTGTTAACTTCTTCATATGCACCCTCATTACCTTTACTACATATATATAGCACCATGCAGAGAGTTTCATAGTGGATTTAGAGCTCATAAATAAATTAATCAGCGAGAACATGCCTAACTAACATGGTGAGTACTACAAGCTTAAGCTTATTTCTTGCTTTCAACATCACAAATAAACCAACACGAAAATTTCGCGTCTGTTCGCTTATGCCACGAGGCGACGCTATTTACTCGCGCTATGTTTACACCTTCTAGGAAAAAAAAAGTCATTGTTTACTCTATGTAGAGCGCTTTGCTGTCCTTTCATTATCAGTGCATTCGCAATTCGCTAACCTGCTTTAGCACGTCACTTCGCCTCGCGTGCAATTATGCGCAGCGAGCACTAGAATCCACGCGTTTTATGTTAATTAGTGTTTGCTTACATCGAGAGGACCGTATCTGACGGCCCGGCCGAGCTCCCCAGGCATAAATATTAATCTGGCGGTGCGAATCTCACATCCGGACGTGTGACTTTTCTCTTTCTTTTGATCCTCTGAGAAAACATTCTCAGCCGCTTACCCGAAAAAAAAAAAAAATGTCATTTGGGAGTGCGAGAGAATGACAATGAATAAAAGCAAAAAAAAAAGAAACAGAACAAAAAAAAAACAAGCGTGTTTAATACAATAGAGGGGGGAAAGTTGGCAGTATTGTCGGCCTTAAGATCCGATGGCAATATCAGCAGCCTGATTCGTAGATTGAGATTGGACGTCGAATAGCCGACCACTTAAAAGTCGCTCGGGACAATATGAGTTGGAGGCGGAAAATAAAGAAAGAAAATTTCGATGCGGGGCTCGAGATTTGCTTCGGTGCTTATCAAAAAACGTCAGCCCTCGGAGAAGAAAAGAAATGGATCCGGGATTGAGAGAGTATGCCGTGGCGTCGCCGTGAAGTTGGCGATGTCTTCGATCATCTGGTTGTTTCACCGATTGCGGAGAACACAGCCGTTGCGGACCAAAAGAACAAAAAAATACAAGCGAGAGATAGAGAGAGAGGGGGTGGGGAATGGTAACGCGAGATAAAAGAACTGGACTGCAGCTGCAGCTCAGGCAACGCCACGGAGTTTGTCCCTGGCGAAAACGTATATATAAGCCAGGAACGCGGCGAAACCGCACGGATTCAATCAGCGCTTGGACAGGCGTGCCTGTCATCTGTCTTATTTGGCTTCGCTGTGACGCTGAAGACAAACAAACAAAAGCGAGGAATGCTTGAGGCTTTTCTTCTTTTCTTTTTCGAATTTCGGTCGCAGCGAGACAAAAAAAAAAATACGCTTAGGGAAAGAAGAAGAATGGACTTGGCGGAAACAAAATGCCGTCGAACGAACCATTCTTGAGTGGTGGGGTGGCGAAGCTGCGGCGCTCACTGCCGATGGTTGAGAAAAACCAGCCTGCAGCGTCGTCAGCATCTGTGAGACGTTGTCATCGTCTGCTACGGCGACGGTGCAACCGAAGTACCATGCAGTAGCTCGAAGCTGTTTGTTGATCTAGGCACAGCGAATCAACGTGACCATGATTATGATGAGGACGTGCCCAGACAGTTCAGTAAACTCCAGTAAACCCTGAATGTTCACCTTCTGCAGCCTCGTGTTTATATCCTGCCGTAACGGAGCTGCCCATCGTAAACGAAATACTTTTGTCAGGAGTGTACTCATGTTCGCCCAGAAGTATATAGCTAAACCATGCCCATCGGGACAGGGATTGGCTAGAGCAGGGAGCGTTGGTCAGTGCGCCTTCGCTGTTGTCACTGTGTGCGACTGACAGAGGCGGATAGAGGACTTTTCTTGAAGGGGGTGCCATCTTATGAGAATTCAGGTACCTAAATTTGAATATGGGGCACGAAGACCTAAAGGAAATGGCGCGCGTGCTTTCAGATTTGACGCTATGAAAGGGAACATACAAGGATGTTTCTGAGATAGGTCCTCTTCTTAGGGGTACACATTAAAAAATCGAAGGGTGCAGAAGAATGGGTTGCAACCCACCCTCCCGCCTTTTTTTTTTTCTTCATCTGGACCCGCCACTGCTTTCAGATATCTACATCGCACTCGCGCATACACGTATATGTCTACGCACACACCATGCTCTTACTTAGTGGAACGCTATACTCAAGGCGCAGATTATGCGTGCGAAAATACAAAAAAAGCCATGAAGAAGCGTCTTGTGCCTACAGACCGCAGAATATATATATGACTTTCATGTATCTAAGCCTTCCCCCACATCCATCCCTCTATTTGTGCTTGTTCATTCCGCAGTTGACAAAATCCTGATGAAATGCTTGCAGGTGTGTTTGTAAGTGGCAGGTGTTACGTATATGGAGAACCAGTTAGATATGTCGGAAGTGACAATATAAAGACTGTTCTACATTACTACCACATATGGACGGCGAAGCACAGCTTCACACAGGCGCAGTTGCTCCACTAAATCCGATTTAACTGAGTTGCTTGGTAAAAAATAAAAAGAAAAGCGTGAGCCAGTACACGCTGTGAGTGTATAAGCTGCACGTTACACAATTTTGTCCGCCATGTGGTGTGCCAGGGATGAAAAGGGAGGGGGTGGAGTGGATCGCATACGTCATTTCTCGTCTTTGCAGTTTTTCGCGCCAGCATTCCAGCCACTTAAGAGTGGTTCGAATATTGTGCCTTCGTCGTTACTGCATTTCTGCCGACGAGCAAGAGCCTCTTGTTGCAGCGCCCTTATGCTATGCAACGAGGCACATCTTCGCACCGAAACACAGGCATTTCGTGGACGCAATCTGAATTTAGCCCCATGATCAACACACGCCAGCGCAACAGCTTGAACTACTGCACTGTTTTCTTAGAAGGCAGGACGATCTCATCCCTGGCCGCCTGCTCCGACATGCCGGACCGAAAGAGGACGAAGCCGCACACCGCGCCGCCTGGAGAGCGGCGGCGGCGGCGGCAAACAGTGGCATGGCATGCGCGGCGTAACAGCGCACGGTTTGTTTTGCGTCCTTGCGTGCCCTGACAAACGACTTGGAGCTCCCGGCTGACGTCTGCCCCAACGGGAGGGCAGCTGCCCCGACCCGTGGCGGTACGCGCGATGGGTCGTGGAGGACGCTGACAAAACACAAACAGCAGGGGGGTTACGCGCGCAGAAAAAGAAGGACGTCTCCAGGTCCTTTGGGACTGCGGAAAATGTGTCTTGCCGTTAAATGAAAATAAAGAAAGAAAAGCGAAATACTCGCGATACGTATTCAGGGAAACCGGAGAAGGAACGAAAACGACCAAGCGAGGAGGGGGCTTTCTTTACCTGTGATTCGCAAGCTAGAAGAAAACAAGGCGTGTACGTAACCGACTCTCTGGGAGCAGCGGCGGCGAAGAGAGATTGCCGCCGCGCGGCGCTGGCGGCGAATCTGCTGCTTGTCATGTACACGCAAAGTGCGCCATGCTCGCCTGTTTGCAGTCACGGCCGGTGCTTCCGGCTATCCGGACTGTTTGTTTCCTCCCTCGTGGAAGCCGGTTGACAGACGACCCGAGCTCAGGCAGAAACGTCGAGAAAACAAAAAGAAAGACAGCAACGACATAAAGATTCCTTCAAGACATTTTAGGCTTTCTCCTTCATTCGATGCAACTTGTATCGGCCTAAGTTGCTACTGCTCTCGATATTGTCCATTTGTAATGCGACTTTCTCGAGTGAAATATAGGGGCCGCCGTTCTTGTGATGACGTCATGCAAGTAGGAGGAGGAGCTTACGGAAAGCAAACGCTGCCATCCGTTGAGCGAAATTACTCATATCATTAAGCTTATTGAAAATGCACTGCAAAGCAACGCCGTTTCACGCGAAAATTCTCTTTGAAGTCTTTATTTAGGGTGGTTCAGCGGTAATGGTTAGTAGCAGTGGGAAAAGAAGTGCTGTGGCCGTGAAGGTATGTAACACGGTTTCAACTGGTTGTTGATGCCACCAAGTAAATCACGAGTTCACCTGAGGGAAGAGGCTGCATTGCTCTTTCAAGCTTTCGGTGCTCCGTGGACAACATCATGCAACCACGTGGCGGTGATTTCACATATTGCACATCTTCACATAGCTGTGTCAACTTAGTGCCTTGAAAGAACAGTAGCGTCGCGTTCCTAAGCACGAGGTTTCGGGTTCGGATCCAGCCTCAACGGCAACAACTATGGGGTGGAACAGAGGGAAATGCAATAAAGCTCCCGCATTTATGTTTAGGTGCAGAGTAAAAAATTCCAGGTGGTGAAAACTATTCTGTACTTGCGCATTACGGTGTGTCTCTTAGTAAGTTGATGGTTCTGGCCTTCTGGCTCGCCGCTGCCGCCGCCATTTGCGTCGTCATCGTCGGTGTCATCGTCATCCCAAGTACAACCAACTGCACTGTTGTACTCAAAGGTACGGCCCTCCCCGCCCCATCCCGACGATCACAGTGACATCGTGGCTACGCCCCGGCAGTGTCAGAACGGCCACGTCTTGTATTATTGCGATCGCATCAGGAGTGGCTTGCGTGACTCTTGTTCGCCGTCACACTGCAATGGACATGCAGCCATTGAGCGTACTTTCATATGAATCAGAGATCTTGGCGTCTTGAGCATTCATGTCCCCAGTAAAACCACCCTTGTACTTCAGACTTTGTTTGAGAATGTTGGCTAACGTCCTAAGATTAGGCAGCCAATGCACCTGGAGTCTGATCTTCCGCCTTTATCCCTAACACTCACTGCAGAGAAACAGATAAAAAAAAGACGTCATGCTTACTTCCCCGCATGCGTCAAATGAAGGAATTAATTAATGAACGAACACACAAACAGTACGTTTCGATTGACTTCGCAAGGTTTTTCGTTTGCTCTAACTTATAACCCACATTGCAAATTCACTTGCTTTGGGAATATCAAAACAAGGACGATTGTCTCGTCCACAGCGCATTCGGAACAGCGACAGCTCTGCAGTTTTGTTCTTTAGAGCGCCGCTGACCCACTTCGTCCACACTCACACCTGCGATCTGACCTGTAAGAAGCCACACGTGTGACGTGCATGGACCGCGGAGCGGCTTCCCCCAGAACCTCTAGAAAACGCCGTAAACGCGGGCAACCGGGGGGAGAAACAAATGAAGTATACACGTCACATGGACATGCATGCCGTCCGCTCGTATACAGCACAGAAGCTACACAAGCGTGTGGTGTTGTAGTTTGGGACTACGTGATGGCAAGGCAGCCGAGTACGGGCATAGGTGTGCGTCTCGTCACCTGCAACAGCCGAAAGAAAAAGCGGGGAAGGGGGGGGGGGGCATCCGCTTGAAGGAGCGCGAGTTGAGGAAGAGGGATCGTACGTTGCCGCCTCAACCGGTGACAACAACGGAGTCCCCTGTCCCTCCGTCAGCGCGCGACGCGACGCGAGAGGGCTGTCTGTTTCGCGGCGAAACGCTCCCTGTTCGCCTGTCTATCTCGGCTGTCACATGGGGGCGATGCGGTCTTTTTTTGACCGGCCCGCCACCGTCCCTACTTCACAAGACCGACACCGTTCCCAGTGATGCGCGACACGTCTCCCAGCTGCGGTTCCCTTATGTAAAGCCGGCTTGTTCAGAGAGACGTCACCGAAGATAGGGGCCATGCGAGAGGAAAAAAAGCACCGCGTTTTGCACTCCCTCGCTGGAGGGATGCCACCTCGTGGGCGTATCAGGACATTGAAGCAAAGCGGTTAAAACAAGGCAGTGTGACCTTGTGTAGAGGTCCAAAAACGACAGAGGTACACAAGTATATGCACTCTCGAAGCGATCTTGTGCGGTTGGAAGAGACTACTCACGCAGGCATTTCTTGTTCTACCGCTTTTTGCCTCCAGGTGCAGAGAGCAAGAAGGGAAAGAGATAAACGGCAGTCAGACGAACGTCGGCTTTGCTGTATTGCGCAGGAGGTAAAATAGAGGAGAGGGAGGCGTCTGGGAGACGCACCTGGTCAAAGGAAAGCAAGCGGTTAAACAAAGGAAACTGAAGCGGAATAAGCGATTCTAGGCACGGCGACTCAAGGGCCAGAATTCGAGCTAAAATACAGACTGGCACTGCACTGGACTAGCTGGATTCCTATTAAGTATTCCTTCTATTAAGTAAGAAAGCTGAATTATGGTCTCCTGAGAAGTTGAACAAGAATATACCTCTAAGCGTCTGGTTTCAGAGCCCCCCAGGTGGGGTTCAGGTTTAAATTTCGTTCACGTTCGCAGATCTGAATGTGGTGTTCCAACGGCTTACGTTTGACACGCACAAGTATTGCACATAAATCGGAAAGACGAAGCTGCATGTTCCTCCCTGTGCCCGCTACCGTTCTGTAAGGCAACAGAGCCCAGTGGTTTGCCATTGTTGAGTTCTAAGTCTCATAACTCTAGACTCTGCTCTGAACTTTCTTGAGACTTCTACAGGATTCTCAGCTAATCTCTAACCGCAACTGACAATCATCTGAAGTCGGGTTGAGTAAAAAATGGACGTGTAGTTAGTCTATAGAATGGTCTTTGCCGGATAGAAATATACTGCGCGGTAAAGTTTTTGCAGATGCAAACACATTACCGCACAGTATATTTTTTTTTATTGAAACAGGGCGTTTAAGCAAGGCTCTTGCTTTACAAGATAGACAGAAAACAGTCGCGACTGAAGGTTTGGCAACCGCTGAGGTTTGGCAAACGTCTTCTTCCTCCACGAGTAGCGCACCCTGTCTCTATGAATACCGTTAATATTTTTCACTACATTATATTTATCCCTTCGGGATACCATATGTATCCCTATCACTATATGTACCGCACACACTGTCAGCCACAGTGCCCAGATTGCAAAGCCCATGCCCAGCTACGCTCTACGATGCCAGTCGGGCGTGCCAAATCACAAGCGCCCTATACCGCACAACAGTGGAAACTCCGCTGACCAGCGTCACCTCCCGGGACCACGTCAATCTAGCCGGGGCTCACGGAGCCTTGGACTTAGGACTCCACCCTCATCAGGAGCCCATCGAACGACTCGTGGTCTACAATAATTTAAATAAATGCTTTACCTCTTTCGCTTTCACTCCCTTGCCAGAGGGAATGTGCCTAACAGCGGTTCGCGCTTAGGAAATACGCTTATTTGAGCAAACCATAAGGGAGAGAGGCGCAGCGTCGCGAGGCTCGGGGCAGTGAAAAAGAGAACCGCGAAAAGGACAGGCCACCTTGCAGCGATCATTATGCACACATCGAAGCGAGAGGCCATTAGAAAAATCAGTGCGTACTCGGGGGCACTGGGAACCGAACCCAGTACCTCTCGCGTATAGGGGCAGATGCTCGACCCACTGACCCACGCTACGTTAAGAATATTGTCTTCGCACAGTAAGTTGGAAAGCTAACAACCACTTTGGTAGAGAAGTTGCAGCGTGTGTTCAAACCAGCGTTGTCTGCATACAGTGTCATCTCGAAATTGAGGTACACTTACAGCAGCTGATGGAACGACTATCACTTAAACAACAGTTAACTGCAATAATAAGCAGTCCACTTGAACTGAATACGCAGATAAGAAGTTGCCGTACACGGCCTTTTACAGCAGACTGGAGCAGCTGGATACTGAGCAACTGCTAAAAAAAAAAAAAATGTTGGAAGAACGCAGTTGCGTTTTCCTGCATGTTGTCTGGTAAAAGGCAGTTAAAGAAAGAAAGAAAGAAAGAAAGAAAGAAAGAAAGAAGAAAGAAAGAAGAAAGAACAGGAATCTATGACATGTTAGATCGAACAAACACTGTCCGGCGTTCCTTAACTTTTGTAGGGGTAAGCCCGCGCATTCAACACCTCCACGGTAGCACGTGCGAGTTATTCATGCGAATCGAGTTCTTTATTCTCCGCGAGATGGCCACAATGCCCCTGCCAATCAAAATACAAACCGTCTCCATCACGAGGGCGGGGCGAGTTCCGCTGGGGAGCGGCAGTGGCAGAGAAAGATGACATGCCCCGATAGGGCTCCTTATCTAAACTCCGGTTCCTTTCATGTCTAACGCCTCCTTATTCTTTGACACCTCCGATGGTGCCGTCCTTCTACTACGGATGTATTTAGCACGTGCAAGAACGTACTGCCTCCTCCTTCCCTACGAAAAAACTTATAATCGTTTTCAGAATACCTCGCTTTCTTCTTTAATACCGCATAGACTCTTGTAAGGCCCATGCCCGGAGTAAAAGACTCTGAAGGCAGCACTTCGTCTCCAGCTTGGCGCTTAGGCGCTTCGTCGGCCCGTAGCATGATGATAGCACCTGTGCAGTATGCAGGACGAAAGCCTTTGCTAGCGCTTCTAATGCGACGTGGTTTATTGACGCCTGAACGTCGAGAACGTCTAAGGCTAGCTCCTACATACGGCAAGCGTCAACCAGCCAAAATACAGGCAAGCAAGCGCTGAAGACGCGAGACCACCGCCAACGCTGCGTCTGGCCTGCTTTCCTTCCTTGTCGTCTTCTGTTTATTACACTAAATCATGACTGAATCATCATGACTGAATAAAACGCTATGAATATATCTTAGTGCATGTATTTATGTGTGTGTATATAAGTGCGACTGTACCCGCTGTGTTAACGTGTTATCATTGTGCATATCATAATGATCGCTAAACACCCGGAGCAGCAAGCTAGTTCTCAAACCAGGCTAACATATATGGGATCATCCCTAAAGATTTATTCCTCTCTGTCGTGTATAAATGGAACATTAACCTGAACCCTAAAGACATGCTTCTATGTTATATAGCTGCTTACAGTTCATCCCATACTACCAAGAAGCTCTTCCACTAAGTGTTCATGAGAAAGAATTTCCCGCGACTTTGGTGCTGGGCATGTCATTAGAAAAGCTAGCCGACCGGTGGAGAAAGGCACTTAGGAAAGAGAAGTTGTGTGAATTCGGCGCCGGAAGGCTGCAGCAAATGGCTGCGCGAAAGCAAATTAGTCGATAACACGGAGCACATGGTCTCTGAACATAGAAAATCAGTTCTGAAAAATCCTGCAAGACAGTGTGCAAAGGCCCCATACACTTGAATTTAGAAGGACTTATTTGACAGTACGGTTACATTTGAAATTCTGAAGTTTAGTCTTGTAGGTCAATTTTGGATAGTAGGGGGACATTAAAAAGGTCCAAAGCTTAAATATGGCTCACTAAAGAAGCGTAATCTAGTAAGTGCCGTGTTTTCTTGTTGCAAAGCCACGCCATGATTATGAGGCGCGCCGTATTCGAGAGCTCCGGAAATTTCGACTATTCGGGGTTATTCTTTAACGTGGGCCGAGATCGCACACTACACGGGCCTGTGGCATGACACATCCATTGAAAATGGGACTAAAGAAGGAAGCTTGAATGCAAGCTTGCAACGTACGAGCTACAAGCCGTATCTGGAGAGCTTTGGAAAAAAATTTTTATTTGCCCCTGCATAAATTATCCCTTTTGAATTTCGATACCGCAAGTGAGACTCGAAGCTCCAACTTTGTACACACCAGCACGCGCAGCCATGGATCTATTGCCCTGCGTTTATTAAGCATCACCTTCTGCCTAGACGAACTAGTTTTAGCCAACTTGGGATTTGCCTAACGCACGTGAAGTGATGATGGTTATGCCGATTTTGAAAACGTGTTAGATATATACGTATCTTTGTAACAGTGTACGACAAGTTTGGCTGCAAATATTTCCTTGTATGAAGAATTCATTGTTACATGTATTTTTCGTGTTGCTTACCGATAGTGTAAGGGAAGTTCTGTGTTATTTGGAATGTTATGTTATGTAAGGATATCATGTACGTTATTCCTTCTGTAATGACTCCGAAAATGAAGTCGACAGTATCGAAAATAAAGAAATAAAAATATTGAAAGAAACAAGGAAGATGATTCCAAATAACAAAGACACCTACAAGCCGCACTCCACCTTCTCGCATGAAATGTCGATCGTGACCAGGGTGTCGGAACGAAATGTTTTTCGTTCCGGTTTTCGTTTCGTTCCGCAGAAAAATGTTCCGTTCCGTTTTCGTTCCGGAACGAAAAATAAACGTTCCGTAACGGTTCATAACGTTATTTTTTTCAATAATAAGAACGAACGAAATACTTAATATTAATAGTACCTTTTAAAAACAACAAAACATACTGAACTAATACATAAAAATGCGATCATAATTGTTGGGGTTTTACGTCCCAAAGCCACGGTGTGACTATGAGGGAAGTCGCAAAAAGTTTCGAAGCAAGGACACAACATAAACTTGGTATTCATTTTTCTTCAAGTTTGAATCCCGAATTTTCGTCAAGGGGGGCACACGATTTCAGAAGCAGCAGGTCATCAAGTGTACTCGCCGATAAGCGAGACCGCTGCACTGACAAAACGAAATTGAATGCAAAAAATGCCCTCTCAACGCTGACTTGTGTGGCTGGCACACCAAGGGCCACTTGCGCTAACATGTACAGCTCCGGTTGCCGCTCTTTGCGCTCGTCTCAAAATTTCAACACATAAGCGACGACAACGCCCTCTCCACGACGGCCTGTGTGAAAGGCACGCGAAACTCCGCTTGAATTTAATACAAACAGCTATGGTTGCCACTTTCTTGGTTTCCAGCATTATTTCAACGCATCTTTCTTTTGAAATACCTGCCCGAGATGCGTGCTGACGTTGAACCCTGAGTTATGCATCATTGCTCACGTTGCATGACCTTGGTTGTTCCGGATCGTAAAGTCTTCCCGTGAACCGAAAAACGATAAAAAATATTTCGTTTTTGCTCCGGAACGAAATAATAAATAACGTTCCGGTTACGTTTTCGTTCCGGTCAAAAATATCGTTTTTTTCGTTTTTTCGTTTTCGTTTTTCGTTCCGTTCCGACACTCTGATCGTGACAGTGCAGGCAGTGCGCGGATATATACGGTACCCACAGCACGTGTTCCGGATAAATGGAGAGCGCCGCACTAAAGAGAAGCGCAGTGTTCGAGCCCCCGATTTGTTCTTCGCTTTCTCCCCGGAGAAGCGAATGCGTGCTCGTGCTCACCGAAACCAAAGAAAACAAACAAACCGCAAAAAAAAAAAAAGGACGAAAAGAATGAAACACACGCAGTGAAATGCCTTAGACGCAAGGTGGAACCGTTCGGTAGACATTTTGAACGGTACAATGAAGACTTCCTACAGCAGCTCCTTTGTCGTGCGGTTCACAAAGCATCTGCAAGGCAGGGAGCTGCTGTGAAACGTCGTCTCATTCATTGAAGCGACACCTCTGCTTTATGCAATGCTTGCGTCATCCACGGGCTCTTCTTGTTCCTTTAGCCATTACATCAACTTACCAACTGAAAAAAAAAAAAAGTTACCGCTTCTTTCCGATGGAAACTAATATTGAAACGCCTTGGGTGCAGCGGTCCATCAAAGTACATGGAAAATAAATTTATGAGAACAAATCTGCTATGCAAATGGAACAATTCGTTTTGTAAGTACACAGTTACGAAGATGCAATCGGGCGTGCCCCGCTTCAGCAAGTTTCGCAAAAACACGACTGGAGTTTCGCACGGCTGGCATGGCTGTTGAGGATGGGAATCACGAGTAACGCAATGAACTACCCACGATGCTACTAAAAACAGCGTCAACACAGTAACACACAAAAACGTCAGCACACAACAACGTCAACACGATGCTATTTACACACGTCAAGCAGACACGCAAAATGCACAGGGCCAATCAGTACCCGCATACCAAGGTGTATACTAATTAAAATATCTCGTTGAGACCAGTGCCATCCAGAAACGTTAAATGTGTAATTTGTCACACGGGACAAACAAACAGAAACAGAGCTAGACCTTTGGCGGAGTGCTTCTCATACCTCACAGCATGGCTTACCTACGGCCTATGAGACACGACCTACATTGTAAGGTAGTTTCACAGCTATAACGGGTGACAGATTAGACTGTGTCTACCACCAGTTGGAGTCGAGCGCTCGACACCTTGTCTTCAGGAGCAGTTGGACCCATCAAATGAGGTGACGAGGTGGTTACGTGGGCCTACGTAACCAAATCACGGCGCGGGTTTCTTGCTGCAGTTTCATAGCATTGACCTTTAAACTCCTCAAGCTACACCCGATGGCTGAACTTGGTATTGTCTTGTAAGCATATCCAAGCATACTGTAAAGGTAAGAGGCAATTTTACTGTCTTCGCTGCACATAAGACGCCTTATATTTTTAAAGGAAAGGGAGAGGGGAAGAAAGAATGAAATAAATGTAGTGACAGAGTTAATATTATTGCACAGTTTTCCTGTTATAAGAAATCATGTGGCTACCCACATAAAGCGCAGTGGAGTCGGTGCTCAGCACATCTAATTAACTAGGTTCTTGCAGGCACTCGATGGTACATCGAGCTGTGCGCTTGAAGACAGCTCCCTGCGAGTGCTGAAGACTTCCCGCCTCGAAATCAGTTCTCTCTTCACGAAGCAACGTACGCATCAGAAACCCGTAAATATTCCTGTCATTAAACCATCGCGCCGCGCAGAGGATATCGCACCTTAACGAGCCTCGTCGATCGCTATGGGAGAGACGGTCGTAATCAAGACGTATACCGCCGACGCCGCCGTCTTAGTCCGAGGATCAACTCGGAAGCCGGCTCCACTCTATAATCTCTCGCCGAGAAGAAAGTTTATTCGCGGTAACCAACTCCTGCGCGCACTGACTTTGGAAGAAAAAAAAAAAGAAGACGACAAAGTTTGTCGCGTCGTAAGAGCCTCACGAACAGGAATATATATCTTACCGCACGGGAAGTGAGCTCTAACACCTTGCACGTCGGCATGCATTAAATATTGCATAATGAAAGATAGCCATTTATATGACGTAGCAAAGAAAAAAAATCGAGTTTTATGAATGTAGGACAAGGCGGCTTCGGCACGCTTCCGTGCTCTGGGGATGTAAAGGATTTCGGAGTAGTCTTCTATATATATCGTGAGCGCAGGCAACACGGGAAGCACTGTACTCAATCTAGCAGTTTTTTTCCTCCTTTCCAAAGTCCCTGCAAAGGGGAAAAGGAGTGGACGATTCGGACATCATCACTTTCGGAGGATTCTGCTGCATATAGTTTACATGCAAGCATGCAGGACACTGCAGGCTTCGAGGCCTCCCTCCTCTTCGCTTTATACGTCAAAAGAGAGGAACACCAGGAACCGTATCCTTAATAAAGAAAAACCTAGAAACTTTCCTCGCCAGCCGATAACTGGCAACTCGGCTTCTTGACCCAAAAAAGGACTGGGGAGGGGCTCAAGCGTTCTACGGTCGTGAGCCTCGAAGTTCCATCGAAATCCGGCAGGGGATTTTTTTGCGGTCGTCTCCAGCTTTTTCATCACGACGCCTCCACTTTACGCTCTTCGTACGAGTTTTATGTACTCGCCTTTCGCCCCAGTCCCCGGGATTTTTCGTCCTCGCGACCGCGTTGAGCCCTTTAACCCCGAGTGGAAATATGACGGGCCTAAACAAACGTGACGAATGGGAGAAGAGAAGCCGGCGAAGCGGCGCCAAAGCGATGTGGCGAAGCGAGTCGGTAGGGGAAACTTCGAGCCCAAGGCGTGTACGCGATACGCTTGAGAGGCTGTATGCGATTACAGTTGCGTGCAGAGCGCTGGATAGTGGCTGCCTAGTAACGAGTAGTTAACGACGTAAAGACTTGTATTGAGCATGCCAGAGTCGTGCGCATTTACTTTATAACCTTTTGGTGAACGGCTGAAACAATTGCACATGCATACCCATATCCTTGCACGCACTACAACGAATCCATGCCCTCCACCTCCCCCCTCCCCCCCCCCTTTTTTTTTCTTTTGTAGCGCTCTAACAGAGCTGACAAGGACTAAGCTAAAATAAAGCGTCATTTATTTCGAAAACACTTGCAAGAAGCAAAAAGCAGGGGTATAGTGTCCGCCTGAATTGTGCCGGTTAAGGGTCTTCTTTGTTATTTCTTCCTCTTCATTAGCGCTGATAAAACACGGTTTTTATTTTATCTCCAGGGTGGCAGTCTCATGTGTCACCGCATCCCAATACCCACCAAGCGCACTTCTTCAGTCAAGATGGGTATGATTTGCATTGATTTGATAACATTCAACTCGATTTCAACGAGTCCACTTCCCTTTAGCGCTCGCATTGATAGTGTGCTTACGTATACATATATCTCGGGATTGTTTCTTTCTGAACAGGGCACATAAATTGAAGCTCAAATGTTCATTCGAAGTACATGAAACATTTAATGACAAACAGCTGTAAACAGTTGTTTACAGTAGTTTGTCGTTGATACGTCAAAGAAGCATACAGTTTATAATGGACTTCTTCAGTACCACCACATCGCGCACACACGAGCTTATTACATGCTACATGTCACGGCAAGTTGTTAAACGTGAAAACGAACTCAGAACACGCGTTGCAGGCAACAGCTTTTTTTCAGTGCTCGTTTCATTCACCCATTCAACTCTTCTTCAACGTTGCACGCAACTAGATCACTGGTTATAAAGACCTGTATGAACTCCGCTGGTATAGTGATCCTACCTCTAAAGAAAGAAGAAAAGAAAGTGTTTCCAGGAAAGTAAGGCGCGAAGAAAGCCGAGACATGGTTTGAAGTTGGTGGTGGAGTGGTGAAAAAGTTCAGCGAATAAGAAAGGAGAGAGGGAGAAAGGGGTGTTGCTATTTTTTTTTTCGAAAATGCAAATGATTCGCGAAACTACGGCAGCTCGCTCAAGCGCGGGCGATCTGACTTCTTCTCTGGACCGGAACAGGGATTTTTCTCGCGAAGAACTTTCCTGCGTAGTATAGCGGCTTTTTCTCCCGTGTCAAGGCTTCTGAAAAAAGAAAGCAAACAGGAGAAGGAAGGAAGGAAAGAAGACGGAGAGAAATATGAGAGGACGCCGATCCCCCCGTCTCTCAAAAGAAACATGCCAACTATATTACACATATATCATGACGAAACGCCCAAATAACTCGTTTCTTTACTGCTTCTTCCCTTTACCATATACAGCTTTCTTTATAAGTTGCCTCGTGACGAGATTACGGCAAGTTCAAATGAAGACACGCACAGTTACCCTGAGCTACGGAAAGAAATAAACCGTATAGAGCTTAGGTGAGGACGTAGGCGCTGAGGATAGTAGGTGCTCATGTTATAAGGAGGAGGATACAATAGTAAAAGAAAAATAAAATAAAAGTACGTGCCCCTCGAAATCCGCGCACTTCCGCGCTCGCAAAAATGGCTAGTAAGCACGGTCGACGCCTTGGTAATACGTTCTCGCTTGCTCGTATTCATGCGACGGAGTCGAAGCACATAAAAAAGAAAGAATAAATATAAATAAAATTTAGAGCCAGGGCGGGTGGTGAAACCTGAGCTTACGGGACAGTCGTTGCCGAGTCACCATATCCAAATAAATTAAGGGTCTCGGGATCGTCTTAGAAGAGTCTGCCCGTAAATAACGACATTCGTCTTCCTTCTTTTGCTGCGTTGCACGGCTCTTGTTAAGCCTCTGTCCTTTGGACGCGCGCATGCATAGAATGCTTGCATCGGAGACGGAGAGAAGAGAATGAGGGGAAGAGGGGGGGGGGGGTACGTACCGGAAGAAATAAAGTGGAACCGTGCTTAGCGTGGAGAATACGGTGTACGCTACTTGTTCGGTCCCCGAAAGCACGCCGCGGAGCGTAATTTGAACTTCACCTCGATGAGAGACGCTTGAACAGAGCTTCAGGTGTCGTTTTCGCACGGGTCGAGAGACTACGGGTGTACAAAGATACCAGGAAAAATAGTTAATAACGTCGAACGGCAATTACGAATGAAATAGCCCTTAGGAAGTGGCGTATATAAAAGCGCAGCAGAGTCGTGGAAAATGTCATGCGTCATCGACAACACCACCCCGGAGGCTGTTCAGAAACACGACATTCCAAATGTCTCAAGCCGCCGTCGAGAACTTCGCAGCAGTCAATCCAGCTCACCGATCCTGTCGCCTTTAATAAGGTGAAACCGACGACAAGAACGACGATTATTGAAGACTTTACAAGATAAATTAATAAAGCAATCAGATGTATTACTTTCGACAAGGGCATAGTTAGTAGGCTCACTGTCGACATCTTTCTGTCCTGGAGTGTAACTACGTAGCATCAAATTTCTCACATTTAAATAAAAAGAAAAAGCATCAAAGACCCCAACTTACAAATCACACATCCATCAAGCTCGAGTTACGGACTGATCATAGGGAGCACGAAGTTCGGGCGCCAACTATTAATCGCCCGTATCTACGAACGTAAGAACCATGTTCGAAGCCACTGAGTATTCTAAGAATGTTGTGTGCTTATGAACTGGAGGCATCTTCACCTTTAGCACCACTGCATGGATTTTAGTGCCGTATAGTGTACGGCACGCCTGGAATGCCCAGAAGGAGCGGCAAAAATAGAAAGAAAGACAAAGATGGCAGAGCTCGCCGCTATCACGACAGTGGCGCTGGCGTCGAGGTCTTGACACTTCCGGCGGCTTGCTTATGTGACTCCCAGAGAATCCCCTTCCGGTGCCCCTAAGCGCTGTTCTTATAACCTCCCACACAGAGGGCACCTTTTTCTTTCTTGCATATTATCGCTTTATTCTTTCCATACCGGAAACTTTCCGCGGCAGAAAAGGATGCCCATATGCATCACAACGCCTCCTCCCTTTACCAATGGGTCTTTATTTCCTTTTTTTTTTATTCTGGTGTTGTTTTCTAGGGCTCGTAGACACTGTTCTTCGTGCTCGGTAGTGCAGGTTCTTATAAAGGAAAAGTTGCTTCGTAAAGGAGAATGGCAGCAGGAATTGCTCTAGGAATAATGGGGCGTAATATGAAGGGAAGATTTCCTTTCACCCCGTTGGACCTGGCCCCGGAATCTCGGAGCTTTAAGTCCCGTGCGAGCTCTTCGCAGCTCCCTCGAGCACCCGGGAAGAAAAAAAAATTTTTTTTCTTCAATGGCGTGTCGTCGTGGGTTAGAGCGGAAAGTGCTTCATCATGCCTATGCTTTCTCGATGTCGTCGCGTGCACCAAGATGCAAGACGGAGTTTCGCTGCCACATCGTGAGCGAGGGAGCTTTACTTTAAGAGTATAAATAAATCTACAAAGCAAGTTTAGAGAAAAACCGTGGGGTGAGTAAGGATTCGTATACGCATATATAAACCTTTATTTTTTTTATTTTTCGACTGTGGTGAGCAGAAGCTCTTAAGATAACGTAACTTGGCGATCATCTACTCTAAGGGCGTCCCAAGTATGCGCAACATCTCCGAGGTTTGCGCGCTGTTTCTCTCGGCTCGGCATTTAATGCATGTGCATACGCTACACGGCTAGGCTGAACCCTGACGTGCTGATCTGTCTTGCTGTAGTGGGTTAAGGGACGATGAATATGCGCGCAGGCGGAGTTCGCATGATAGACGCCACCGCCCCCCCCCCCCTTTTCTCTCTCTCTCTCTTTCTTTTTTTTTGTTCCGACGGCTACTTACCGTCTAACGTTAGTCTACAAAAGGAAGCTGAAACAGCAGTAGTGTGACAGAGTACGTACAACTTTCCTGACACGATAGTGTTAGGCAGTACACTCTTGTCCATCTCGTGTTTAGCAGAGCCTTCTAATTTGTTATGGTTGTTGGTAAGATGATATGCTAATACGAGAGTAAAGTAACCATAGGTGTGCGCAGAGTTCTCCATAGGAAAGGGGGTGAAGGGGGGGGGGGGTTGAGTTGTGCCATGTTCACTGCAGTGCCCCCTTTCTCCTCCCAACCCCTGCCACTTATGCGATTTTGGTCAAAACGTTGTGAAAATGTAAAAATATTGGGCAAATCTCGCCCCCCCCCCCCCCCTTCCTCCTCCCCTATTTTTCACGTTGTTGGGGGGCAGCCGCCTACAGCCGCACTTTCCTTTCTCACGTCGCATATGTCGTCAGTACGTACTTCGTTATTCAGCGCAGCTTTGTGAAAGGCCCGAGAAATGTTTCGGGTAATCTCGGAAGCGGACGCCTATAGTAACAGTAGCGTATGTACAAAATGTGGCGTTTCATTCGTAATTCCGAAATAGAGAGAGAGGTAAGTTGCTTAAGACTCACTCGTGGGCCAGTTGGTTTATCATTACAACATATGGCAACGCGCGTCGGATATGTCTTCTTTGTTCGTATCGTCCTGTCCGAGCTGCGCTGCCAGGTGTCGTAGAGAAAGAGAAAGCTCTGTACTGAAATGCAGAAAGGTTAACCAACCTAAGGTTGCTATTTTGCAGGGAATGAAACGAGGAGAGAGACAGACAAAGGCGGTGGAGTCCATAGAGCACATCATCCTACTTGACCGTACGAAAACGAGCGACAGAAATAGCACAGCAACTTGCAAAACCTCGACCTAGGCCACGTGATGTTGACACGGACGTTGGGTCCCTAGTCTTCGCTCCACAAAACAACGGAAAGCACTGGACTTCTTGTTCAGCTACAGTGAGTCCAACGGCTTGCTGTGCAAACTTTGAACTCTTCACTATGAAAATATGTGCTTGCGTGCGCACAAATGTGTGCTCCGCTTTTACAAAACGAAATTTGTTTTTTTTTTTAGATTCTTGTGCCAATTGTCATAAAGATTGCATATAGTCGAGTCTCCAATAATGATAGCTTAAGCTATCATTCATTCATTCATTCATTCATTCATTCATTCATTCATTCATTCATTCATTCATTCATTCATTCCCTTTGTGCAGCAGCATTAGGCTGTGTAACTAACGGTTGAAGTAAAACACGTTGTAGGGCTAGTTGGTGCATTGTATTCACGAAAGACGTATCCCAGCTAAGGAAACAGACGAACACAGCAAAATCGCAAGGAAGCCGCTTTCCTGTCTTCCTTGCGATTTTCCTGTGTTCGTCTGTTTTCTTGGCTGGGATACGTATTTTCGTGAATATAACGGTTGAAGGTCTGTAAATTAATTTTGGCCACCTGGGGCTCCCGAAACTGCGTTCAAATTTCGTTACTCAGGCACACTTACGAAACACTCTTATACGAGTAACACGACTGTTCACTGCGGGCGATAAATAAAAAAAAAGAAAAGAAGACGGAAAAACAGCAACATCCCACCATTCTGAGCCACAACCACGCTCACCTTGACTCCGCCATAGGTCAAGTGCTAGTGTTTTGTTATTTAATTCCAGCCTGAACGCTTCTCAGTATACAACGCAACACAGTAACAGAGTTCAACTAAGATTTCCAAATTCCCTTGAGCCTTACATTCGCTCTCTTCGCCGCCGCAAATAGTCGTGAACGCTTTCGCAATACTTGCATGTTTGTATAGCGGTGTGTGAGGATGAACGCTGCGCAAGTTTACCATTCGCTCGGTGCATAGACGACTATATTGGCAGGAGGAAATTGCGAATCAATTCTTATTGGAACGGCTTAACATACTCTTTCTCCTGCAGTTAGCCGTGAACCAAGGCACGGTTTACGGCTGTCGGAGGAGGCTATCTTTAGTTCGCCTTTCGCCGCACTCCAATTGCGTGCCCATAGCGACCGCCACATAGACAAGAAACGAACAGAGCAAACATAATCTCTCTCGAGTCAAGCGGGCTCCGAGACTTGCTACATCGTACCTTATCGAACTCGCGATGCAACACACACGACGGCCGGACTCGCTGCCCTTGGGCAATGTCTCGCTTGACGTTCTATTCAAAGGGAAGGACCGTTCGGCGCTAACAATGAAGTTTTCACACGGTACGGACGGGTTCTGTATAAAGAGAGGGCGGAGACGGGGCATGCACATTTGGAACGTTGACATCGGCTGCAGTGTGTGTTCGCGAGCCACTACTTACTAGTATAACCATATGTTTCACGTGCATTCTGTCGCATGCCGTTAAAGACAGAAATGTGCCTTATCGTTTATATGAGCTGCAGCATTGAGAAGATACCCACTTGAGAAAAAAAGAAAAATGAAATGCAAATTCGAAAGTTTGAGAAAGGTTCGTATTGAAATTCTTCGTGCGCCTTTGAGAAAAACCCTTTCAACGAGTCAACTAGTCATGTATCTATAAGGTTATGTCCCAGAATATTTCTCAACATGTATAAGAAGTTTGCGCCGCTCTTAACATGATGTCACGTGTATATTGTCATGTGGTAGTGACGCATGCAGCACTCAAGGCGAAGCACGCAGGACTCAAGCGATGTCAGGCGAACTGTTTATTGGGCGAACTTGTGCCCAGCAAAACAAAGCCAATGACAATGCACAGCAATAGCGGCGTGAACAGTCGTCGGTCGACGGAAAGACTGACAAGCGGCGTAATGCGTCGGCTTCTATACACGCGTCTTAACGCATTCTCGCATTATCTCTGGAATTCCAGAAGTCACTGAAATGTGCGCGTCAAGCATGCAAAGTTTCAAGAATGGTCAACACGGTTCCAGAAGTGGCATGCAAGATAAACTGCGGCCTGCGTTGCGTGTAAGAGAAAGCGATAACGGCGCTCCCTGCAAACAATAAAAACCAGCGCGAGTGTCACTGGGAGGTGATAACGGCTTTCCACGTAAACCAAAACAATCGCACGTGTCAATATATGTATCTCTAAAATATATTTAAGAGCTTTTCTAGGGAGAAGAAATATATCATCGTTCCCTTATCGCATGCTTAGACGGCTTGGAGGCGAAACCCATTCCATAATTCTCATAAAGATTTCTTGACTTTGGTTTTCTTTCACATCCCGTGAATGCAATTTGACATAGGCTGCCAAGGTTAACATTCAACAACGCGTCGCAAATACCTGCATATCTCAGAGTGACGAATGCGGGTATTCGCCACTACACGGGTTCGCATTACGGCTATTCGTGACGTAAATGACAAGCTGTCACGTTAGAGATGTTACGAACTATCAGTCGTGTTAGTCGCACAGTCCCTATGGCAATTCTGCCATATGCCATGTGAACCCGTCCTTGTCCGCACGAACGACCACTGATTGATGGCGAATTTGGTTTACAGCCGTTGTGAAATTGAGAGTTCGTGCATGCAGGACCTATTCTAGTACGACTTTATCTGTTAATAAGTGATTAATCCTGTTGCATGGGTCGCTCCATCGGTCAGAAACTCAGATGCGTAATCCTAAAAACTATAGCCTCAGTAAAAAAAGAAAAAAGAAAAAGAATGCGTAAGGCGGCCGTCTTCACACAATCGCTGCGCTTGCAGCAAAGCCAGATTTCACAATGACCTAAGTTACGAAGTCGGACGCGAATGTAAGCACTGATATATGCAGTATGTTGTAGCGAAAGATATCGTGTTGCGTTCGCCTTTCCGCGGATTGTCCTCTGCAGATTATAAAAGAAGACATTTAGGCAATGGGACCAATAAGAAACAATGACGATAATCAGGTCACGAATTACCATACATGGATTATGAAGCGCGTGCACATGTCTATTAATTCCTTCACCATCTACAAGGGCACTGTACAGCGTTTAATTTAACCATGTTTAATGCAATGCTTGTTTGCTGTTTTGTTTGTAATAAGCTGCTTTGTACTATGTTACTAATTTCTAACGGGAGGTCCTCTGTACAGTCTTCCCTCTGTATGTTTGAATAATCCCCTTGTGCAATATTTTTATTATGCACAATAAAAGAACTCTTATAGTCGCCTCACAAAGTGTCGCGGCCACCCCATCTGGCTGCCCTTCAAAGCGCACATCCCTGATTCGCGCGTTTTGCGCACACTCTCCAGAGTTAGTGCTGCGAAGAGCCGTAATAGCGACCGATTAGAGAGCGGCTGCTTATAGTGTACTCGGGTCACTGTATGCCCACTTACTGTCATAAGTTATACCACTTTTTTCGACAAGAGTGAAACAGTCAAAGTAAACATTACACCGCCGAGCAGCGAACTGCTCTACGTCGCTTCCGCCGAAGTAGGGTTACAGCACGACTGTCGTTGGACGATGAAGATGCGCCACAGTATCAAGCACGAGCAGCCTTCAAAGATTGCAGGAACAAGGCATCTGTCGCTCATTAAAAATGTTCTTAAGATGCAGGATAAATGAACACATGTAGTTGCGTACATAAATGTTATCTAAAACGCGCAGTTTCTTCCTTCTTCTTTGTTGCTGAAAGAACAACGCACGATGGGTTCCTTCGGGATAATCCAGCAAGGAAAGCCTGTCTGCTTCAGCGCACCAGGCTTTGTCTTTATACATCACGTGCGTACATCTCAAGCTACTTCCATCTCCTTCACTTCTAGGGGAAAAAAAAATAAACATCCCAATCCCACGTATCCAAAGGATAGGAGCGACATCTGCGTACTCCGGGCCCGGAAAAAGGAAACGCGCACATTGCGGTGGTGGTGGGATTAGGAGCAAGATGGATGCGCTTCTCGTGTATCACTCCGCGCCTCTTCAATGCGCCAGCTCGGACATGCCTGAGTACTCGCGCCGAAGGACTGGGCGGGAAGAAAAGTGTACGTGAGCGTACACAAATAATATATACACGCGTCCACACAACGGTATCGCACGGGGAGACGTGAAGGAGGTTCACTCACCCTTCAACCGGGCACGCCGCGTGAGAAACGGTGCAGATGCGAGCCCTGTCGGCAGAGGTGGGCCGCATATATGTGTATCTGTGAGGACTCTCGTTCTATAAGCGCGGATACCACTCCCGCTTGGGTCGCGCTGAAGGTTTGGATATGCGGCTAGGAGAGTTGGAGGCGACAGCCTCCCCGACCCGGCTTGCTTGAACGGGTTCCCGCTAGAGATCAAAATGTTTTCTAAAATTAGTGACCTTACCAAGAGTCGGTCGAGATTTCGCGAGAGCTGACCTGGTGAAGCGCTGTAGTTGCGAGCGGCTACCTATTGTAAATGTTCTCTCGATGTGGGTGTCTCTGATTTCCGCGATGTTTTATCTTTTCATGCTTTTCTCACGGCCGAGTAAGCAAAGCACTGCACAAAGTTCGGTCTAACCCAATTATTTATTTATTTATTTATTTATTTATTTATTTATTTATTTATTTATTTATTTATTTATTTATTATTTATTTATTTATTTATTTATTTATTTATTTATTTATTTATTTAATCCTAGTCTGAACATTGCTGTGATGTGTAAAGTCTCCAACTATATTGCAGTAGCTTAGTCTATTTGTGGCGAAGGCACTGTGAATTGTATGTAGATACATTTTACAGTACGTGAAATCTTTCAGAGGAAGTTTGTGCGTGCGCTATTTACTAAGTAGCACTTATCCTCTTCAACTTCACCATACTGCCCTCCGTCAGCTTCGCACCTTATCATCTGTTGTGGCCCTGAACCCGCTTCCTGGGGTACAGTAGCAAGCTAAAGGCGCTGCTTCGGTAACGTCGGCCTTGCTGCGTAAATGTCCTGTTTCTTTAACACAACACTTCAACAGTGCGAGCGAATTCTCTTTATTTAATTGTGAAGAACGTGAGAAGGTACAAATGTCCCTTTATTTTTATCTCTAAAGAGGCAGGCAGGCAGAAAAGCGGCAAGATAGATAGATAGATAGATAGATAGATAGATAGATAGATAGATAGATAGATAGATAGATAGATAGATAGATAGATAGATAGATAGATAGATAGATAGATAGATAGATAGATAGATAGATAGATAGATATTGTCCGAAATATCTTCATTTGGCTACCCTGTACTTGGGAAATAATAAAACACAAACTGAGATAAGACGACCTAAATAAGGCTCTGCAAAGTCAATGCGGTCACAGAAGTGTTCTACAAGCACAGTGTGCCGAGTTACAATATGCCACTAGATCTCTAAAGCAACATAGGAATATGACGAAGAGCTATATGATAAGAAACGTATGACAACTGAGATATACGACGAAGAGAGGTAGCATGAGGTGGCGTGAATCTCTCTTCGCCACATTTTTACCGCCCCAAAAAACATCATATATCGCTTTGGTCAGCGGTACACCGATCGCCTCTACTTTACGTATCCGTATGAGTTGATGTTTTCGGCTCGGCCTAGATTGCGAACGGTCTACTGCGCAAACATAATCAGCCATCGCATAAGATTAAAATTGCACCATGGTGTCTTACACAAACACTTTTGAAAATACGCCTGACGACATTCTGCAGAAACCCAACCGAAGTTTCATAACCCGCTGCCTTCAATATGCTTTTCACTTTGTAATGAAATCCACGCTGCGTAAGATAAGCGAAAATATTTTCCCATATATTGCATTGCAAGCTAGTTCTTATGGTTTCTCTCCTCTCTCTTCTTTCTTTTCTTTTTCGAGCTCGAAAATCTCAAAACGTAATGTCCTGAACAAACAGTGGGTGCCGACCGACGGGTAAAAAAACCATTTTGTTGACCAATGAACACCTCGGCTTCTTGTGAGAACCTTCGTCGACACAGAAACAGAACAGCGCGCCACAATGTTGCAAGCTTGGCACCTGAATTCCTCAGCGAAGCGCTTTCAGTTTAGTGACGAAATGCGGCAGAAGACCGCAGTCCTGGAAAATATGTATTTATCCATTTTTTTCACGTTTTCCATGGCATGTTCAAGCCCAATTCTGGCGCCTGGTGCTCATCACACATCCATTTCGTCTTTTTTTCCCTTTCGCATGCTCCAGACAGCAAACGCTTCTTCTTATAACCCCTTCAATACTCGGAATTCCTTTTTTTTTTCTGTCACCTTCAAAGTTCGCATCAGTAACCGCAACCCAGCCGAGCGCGAAGGAGGGAAATCTTTGCCGGCAGCAACAAGATTACACACGGCAGAGGCAATCTAATCCCAGCGCCGGAGAGTCTGGCATTCTTGCACACATCCACAAACAAACGGCGTTAGATGCAGCTAGACTGATTTCGAGGAGGGAGGTGGCCGACCGAGATGGAATCGAGAGGAACCGCTCGGTTATAAGCAAACAAAAACGGTAAGAGAAAGGAGAGAGAGAGAAAAAAAGCTAAGATGCAACGTTGCGTAACACGACTGAAGCCCAAAATGTTGTGCATCCGCCCAACACGTGATCACTCAAAAGTACACGCAGAGCTACGATACCGCAGGCGAACACCAATACGCTTCGTCTCAGTCGTCACGTGCTGGGACGGAACGTGCGTGACGTCACGACATCTAGTTTATTTCGCACTTCTTGGAAAGACGGCTTCGCCGCATCACCAAAATAAACACTGCGCACTTTCTTTTTTCTCAGTCGCTCTTGTTCTTTTTGTTTCTTTTTTTAAATCATCGTACGCGATATGCGGCTGCAGATTGAGTCGAAACCAGGGTTAACACTGTCTCAAGCGACGCAGCTTCAGCGTTCAAAGACGAAGGAAGAGGACGTCTGCCGTAGCTCGCTCACACACGGGCTGAGCCTTCAACGCGGATTCTTCGCGTCATATCCCGCCAGCCCGCACTCACGCGCGTGCTCGCATATAACTCGACCGCTGCTGCTATACAACATCTACGGGAATAGCCGGAGCGAATACACATCCTTCGCGATGCAAGTGGAGATTCCTGCACTGTCTGTAATTGAATTTTTCCCCTAGCGTTTGCGTGCTCACGTTCGTAACCCCCCTCATCCTTCTTCAATGCCTTGCCTCTCACTTTCACTCTACCTCTTTTTAGAGTCTTGTGCACGCTCTCAGCGCGCGATGGCGCTCATCCCAACGCTTTCTGCACTTTTCTCTGCCTGTAAATGTTGCTTTTCTGCACTAGATGTGTTTGTGCGGCGAAGCCAACTAAAATTTGGCAGGATAAGAAGGGTGGTCGTTGTTGGACGTTCGACGAAGAAAAGAAATACTAAAGGAAGACAAAATGAGACAATAAAAAAAGAGAATAGATAGATTTGGTAAAGTACCAACCACAAGGGTCGGCTCCTTCCCCTGTAGCGTTCTATGTCGACGTCTACGGTTGTGATTTATGCAGGAGCGCGCTCGACGTGTGTTGAGCGGGGATGGTGGGCGCGGAGCATGGGGCGGTGAGAAATGTCTAGGAGTAAAGGATGCAACTGAAGTGAAGGAGAAATTAATGTAGCAAAGCCTAGATCCAACCCGTTATATTTAAAAAAAAGAAGTAAGGAAGAAGTGAGAGAAAGGGCGCGATCTCGACGTTTTCAACGCGCGATGACGTGAGTTATGGGATGACACGTGCTGTATCAGCGTTCAAGATGAGGCGGAATGTGAACTGGGTGCCTAAATATAGCGATTATCCTACGAACCATGCCCTTGTACTGATTCCCGTTGACACTTGATAAAAGAAATTCAAGTAATGTCTGGGGCGAAAATATTGATGCACGTAAACTTGCCTGTGCATTTACAGACCCTGTATACCGAAAACTTTCTATTATACACCAGTGACTATTACACAGCACTCATACCTCTTTCATTTGAACCTAAGTAATGTCGAAACTTATTTCGGTTAAAGTTAAGTATAATTATAAATAACTACCAAGACACCAATAGACGTGACAGTGCCCCTTCCTGAAGCCTCCTCCTGTAGCCCTCGTGTTGCAAGGCGGGTGGACGTGGTCTAGATTCTAGTCCATTTAGTCTGGAAACGTGATAAATGTGTGTGGAATGACCGACCTTCCTACCGAATGAATGAATGAATGAATGAATGAATGAATGAATTGTGCGTTAAAGCACCCCAGGTGATGAAAACAAATCGGGAGTCCCCTACTACGGTGTTCCTCACAACCGCATCGTGGACGAATCAATTTACCATATGGAACTTTAGAAGGTAATAAACAATTAATTTAATTTTGGCTGCGCGTGCGCTTTATAACATTCCTCCCGGTTAAAACCAGGGATTTCGGTGTGTGTAGGCGCGCACTGCGGACGGGCTTACTCAGAGGACAGCGAACGAGTTGGCTACGCGTTTCGATCCGCGAGAGTGCAAAGTTTCCCAATAGGACGAGAGAGCTGAGACGTATGTGGCTCTCCAGGGTTCGTCCTTGTATACTAAGCTGACTTTCAAGGCAGCGTGATCCCTTTCGTCCTCTGCGCCCATTCTGCGCGCGTCGCTTTCCAACAAACTTTGACCGTCAGCGTAGGCGGGAATCTCGAGCGGTTCGCGAATCCACTGCGGTGGCGGTCCGTGCTTTGAGAGGTACAGCCGTGAGGCCATAGCTGCTGACTGCAACAGATGCCGTTGGCAAACCTTCCTTGGCCTTTCCCTTTCTCCACAGTCTTCCCTGAGCAACACATTTGTACAAACCCGATGCCCCTGGGCAAATGAGGCGCGGGTCAGACCGTCGAGCCGGACGGTATGCCGATGTTTAGGTAGAAAGACACTTCATTTCCGAGGCTGAAGTTGCTCCCCAAACTATCAATTCCACATAAACGTCTGAAGACGGCTGGTGAGTGTTCGCTATTCGCTGGGAAATACCAGATAGTGTCGCTAAATTATGGTTAGCGCTGGATAAGTGGTATTGCATATTTGATGTGGTTCGCTGACGTTGGTCCGCTATAGCGGAAAGCATCGTCGTCACTCAATCTCATTGCTATAAATGAGTTGTCTGGTAAGTGTTTCCGTTATAGTAATAGCTGCTCAGGGCGAATTTTCTCCCAATATCACCGAACATGTCACAGATGTTACAGTCAACTTGTTTCCTCGATAGAGAAAGAAAAGAGACCTATACAGCTAGTCCGCAAGTATTGCATTTTGAGTATTCGACTTGTCAAGCTGTCACCAGCTGAATAGCCATTGTGACGTGCTCACTGTGAACACTATGTCACGCTTTCATCCCAGAGCTGTGATCATTTGCCGCTATCTCATGACATAACAGCTTCAAAATGTCGCTTAAAATTTGCGGCATGCCCAGATGCGTTCCTCTTAAGAGGCACAGAGGAGTTTAATTTATTCAAGTGGTGGCCTTGAAGCGACAATTTATGAAACATGTCGTTAAGGTAGCCTATCGCCCTGGAGGGAGTTAATATATGAAAATCGCTGTTTATTGGATCCGCTCGCTCACCTAGGTCTTAATTTATTGCCGTGCTCGAAAGGTGGCATTTATAGCTGCCTTTATTGCATATAGGTTACGTGACAACCAGAGCCCCCCACGGTGTTTTTCCTTTGAAACGTGGCTTACGGAGAGTATTTCAATTAGCTTGATTAAGTAGCTGTAATCGCCATTTCGTCATGTCGTACCTTTACCGTCGTATGCCTCATCGCACAGCGCTTTAGCCAGGTCGACTGCATCTTGAATGAAAGTAGTAGTTGCCCCCCTCTAAAGAAGCAGCACTCTACCATTATGTCGACTGTTAGTTACGAGGATGCTTTAAACTCTGATGCAGGTTTTCCTTATACAAGTCCCTCATTCCTAAAATATTTATGCTTTCAAACACATATATAGAGAAATATGTGAACGTAATGCATGCCAGCCTGCTTTGGCCGACAGGAGGCATTACATGTGTTGTTTTTTTTTCAGTTTTACAAATTAATCTAGCATATACATCCCGGTGGAAGGTTCCACCTGTGATAGACGCACATCACGTATGTAGCATGCACTTTATACAAAATTCTCCCTTGCTGATCTTGTCTAACATCAGTGTGTCTCACCGACATATGCGTCTGCCACAGACTGTGGAGGCCGAGCAGCATAAGCATATCGAAAGGTGCGCCAAGTTCCTGACACAACCATTCTCCTCCCTCTATTTCCTTCCTCTTTTCCCATCTTCCTTCCTCTCCTGGTTACTTAATCTATAATTATTCACAAGGACGAGTACATGCCACCCATGACGCATACGCATTGCCGGCGAAAGCAGCCTGCCATAGTCGAAAAATCTCCGCGAACGAAAATCTTTGCGAATACAGCCTCAGAGTTCATATTCGCACTATAACATCTTACATTAAGAGTGTTCGTAAGAGAATATTTTAGCCAGCCAATGCATATCATTAGTTAGTCCCTAGAGAAGGCAAGCGTAGCAGGGGCCGGAATAAGCTAGGCGGGCCGATGTGATCAACAAGTTTATGGTGATAAAGTGCTCGCAGTTAGCGCAGAACTGGGATAATTCAATATCTACGGCAGGTGTCTTTGCCTCGCAGTGGGCAAAGACAGACTGATGGTGATGATGATGATACCATTAGCATATCATTAAAGATACCGGCGGGCCAAAAGCAATGTGCAGTTACGTAAGAGAAGTTTTGGGAATTCGACCCCATGTTCTTGGGAAACGTTCGCTGCAAAAATAGGTTTTTCATACGCTGATAGAGGTCGGATCATGTCGGCAACTCTTGTTGCGACACGCGCATGCGAGTGTGATAAGTTTTCCGAGAAAAAGCCGCGTGCTGTCAAGGTTGTCGAAACAAACAGCCTAAATTTGTTATGACGGCTTGCAGATTAAGTGAAGAGGTTACAACATGATCTGTCAATCCTGCGCATACACGCAGTGCTCGCAAAAAAAAAAAAAAAGTCCGGGAAAATGGGGGAAAGTGAAGCTTGGCACGTGCGCTCCTATTTATTTCTCTCTTTCCATATCTATTCCAGCTTCTACTTCTCAGGCTCCCTCACTATTTCTCTCTCTCTCTTCTCTCTCTTCTGCGGAATGGCTGGCGCAATCCCGTAAACGTTCTTTCATAGCGGCCTCCTAGCTGCTTGCCCATCTTAAAGGTAGCGAAAAAGCTCGTGGTTGCGGAGATCGAACCCGCAACCACGAGCTAAACACACGAACCCAACCACGCACGTTCGCTCCTCACAGCGCCTGCAGTTTTCTGCACCTCCCACGATGCACGGCCTCCGGGATCAGCCCACTTGGCGGAGTGCAATCAGCGTCTACACTTATTGCATCTCACAAACGCCATATAAGCTTGCAGCCGCGTGGAGACTCCCTACGCGCCGAAGAAACAGTACAAAACGTGAGACACCAGCGCCGCATAGCTTCCCCTGGGGGACACCACAACGACGCCGACGTCACGCCGCGAGCGGCGGCGGCGGCGTCTGCTGCGTACGCCTTGCTTAATTTCCGTAATGGCTTCGTCTTCCCTTAACCCCTTTAGATCTTCTTCCCTCCCGTCTGGACCTGACACGTCATGTCCCGCGGAGCGCGAACAACTCGCGAAGGAGCGCGCCAACTTGCCTGCGCCACCCCGTTTATAGGGAGAAAGCCTCCCGAAACTCCCCACACTCCCTTTCCCATTTCTTCACTTTGCCGCTTTTCGACTGCTAGCTTTGCCGGCGGAAAATTTAAGAGGTTGTGCAGCGCGGTTTATAATGTGCGAGACCCTAAAGTAAGGAGAGGGAGGGTGGAGAAGGAAGATAGAAGGGCGCATTGGAAATGCTTCGGGAGAGTTGACGAGGTATGGAGGAGGAGAGGGATTTAGCGGGAGCACGCAACGTACGCCTCGGGAACGGAGACGCAGCCCGAGGGTCGGAGACGCGCATTTCGAAGGAGAAAGCAGGAAAGATGGGGATGCTGGGAGCCAGACGCGCCGTCTCGGCGACGGGTCAAAACGTAATCTGGATCCGCCGAGAACGGCATTCCGATGTTGTGGAAGCGAGAAGGGATGGAAAAGCGGGAAGAAAATTTAACCCCGGCTCGCGTTCCGACGCGACGCGTAGTTCTAGACAGTGTGGGGGAAAATGAGGGTGATGGGGAGGAGCGGTTAACCGCGATATTGTCGTAGAATCCTGAAAACGCACCCTTCGCGTCTGTATGCACCTGTTGCAATGGAAGCTACACCGGCCGAGATTGTTTTAGGAAGCGGTGTTTATGTACATTGTGTGTGAAGTCTTATGCCGAGGGCAGTGTGAGGTCAGCGGCTCCGGCCTCGGAGTTCCAAGCGTGCCCGCGGAGTTTGGAGCACTGAGTGCGTTGAGTTTCGGTTGACTATGCTCTGGTGGCAGTCGGTGCGCGCGGCATTCTAGAAACTATGTGTCGTGCACTTGTGTCATCCTGCCAACAGAACAGTCTTGATGCCTTGTACATACGTTTTCACCATGATGATCATGATTACGACGCGCTTGAGTAATGGGACAGAGAGAGAGAGATACGGAGAGAGAAGGGGTGAAGTGTGTCATAAGGAGGAGGCACGGATGTTGACCAAGCTGAGTTCTGCATGCTACTTTACACAAAATAATTTAACCCCCCCCCCCCCCCACACACACACACACAGCGCGTGGCCTACTAGGCTGGTGCCGCTCAGTAACCAAGGCCATAGGCGTGCCCATGGAGGGTGGCCGCCCCCTAATCACCTGAGGATGGGGCATCCAACTCTGCCCCATGCCTTTACATTGCACTGCACTTTGACCGAAATGGCCGCAGTAGGAGGGTGTTGGGAAGAGGGAGGGGCGCTGCAGTTAACCATCGCCCCCGTCCCCCACTTCAAGAAATATTCTCTCATTTAAACATCGTAAACCGGCCCGGAGGGCCAAGCTCTCATCTTTCCGTGTCGGGCAGTCACACATGAGGTGCTCCACGCTTTATATTAAGCTACATGTGTTGCAATCGGACGTCAGCGTCGTTTCATTGTGAAACGAGTGGGCGCTCGTAAAAGAAACTCTGTAAGATTGCCACGGCTACGAAAACTATAGCTCCTGAAACTCTAGTGCTGACAAACGGAAAGACGATTGTGGCAGGTCGTGGTACGAGCATCGTGTGTCGAATTTACGACTGTGTCCGAAATCGACTATCAGTTCGCATAGACATGAAGCCATTTCTTGCGTAATCGCAACACAGACGACGCATTCCGCTCAGCGCGAACATCGTATGCCAGTATATAATGCAAAGTCTTTTTTCTAAAGCTTGCTTTCTGTACAGCCTCGTTTGCCATAAATTCGAGCCTCGCTTATCGTAACAACGTAATCTAGCAGAGCGTCGTATTCTCGCATTCTTCTCTAAATTACGTAAGCGCGAAAAATTTACACCCGCGGGGGGGAGAACAGATGACGAAATTCGTTTAGATGCATAAAAACTCCAGAGCCCCGCTTTTCCATTGAACCTGCAGCCTTTGTAGAAATGAGGCAACAGCACTGAACTTCCCTCTTACGTCTTTCCAAAATCGCGTCGTTGTTCTGGCTTACGCTCGCGTCAAACTATAAGCTGCAGGCGCCGTCGGCGGAAGCCAAGCCCACGCCTATACCGAAATCACCGGCACTCAACGGCTCAAGCATACCTTGCATCACTGCCAGTACAGCAAACCGGGAGCTGCAACTTTAACAACGTTACTGCGTCGAGGGGCGAGAAAGAGTTGCAGCCACATGACGCCCCAATTCCGTTACGTTCTCCGCATTATTTGCCTTTCGAGCCAAGAACGTGGGAGTGGCGCCCCCCCCCCCCCCCTCCTTTTTTTTTCTTTTCTTTAAAAGAGTGCAGCTGGCGCTGAGAAAAACTGTTCTGTTCTCGCAACACTGCCTCCTTCGACGACATCGTAGCTGGCTGCGGCTCGCAGTAGAACCGTAAAGCAGCCGAGCTAGAACACCACACAGTGTTCGCACAAGCCCTTTCACGCACGAGATGCTACCTCCGCCATAAATACGCGTATTCTGCAGGGAAGCACACGCGTCATCCATTGTGTTAGCCTGCAACGGGCCGTGCCAGACGCACTCGCCTGAAATGAAGAACGTGGTATAGCTTACAGTGAGGCGGGGGGCTGCTCCGTGGCTGAAGGTGTTGTACGTACAAACCTTTGTTTCCCAGAAAACAAAACGGGCGGGAGCGCCCGAGGCGATTACTGCCCCTACCACTTGGTTACACCCCCTCCCCAACTCCTTCACTCCTTTTACTACAGGGCGTATATACCTTACAAACCCACACGGTGCGTATAAGCCTGTTTGCCCGCGGTGCAAGCGCCTGCTGGCTTCATGCGTGGTTCTGGCTTCGGCTTTGTCTTTTGGCTAAGCGCGCACGGCACTGTGCCATACTGATGATCCGCGGTGACACGCCCCTGGCTCGTACAGAGACTTAATCAAGTACGTATCCTCTGGAGACGAGCGGCCCGGTGTGTGCGCGCTGTTCGAAGCATAGAAATGGTGGCTGCTCTCGGGAACAAGCGTATTTCGAAGCGAGAACTTTTAATGAGTTCGGTGGTAGTGAACTTCGTACACGTTTAACAGCTGGCTCGAGTGCGCGTCGTTGACTGTGCGCTTCCGCAAGTTCTCGAAGAAATTCGGGTCTTCTTGCGAGCGCGGGTATGCGGCGAGCTCCGAAGTTGTTCAGCCTTCGATTAACACCGACACTCGCTTTATCACGAGGAGAAGTGGTAGTCGTAATATCGTGACGCGCCCGGAAGTCACTTTTACTTGATAGCTGAGTGAAGAATATATATACAGAGAGCCGGCATTCACGAAAAACTCTTCGACAAAGCCGACGAACGCATCACCCGAACGTCCCGGCTTTTATCTCTTGGCATCCAAGTGACAGCCATGTACTGGTCTATATAGGTTTTCATTTACATGGTACAGATTGTGTTCTGGGACTGAAGCTCATGCAAGATTCCTTTTTTTTTTTCGTATTATAATTGTGCAGCTTTCTGGCTTCGCACAGGATCATTCGTTGTTAGAGATGCCAACTCCTTTCGGCACATTCCTGAAGTTCGACGCAGCTCCAGTCAGAACTTGGTTGATCTAGACAGGCATGTGAACGAGAGAAGTGTGCATTACGGTGTTCCATTTAATATTGAACTCTACTGTATTCAAAAGCAACAGGGTATAGAGATGAACATGGCGCCAGCATTAAACTGTACCTCGCTGAGGCAAAAGAAATCTGAGGATACCTTAATGGATTTGATCTTTCCATTTCACTGTGGCCTAACAACAAGTGCTTTCGAGCTAGAACGTAGAGACAGAACAAAGTAGGAAAAATGAGGTACCATGCCAACGTAAACATAAATTACAAAGGCAATCCCGTATTTACGTGGTTTCTCTTTTCGTGAGTTGTATAAGTCCGGCATCGTGGTTCACTGAAACGTTCTCTTTTGTCCTAAGACATTTCTGTGAATCTCAACCCAGATTTTCAGAAAAAAAGAAGTTGCAGAAGTTATCAACCACTTGGTTGCCGCACATGTTACAGCTATGTTGGTAAGGTAAGTTATAATAGTAGTTCTAGGAACAGTTACTTACTAAGATGTAAATGCTAAGGATCCCGCACCGACCCGAAAGCCTTGTAAGTACAATCAATGCCCTCCCGGACCCGGATTCACAGAAAACGTCATATACGCTGGAATTGTTTGCAAATATAACGTATCGGCCAATCCTGACTATGGGCATATTATTAGGGAAGGCGCTGGCTCATACAGGAGGGAGCGCATAAAAGCGAAAAACCATTCGCGAACTGGGCCCCGCAATTATTCCAAGGCCATAATTAAGTCACTTCAATTTAAAAGCGGCAGCTCAAGGAAAAAAAATTATAATCGCACAAAAACCAAGAAACTCACTCGCACGTTAGTTTTGAATGTTGTCCACTAGGACACTCATTAGTGAATATAGCAGTGATACAAAAGGTGTTGAAAGACGAGTATAGATTGTTCCGAAATATACACTGGACAAGAGGTTGAATACAGTTCTGCGGAAGAAACGCTACGTCCTATCTACCGCGGAGGATACCTCGCACGTTCTGGCCTGCGCTATCAAACATGCACTTTCTCTGGAACAACAAAAACAGAACTGTAAGTGCCATCGCGTGCATCGAAATTGAGGTACGGCTGTATAAGGAGTTCGCGCTTTCTCGACCACGAGTGACCTTTTCCGCAGCGCCCACAATGGGGGAATGAATGAACTCGCCGGACGGCAGCACAATGGCCGAGTTCGAACGTTCTATTATACAGTCCCCCTGCGTTCATTTCTCTTACGATTATTTTTTTCCCTCCTTCGCACCTCAAGTCGATATCTTCGTGGAAGCTCGCATTTTCGTTCCGCTTCCGTCTATTTCCTCTCGCAAACACAGCGTGCGCGTGGCATTAACGCCCGAAACGCCCAGAGTAGTACTCAGCAAAAGAAAATAAAACTAAAGTGCACACACATGCTCGCACAAAAACGTGCATTCAAGCGAGAACCTCATCGTACGGCCCGGAGTTGGTATTAGGGAAGCTCACGGTTGCCAGGTCCTTCGAAGAAAAGGGCACGCAGAGAGTGGAAGAAGGGGGCTTATACGAAGATCGAAAGTTTCGATCACTAAACACAGTGCGAACGGCGCCCGTCATTTGGGGACCAACGCGAGAAATCGCAGCCCGTACGCATAAGGCGTATATGTAAGCGCTGAGCGCTGCCACGCACAATGGTACAGGAATGAGCGTTGCGCCGCCTGGGTGGGAGGTGTGGCGGCCGCAACGCCCCCTGCCCCTAACGTCTCTTACGCGCGCACCTCTTCTTTTCTTAAGCTATTTTTTTTTTCGCAGCACTGGCAAGCGCACAAGTTCACGCCCCCTTCATCCAGCGATGAATATTTACCGTCAGAGAACGGTGCTGGCCGTTGTCATGATTATGTCTGTCCCAATGCCGCTATATTGTACACTTTGGTACACTTTATGAGCTGTGTAAACGGCGCTTCAAGTTTCAATCGAAATGAGCGACTCGTAGTTCTGCAGGAAGCAGAGTTATTGACGCACGCAGGAACAGGGACGCAAACATTCACCTTAGCACGAGGAAACGGGCAGTATATAGCATAGGCTGACACGTTCGTAACGCCCCCTTGACGCGTTCGTGTTCGTGAGACATGAAGATATAGCGTTGTTAGTCACGTAAGTACGAGCGAAATGGGCTACCGTGTTTGTGCTTTCTGAACTGTAATTCAAGCAATGCATAGAGGCTATATATGCTTGCACAATGATGATTAGAAAAGAAAATGGAGCTGCGTAAAGATCGAACGTATGAGAAAGAGGCAGGAATCGTGTAGCAATCGTTTCAAATGAACTTGCAGACAGGCATTCGGTGGCTCTTCTTATTTCATTCTTATCAATGAACACTGGAAACGTTGATAACTGAATGTATGCCAAATGCCTTAGTCGGTACAAATAATAATAATAGTCATAACAAAGAAAGTGCTACTAAAGCAAATCCATGGATCAAAAACAAAAGCAGATAATGCGGCTTATCATACGACACAGTGGTGATAGATGTTATGCGAAGGAGATTGCGAAGCCCCGGCTCAGTCGGATTTTCTGGCGCTGAGCCTCAAGCCGAGCCCGTTGAACCGAGGCTGGAGAGGGATCGGGTGTATCAAAGTTTAATGAAACACTCCCGCGTGAGCACAACGTCTCTGAAGGTAGCACAAAGCCTATTCATCGCATTGTCTCAACTCTCATTCGCGAAGCGGGTTCATTCTTTCTAAATGTGACAACATTCAAAACGAACTTGCTGTACTGAGGCCGGCCTCACGGAGGCGACAAAAAGTGCAAGCACATTCGAAACGAAGTTACTCCAAAGACAGTCTCCGCAATCTGCCACCGCTGGTAGCATTCGCGACCGCCTGCTGCCCGCTCCGTGGCGCTGTCTACACCGTACTCCTCGTTTCCGGACTCCGGGGACTCCGCACCCAAACTCTATCGGTGCCTTGGTGTGCGAACCGAAGCACCTGCTTGTGTCACTTCGCTCGCGCGTTGCGCCTTCTATGCGGCGAGAGACCCATTCAGCAGCGGTCTTCGCGGCTGGGGTCCCACTCGCTTGGCAGGCACCCCCCGCGACCAACAATGCCGACCGCTTTATGGATTGCCCCCTCGCCATACGGAGCGAGCGCGCGTACTCCGTAATTGGGCTTCTCTGCGGGTATACGGAAAGAAACTTGGTCGCCTCGTCTCCTTCGTAGCTCGTATGCGGGGCTGTAGTACGTCGAACTTACGCCAGCGGAGACGTGCAAAAGAAAGAGGACCCTTTGTGAGCCACTTGCATGGCCTACATGTGTAAAGGCCAACATTTTCTCCTCGTACGTTTTGTTAATGTTATCTGTTGTTTCACATATCTTCTAGTTACCTCCGTTTCCACTGCACTTGGTTCCTCCTTGTAGGCTTGAAAGGTGCGCCCTTGTTATCGAGTTTCGTCTCCTGTTTCGACTGCGCATGCGAGGAAAAGGAATAATTACGTGAGCGCTAGAAGAAGGGGAAAAAAAAGACAAAAATAAAAAAGCGAGCGGGATATAGGAGGGAGCGGGAGGGAGAGGGGGGGCGTTGGAGGGTCCGGATGTGCATACAGTTCACTTTTACGCGCTGTCAAAGTTGTCGTGGGCCCGGTGCTGTTACCGCTCCTGTCACGTCAGAATGGAGTCGCTTGACTCTCACAGCCTCGTGACCTCCTGACACTGCCGCAATCTTTCAAAAATAAGAAAGAGAAAAGCTACGTCCTCCGTGTAAACTGTTCTCGTTTTTATGCGAGCCTGAACGGCCTTGACAAAGGGCAAGCACTATACGCTTAGGCAGAGGGTAAGATTGCTTTGATTGATTTCTGGGGTTTTGCGTCCCAAAACCACGATATGATACGAGAGACGCCGGAGTGGAAGACTCCGGAAATTTTGACCACCTGGGGTTCTTTAACGTGCACTGACATCGCATGCACAGTACACGGGCTTCAACATTTCGCCTCCATCGAAATGCAGCCGCCGTGGCCGGGATTCGCTCCCGCGACCTTCGGATCTTATGCAAAGGGGAGGAGGAGGAAGAAGGAAAAGAGGAAATGCAAGGTCAGCAAGGGCCGAGACCGGCTGGCTACCTTGCGCAGTGGAAAAGGGTAACAGACAGACAGACAGACAGACAGACAGACGCACGCAGAGTATTCCCGTTGTACTCGGGTGCCGGCAGAAAAATAAAAATGCATAAATAGATGCAGCTCGGTGTGTTGGTTTGTCAGTAATACTAGATGTTTTGCAGAACAACAGACGAGAAGAAACAACCGTACTGCCTCGACTCCGGATATGGGATGTCTTTACGAACATTTATCCGTTCCCATCTGCATCTGCGGCTGATACCACGCAGCTTCAGAACAGAAACTCTCAAGTATCTGCAGCGATTCCTTCAACGATAACGGTACTTTACTTTGCAACACACCGCTGGCATATCATACATTGGATGTTACGTAGCGAATATTCTGGAACGTTCGCCTTATAAGTTTACACGAAGCCCGAAATCGTCTCATTGTTTATAGAGATCCGCAAGCTTTCGTGGTCGCCTGCGACTTAATGAAGGGCACAAAGGGAAGTTTATTTGACACAAAACTCTTGACACAAAGCAGTTACATGGGATCCGCGAATACAAAAACGCCGGGAGTCTCGCGTCACTAGGTAGTACCAGGAAAGTCCGATACATTTTCGTTTTGCTTTAAAAACATCTGGCGTCTTTTCGTTTTGCTTTTAGAAAACATGTGGCGTCTTTCGTTGGTTTATTTCATCAATCAACGGCGTTTTGAACAAAATTTTTATTGTTTAATCACGCACAGGAGAAACCTCACCAGGCACTACCTTGGAGGTAAACAATGGCTGCTACTGGGAATGAGAGACAGCAGAAGTCGGCTTTTAACACTTCTACTTCTACTAACGTTTCCTACTGGAACATGCCAATGGCTGCTAATGGGGAATGAGAGACAGAAGAATTCGGCTTTTAGTTAACGCGCACGCTGCGAATTTTTTTTTATTGTTCAACAACGCACAGGAGAAATCTCCCACCGGCACCACCTTGGAGGTCAAAGCGTAAGACTGGTTACGCACTACGACTACGACTACGACGAGGGACGAACGGGTGCCGCTTTAAGGAGCTTCGCCCCTAAAAAAAAAAAAAGGAAGAAAAGACCATTACACAATATCTAACAGCCGCTTGGCTTAACTATGGGGCGCACAGATAATTTAAAACATGTGTATTCACGCGGGGCTGCGCGTACACGAGTGAGCGGCTGGATTCACGCGGGGCTACGCGTACGCGAGTGATCGGCTGGTTCATGTGCGGCTTAAACACAGAAGAGGCGTACGCATATGCAGGGGAGTAGTCGACGCACTGAGTGCACTGTTAAAAAAAAAAAAGAGTCTCAAAGGAAGCCTGCGTTGCTGGATACATACTGTCTAAAGTGGACGTTTGTGTTACTGGTCATTGAAGGAATCATGAATGCCACAACAATTAGCATGCAGCACCACCGCTATGGTACTCAGCCGAGAGCCCCAACTTTGTCCAAATAGTACTCTTTTATATTACAATTATTCTAGAGACTGCGTTACCAGACCAGGTGCCGATTAAATGTGACTGGTTTCTGGATAGAGACTGCGTTACCAGACCAGGTGCCGATTAAATGTGACTGGTTTCTGGAATGTTTTGGCAGGCTTTTGAAGCAAAGTGTGGGCGAACGCCGGATCCGCCTAGGGCGGCAAGATTCAGCGGTGTTTGCCAGTTTAGTAGTATTGCAAAGGAGCATCGACATTATGGACGGCCACGTCAGGAAAATCTCTATGACCTGTTTGTTCACCAGAGAAATCAGTGCACGTCCATGTGGCGCCATACTGCACTCGGTCTGACAGATCACCATAGCTGCAACAAATACTAAGCGTGCACGTACAGAAAACAGAGATCACCGCGAACACCTTTGCGGCTCTAAATAGCACGGATAGGGAAGTCATATTGGGTCGCATCGCTCGCAGCAGAAAAGGGATGAGCTAAGCTAACACCTTAAGGCTGGTAGAAGCCTTCGTAGTCAGCCGTACTACCTATGCGCTCCCCCATCAAACGAACCGTACAGAGCAGACGTCGAGCAAGTAGATCGACTACTTTCAATCGCCTGCAAGGCAGTCGTAGGGCTACCGCAAAACGCCAGCGCCGCAGCTCTCGCTTGTCTAGGTACACTCAACATGTATGAGGAATATGCAACGGCCACCCTCTTTGCTTATCAGCTGAACACTACACTATAGTAATAATCATGGTTGGGTTAAAGAAAGGACGCTATTTTCTGCATCCCTTTCAGGAGCGCGGATCGGCGTCCGTAGGGAAAGGGAATGAAAGAATATAAAGCGGAGGAACCCCGTATGGAAGGGTTCTGGAAGTTTTGACCAGTTTGACGTGTACTGACAACGCACAAGTACGTCGGCCTCTGGTATTTTCGCATCCATCGAAAGTGCGACCTCCGCGGCCGAGTTTGAACCCGCGACCTTTGGGTCCGCAGTCAAGTACTACCTATGACCGCTAGACCACCGCGGTGGAGGAGCACTACACCACAAGGAGGGTGATGCTGAACAATCTTGGCTTTCCCCTCGTCCCTTGGTACAATGGAGAAAGTAAAGAATTTATCCCTCCGAGTGCTCACTGACCTACGTGGATCCAATACCGCATAACATGCATCCAGATTTCCACAGTGCGCGATGCCAAGCATGTGCGAGCGACCTTCACAGCCAAGGCACTGATTCCAGCTAACGACCCCAGATTTTTCGATTTTTAAGAGCGGAAGAATTATCTAGGGTCTTTAATCCCGACGTGTGCTATACTGACGCATGCCACTCCGGCACAACTCCAAGTGGGTCCCACACGTACACACAGCAGTGGTATGACTATAATATGGGACGACTGGCGGCAGCAGCGACGACACGCACAACTTCCTCAGCGGAGGCTGCTGCGATCGTCCTGACCATCAAGTACGTGGACATACGAGGTGGGCTCTCCACCGTCCTCAAGGATTCGCAAATGGAGTGCCGGCTCCACACACGAATGGCACATTACGACACACTGTTGCTAACATCCGCTCGCCTCGCATCTGACCAGCGCGTCATTTGGTGCCTTGAGCATACGGGCGTGCCCGGGCATGAACGGGACGACCGCCTCGCTCGCGCAAGTAAATACCGAGTGACGGATGTGCTTATCGATGAATTCGCAATTCTTCACGACGACTAGTGACCCAGCTGTCGAGGCTGGACGGCTCGAGCGGTGCACCATGGCAGCAGGTCACCCGAAACTGGACATGCAGAGGGTAGTTTACGGACTCGCGTCCACTGCAGACCGACACATACCCCAACTGACACACGTCACATACAGATGTCCCTCGCGTCCCGCTGCGGCAGATTCCGCGCTTGTACAAACACACACATTACCGCACTGGTCGTGGGAGGCGCGACTCTCGGAACAGCCCTTGCGAAATCAACTGGTAACTCTGGATTATGCTATAGCCAGTCGAGCACTGGAGGAAGAGACACATCCACTTTAGTTTTAAGAAACTGTGAGTAAGCGTTTACTCGCTATATCTCCACCTTTAAAAGCGTCCTCGCCTCTGTGCTGTGTACCGCAAGATCTCGCCAGGTCTCGCCAGGTCTCGCCGCACGACCTCTCACCATAGTTGCCGCAAACCCTCAACAAGCACTCCAAACCTCGCCAGGCCTGGTGCACTCGTTCAGATTACTGAGTGGCCGTAAAAAGGAAGAAAAGAAACTTTGTTTTTATTCGAAGGAAGAAAAGAAACCAAAACATTAATTCAGCACTCAAACTGACCTGCTACATGTAACTCCGTTCTAAACAACCGCCGTATGTGTGTTGGTTGCATACTTTGCTCTATGTTCGATTACGCAGAAAACGACACACCGAATCTCAAACATGAGCGACAGAGAGCACAGTTTCCTTGACAGATCTAGTCCCTGAATGCCTGCTTTGTCGAGGCTTCTAGTTTGGTGCGTGAGCTTGGCCATGCTCTCACCACTAAAACCCAGCTCAGCATGGCGATATCTCCAGGATCGACCTACTTTGACGGCCACGTACGTTAAATAGCCGTTCCACAACCCTATGTAGAAGACTGTAGATAACCACACGTCGCCTGATGGTAGCAAGGTAACGTCCATGATGTTTTTACAACAGGTAATTCCCGAACTTTCACACCGTCTACATAAAGACACCGCTACGGACACATTCGCCCCACAGGCCATATATTGTGCAATACAACGTTTAGGTCTCCAATCCTTTCTTTTCTCTCCCGAGTCAAAGCTCTACAACGGTGGTTCCAAGGCGTGGTCGTATGTACAGAGGAGAAGATGAAGCGTATGCATAATGATCACAATATATGCGCGCCGCTATACCGTGCTTCGACGATCCGCGCAATGTTTCGCGCACAATCATTCCTCGACGTTTGGGCGCAATGTTCCTGTCTAAATTTTTCTACCGTACTGCTCTTCATTATCCCTTTAAACAGCGCAGGATATAGTTATAGGGGTTCGGGCTCGAACATTCCTCATTCCTCCTTGTCACTACTCCCTCCCTTTCTTGCTGAGAATGTACAGTGCGGCCAACTGCTACAGGGAACACTCACTGTGTCCTCATATGGCTGGCAAGCTAACTGCAAGTGGCTGCTGAAACGGCGCCCGTGTACTGCATATGTCTGTGCAAAAGGGCCGCAGCGGTCAACCACGAGTTATCCGTTGCAATTACAGGTGAATGTGGTATGGTGAGCGAGCAAAATCCCTGTACTCCCTGCACACGAGTGTTCCCTTTAACAGTGTATACCGCTCTGTACGTCTAGTTCCTACGCCTTTCTTTACGTAGACATCTCAGATATGTTCAGACGGCAAATTATTCGCCTCAACGAACCCAATAACTCCATAGTTCTAGCACAATATTTCGGTATAGTTCCATTTTATGTAGGTACAAAGCGAACGCTAATTCCTGTTGGCAGTGTCATGTGCGCCAAGATACAGATACAGCAAGTAGGACTCGTCGCTACTGTTGCTACCCGGAGTATCTTTACCATGTTGCAAAGAAAGAACGACTGCTCGTCGTGATCTGTACTTATATGAACGCGAATGAAAAGTGGTTTTGAGCCAACTATTTTTATCTGCAGGAGAAGAATCTAAAAAGAAGGCCAACCCTGCTTCGTTCACAAGGGCGACCGGTAGAATGCGCTCCACGATTTCAGCATCCGCGAATCCGTCTTTAAAACCCCCGAAAGAAAGAAGAAATGACAACGGGATCCGGACGCGACACTACTCGGGCTAGCTAGGGCACTGTGTCCCATTCGGCGAACAAAGCGAACCCCTTGTTCTGTGGGGAGAACGATATTTCTTCCTTGCAACCGGTTCCGCTGCGCGCGTCACACATTTTTCATCCGCGGCTGGCGTTAAGAGGAAGTTCACGAACTGGTTCACATTCAACGCTCAACGAAAACGCACGCACATATTATCTAGAAGAGACAACTTATACTACTCTTCGCGAAGTTGCAGCTTCCGGAGCGCCTCTTGAGCGAGCACCAGTGAACGCTGTTGTCCCATATAGTACAGTTGGCAGCGCCCCGAATTTCGTCAGCGTTCCCACACATCTACCCTACTTGTTTTTCCATCTTTCTTTTAAATAGGCAAGGGGGGGGGGGGGGGGGGCTCTTGCTTCCGCCTGTGGTTTTAATGGAATGCCCTTCCGCCGAGATGCCACCCAAGTTCGAGTTGTCCAAGTTGAGTTAACGCGATGCTAGTTTTATTTATTTATTTTTGCTCAACTGGGCGCGACCTTTGTTTATTAAAGAAAACAAATAACCAAAAGAGTCTAGTTGGTATTAAGAAAAAAAAAAGAGAACCGAGCGAAAGAAAGAGGAAAAAGCACTTATTTCAGTGTCACCCTCATACGCAGTGTGACACTCATACATGTTTTCACGTGACGTCACATCCGCCGCTCTCGCCCTCACTAGCCATTCATGGTCACCAATGCTGGGCACCTCCCTGGGTACCTAGCAGCCGCAGTTTACGCGCTGTAGCCAATCATTCATTGTTGTTTTATTAACGTTTTGTGGGGTTTAACGTCCCAAAACCAGTTCTGATTATGAGAGACGCCGTAGTGGAGGGCTCCGACATTTCGACATTTCGGCCTCAACATTTCGCCTCCAACGAAATGCAGCCGCCGCAGCCGGGATTCGATCCCGCTACCCTCAGATCAGCAGCCGAGTACCATAGCCACTAGACCACCATGGCGGGGGCAGCCAATCAGTCATGCCTGTGGCAAATGCCGCAAGTGACGAAGCCGAGCTCGGTGACACGCGTGCACACTATGTATACGCAACTGTCTTTGTCTTTGTCATCATTCGTGCTAAAACAGCAGATGCCCCGTCCACGGCCGTGCCCCGTCGGACGAGAAATCTGGTGTCGTCCGCGAAAGGTGGTGCCAGAAGTCACGTGACCAAGTGATGACGTTAGTGACCAAGCCATGTTCTAATGCCACGTGAAATAGACGTCGGAGTAGAAAGGACGTCGATATAGCTGTCACACCAACACGCCGTTCTTTCGCAGTCAGTGCACACAAGAAGACTAAAGTTGCCATAAATTTTTATATGCATGCTATTGAACATTGCGCAAGTTTGGTCTCATTTAACCCATTATTCACGTGGACAATGTGTAACGCTGCTGCTGCCTGCTAGAAAAGCGCCCATACTCTTTCTCCCCGCCCATCTACCATTCGTCACCTTTATGTTGTGTTATAGTTAACTTTGGTTTTACTTTTCGTTCATGTGTGTTATTACCTACAGCGTGCCCAGTCCCCCGTCGTTGGTATGGGCCTCTTTATAGAGGCAAACAGGGAAACCATGTATTAATGGAATAAATGTACTGTGTTTCACGCGAGAGACACTTGCATCAAATAAAGTTTATTCTGAGCTCGTCCTTGAAGTATGAAATGGCAACGCACAGAAAGCTCTTCTATCGTTTTTTGTTTGTGCTTCGTACCACCCATTGTAGGAGCGAGCGTACATTTCCCTCTGAGCAACATTATGACATAGCTTTCGTTGTTGTGGGGCACCTACTCTAAAAACTATGAGTGGCGTAGACTTGGGCTTGTTGGTAGATCATATCGAATGTAACAACATTGCAAGAGACAAGGAAGAACGAAGAAAACACACGGCATAAATTATGTCAGTTCACCTGCAGTGAAAGCTGTACGCGAACTGCGGAACAGTGATTCGACTGTGTTTCCCTAGTGTTTGCTGTCGGCGTTTCCGAATTATGTCCTCTAGATTTGGCCTTATTATACGACTAGTGACCCCTAATGTGTGTCCTTCGTTTTATAGACTAATCTGCTTTATTTTAATCATTCTAGATCTGGATCCCCCATTTAGTTTTTTTTAATAATTACTGATCACTACTACAGGAATTCATAAATTTACGTAAGCTTGTATTCTTTCGATGCATGACGTGCCACAGCACAGCACATTTCACGCGGACAGCCCGGGCTCCTGAAGTGCTCCGCACTTAAAGGAACGGTAACTGCACGAAACACACGACGGTTGTAGTTGCAGCATGGTCGTAGCGCTGCATAGAACGATAAAAGCTTTAGCCGAATGTCTCAACACCTCGTAGCGACGAACTACGTGGGGAAAGCGTCAGAGATATACCGCGTAGTTGCGCATATATAGAAGAGTGCCCTTCCCCCATCCTCGCCCTCTTCCCCCTCTTGAATAGCAGTGCGTTGGAGTGTAATCGTAAACGACACTTTCCAGCTTTTCTGAATGAACAGAAGAACGAAATAGTGAGGCTGGCCCTTACAGAGGCTGTCACCTCAACGTGGAACTGATCGAAGCTGCCACTGAGTGACGCGTGTCGACACTGCTATGTTCCAGTTATGGAGGCAGATGCACACAACCTATATAATATGGTCATGTACACGACTGCATTCGGAACGCTCCCGTCTACCGTTGCAAGCAAGCCTACGTCACAGTGGCCACGACCAGCTATGGCCATAGGATTACACGATAACAGTTTTACAAAACGCTGCTTCGATTCATACGTAGCGCATGTCTTTCAGCACATATGATAACGAACGTATGCGCCGCAAGTATTATGCCTTAAGCGTAAACCCTGAATAGCCACGAAAGAAAGAAAACATGCTTGCTCGTGAAATTGCGTAACACAGAACAGGCATGTAATTTACAGAGAATAGAACCTCTCTCCGTCTATCTTTAGCGTTGCTTATGTTTTCTCAAGAGCCACGCCTCTTTCAATGCCGTCACCTTAGGAGACGTGTGAAGTGGGATGATAGTACGCCCTTGGATTCATCTAGCGCACAGAATTATATCGCCATAAACGAAAGTACCTGGCCTAAAGATTTGCAAGAAGTTAATGTAAGTACTCGGTTAAAAAAGTTGAGCCCAGATTTTCGTGACTGCCTAATTTCTTTTTTCTAATCAACACAAATATCAAAGCGGAGCTCGCTTAAAATTATTCCATTATGTTGTTTGATTATGTCTGTCGAATATAGTTTCGCATTTCATTATGCTTGCAATCCTTGCACTGCCCCCCCCCCCCCTCCCACTTACCCAATTTCTCATCCGAGGCCTGTGAGGTATTTTTAAATTGAATAAACAAAAATAAGTTCTAACTCGCATTGCTACGTTCCAAACTTGAAGGCGTAAACAGAGAGGGATTAGGCATAAACATACGGAAGATAGAGAGAAGCGGCAAGTAGAAAGTAAGTTTCTCGATGTGGCGAAATTCGAGACTGCCTCTAAAATGGCTCGCTCGATATCGCGAGAAAATGTAATAAAGACAGCCACACTTCCACTGCGGGAATAGTAACACGAAACACTTTACAAGGATGGCAGGAAGCAAAGGGAGGGCCTACGACTACAGACACATTTTATCCCTTGCAGATTCAAAGAGGACTCCCATTGAACTACGAGAGAACGTCTTCTTTGTTATCTTATTTTCTCGTCACCCTTTCACCCGCGAAACGAGTAACCGAATCGCTCGCAAGAAGAAGCGGTGATCCGATGACATGCAGTCCTGTGCGTGCACGCTATCGCAAAATCTTTAAAGAAATAATAAACAAATTCTCGAACGAATACACGTCAACCCGCAAAACTGCCGCCCGCTCGTTTCCTACACAAATTCTACACGTTGCCATCACCACCACTCCGGCGTACGCATTTCGAACAGCGGGAAAAAGAGCCAATAAACTACACGCATTCAGAGCGAACACATCAAGCGCAGGCCGGCATAGGCTGCAGGCACGCACTCCACCGTCCGCTAAAAGACGGCCATGACTTGGGGGGAAGCACGGAGCAGTCTCGGGCGTGACGAGAATACCGCCATCGTGCAGAGCACACGAACATCCCAAGTCGTCCCGTCGCCGACACCCGTTCTTCAAGGAATACACCCTTCCTTCTCACTTGACGCGAGCGTGATCGCGCCATGCGTGCCTATATATATGAGGGGGGAGTATGTTCGCGGGAGTGGGCCTTGCAGGAACCGACGAGCGATGCACTCCACTCAACGCAGTCCAGATCGAGTTATAAATTCAGGAGTGCTTCACAGCACCCCCTCCCTCGTTTCTTTTCCGAACTACACCGCCTCCTCCCCCTCCTCCCTGCTATTCTATAAGTATTCCTTTCTTTTTCAGTGTTACGTATCACCCTTCATTGACGACTCCTCATTAGAGTAATGAAAAGTTGCCGCATCAGCGCGGCGGGCTATCGCGTGAACGGCGGTGTCAAAGCGGCACAATATAGCCTGAAAAAAAAAAAGAAAGAAAGAAAGAAAGAAAGGAAAGGGCCTGCACGCGTGGACAACGGGGTGCGCTCTGGTTGACTGGCCACGAGTCAACGAAACATGAGAAGATACGCCCCCCCCCCTCCCCCTCCCCCTCGGATGTCTCGCACGTGTTTCCAACACTCTCGCCCACCCGCACACCCTTCCACCATAAGAGACTTGGGAAAGCAAAACACTGAACTACTAGAACACAAGAGACAGCGCCGAGGTCCTTATGTAGTATGATCCTCTTTCTTTCTTTCTTTCTTTCTTTCTTTCTTTCTTTCTTTCTTTCTTTCTTTCTTTCTTTCTTTCTTTCTTCGACAAAAGCGATCACGTGTCTTGATATACGCACCTCGAGAACGTGAGCATATATCCAGTAGGCTTGTAGACAGCGGGAAGTGCGATTCGTCCAGAGAGATCACCTCTCTCTCTCTCTCTCTCTCTCCTCTCTCACTTTCTGGGGTTACTGCATGCGAGCTCGGAGGAGTAACGTAATTTACGACGGAAAGCGCTCTCTCGCCGTTAGCTCGTGCCGCGCACAATCACCGACTTGATTAGGCACCTCCTCATCCCTGCGACGATAACAACGGCCGTGGAAGCAAAAGAGGAAAAAAGGAAAGAAAAGCTAGATAACGTCTTCGATTACGAAAGGAGTTTCATGAAAGAGAGGGAGAGCAGAAAACGCTTGTCGCGCAAGTATACATGCAGAACGATACGCCGAGAGGAACGAATAATAGTGTTATCCAGTACACCCGGGTAACACCGTCGTCTACGAGGAGACCGCGATCGCCGAGGCCTCAATCTCAATCTCGTAGAGCAGAGGAGGCACGATCCTCAACCCGGTAGTAGGCCCTGTTTGGCTTAGTCATTAAGGAAGCGCCTTCGTTTTCTAGAGGGTATGCGAGCGCGACTCGATTCCTCCTAAGCATTTAACGGTCAAATTAGGTCAATAATTTCTGTCCCTCGTAGATCCATTCATTCTTTTTTTTTTCCTGTTTCATTATTTTACTTGCGCGGCCAGCGATAGGTCGCGAGATTCGTTACGGAGGGCGTAATGAAAGGCTCGGTGGGTTTTTGTCTCCTTTTTTTTTTGTGTGTGTGTGTATCAATGCTGGAGTGTAATTTTCCACAGCAATCACGACGTCTATAATGGGGGGCAGTGTAGCGGGAAAGGGAAAAGAAAAGTGTGTCCGTCCGCGGTGAAGCTAATAATTTTCCCGCGTTATATACTGTAGCCTAGTGCAGGCGGCAGCGCGGGTTGCTGTCGATAAAATTAGCTTATTTGCGCGCCGCGAATTAACCGAAAAAAGACAAAAAGAAAATTGGAGCACTGTAGCACTTGTTTGGAATGGGTCGCGCTCGGACAAAATGGGGGTGATAATCGACGTGCCGAAAACGACGGCGAAACGAGGTTAGCAGGCAAAAAAATTCGAAAAAAAAAAAAACGAAGGTCCCTTAATGAATTTCACTAAGTGGCACTCGGGTCGCTTCATGGGCCCTTTTTTTCTTTATTTTTTATTTTTTTCCTCGAGGACGACAGTTGTCTCCTTGCAGGCGAACTGTCGCGACATTGTAAGAATTTGGATTTTAAAAAGACGACTCCGAATGAGTAGTTACAGAGTACAGTCTCCAAATTCCTTTAACGCAATAGTGGTCTGCATAGCGATAACGTATCCTAGAGTGCGTAGAACCGTGTGATTTTCCAGTTATTTAATGGGCCATTAGAAATCTCAGTAACCATTGTCTGTAACATCTTCGACATAGCTACACACATTTACGAAAGTATTGTAATTGACGGGCGTGATTAAACTTTGTGGCATTGTCGTGATGGTCGCGTGTAAGGAAAAAGTGTCAGGATAGGAAAGAAAAGAAGGTTACTATGACGCACGTTCACTTTGCACTGCGGCAAGAGATGAATGAACGAAGAGAGAGAGAAACTAGTTGTGTGCACATGTGACATGGCAATAATGTCCGAACCGGTTGTCAAGTCACAGGGCGTCCGCCTCCTAAGCGGGGAGTACTTACTGCGTTCGATATCCAGCGCTCCCGCGTACCCACCAGTTATATAATGGTGGCAGAGGTACTCCAATAAGAGGTCACCTTTTAAATAAAGGAGATTACGTAAGCCACTGTCTTCCATCTTTCACCCTCCTCCCACCGCCCTCTCCCTTATAACCTAACCTCAAACAAATGTCAGGCTTAGAACTTGTTGTTGGGCGAGTTCGTGCATCTTAACTAGAAAAGGAAAAAGTAAAACAAGAAGAAACTGCGCAATCTGACAACCACATAGGCGTAAACACACACGAGAGCAGATGTTTCAATCTTTTTCAACATTTTTTTTCCACTTAAGGACTTGCAGGCACAGTTCTTGTTCGTTTCTGCACTCGACGATACACAAGGTAATATCGATATTCTTCGATTTACTCAAAGCCTGAAGGCATCTAAACCTGAAGGCATCTAATGATCCTGAAGGCATCTAAACGCCGAGTGCCTGCATGTCGTCCACTAATCATCATCATCATTCTCAGGCTATCTTATGTCCACTGCGGGACGAAGGCCTCTCCCAATCCTCTTTATTCTTGGCTGTCCTGCGCGAGCTGATTCCATTTGACGCCTGCGAATTTCTTGATTTCGTCTCCCCATCTTACTCTCTCTCGTCCGTGGCTACGCTTACCCTCTTTTGGTATCCATTCCGTCGTTCTCACTGCCCATCGGTTATCTAGCCTTCTCATCACGTGGCCTGCCCATGTCCATTTTTTCTTAACGTCGGTTATTATGTCGGCGACTCCCGTCGTGACCGAACCACTACTTGTAACGAGGTATTATCTGCTTGTGTCCGCAGCTCCGCATAATGCATGCCAAGAACACCAACTATTGTCGTGCAGCGTCACAACGACCCGCCGCTCCTTCACACTGGCGCTTTTTCGAGTTCTGACGTGGGGTTTCACGTATTCACTATACTCCTCCTCACATTCCATATAACAACGATGGCTGCGAGTGCGTGCCAAAAATGAGAAGCCCTACTCTAGAAGCTGTAGAGCACCTTGATTAACGTTGGCAACGAAGCCGTCGCTTGCTTACAACATGCAATACCCTGATTATCGTGCCATGTCGTCGTCGTGGATTCTGCCGCCGCCGTCATGTCATCGTTTCCAACGTCACCACGCTATCGTAATTACCACGCCGCTCTCGATGTATAATTGTGGTCAGGCCCTCGACAATTGCACTTACTCACCCTACTTATAGACGTTGTTCTGTTCTGGTAGTACTATTGCGAAGGTCAAAAGCACTGTATGCGAGACTGACGGCCAGACGCCCCCGTATGCTGACAAATGCCAAACACGATGCAACGTATAATTCTCATCATGACGTACAGCCTACGCGTAATTTGGGCAGGACGACTTGTTAGCGGTCTCCGAGCCTTCAGTTTCAGAACGGTTTTGCCCGGTGAACTCCCTGTGACGTGTGTGCCGTTTATAGGGCCCGTACTATCGACCTTGAGCGCAACGCGAGTGTGGCGCGCCACTCTGTGGCTCATTGCATGTGCATCACCCGCAGCACGATCGGACTCTTCATTTCGCATAGTGGCTCGGACGCTGCATAGTTCGTTAGTGTCACGCCACGTTATGAATTGTTAAGTTAAAGAATGGTTCGCAGCTTAAGCTAGGTCGTGCAAGTCCAAATGAAGCTGGCCGGTAGTTTACTGAAACAGGTTCATCTTCATCGTCATCATCTGCATCACCATCGTCTTTAACTTCGTCATCATCATCATATTTATCTTCTTACCCTCCCCTTCGTCATCTTCCGGTCACGTGCCGTTGCGACGTCGTATTACGTAATATAGCATGATGTTGAGGCCATACAAGGTTACGCTGGTAGATGTAGCGTCGCTTGGTTGCTAAGCAAGGTCATTTCAAGGTCATATTTCGTAATAGGACACACATTTGCTAGCTTAAGCTGGTTCGCTGCTGAAAAATTCGACATATCCCGTTAATTGTGGGAAAGGATGCCGTGCGAAGCACTCAGCGAATAAATTGTCTAGGCCGAATTGTGCGGCATTCAGCCAGGTTTGACGAGCAGAATCAACGGTATCGTACGAACCAGGTTGTTTTACGCGCAACGCGGGCTTACCGGGTACGTCGAAAGCACTACGGCTACTAAAGGCTAGGTCATGGCACGACGTAATCTGGACACTCACCTAGTTGCGACGGGTTTCCGTTTTATTGGAGAGAAGTGCACGCCACGGTGCGATGATTCGCATATCGTAAGCGTTGTGAGAGTATTTCATTGGACGGAGCGAAGCTGGACAAAAGCATGCTGAGTGATAGTAGTAGACATGTATTCTTTCATACAATCGCTGTAGAAGGGCGGTTAACACGCAATAGAATCGCAACTGACGCTATGCAAGCACTATCAACACAACTGCTGACACAATGGGTACCTGCCGCGTCGGAAAAGCGGCCGCCGTGGACGTGGGGAAGCGTGCTTGTTTTGCACCTCGCTGACCCGAGTTAAATTCTTACCGTACGGTGGGTTGCTTTCAATCATTGCAGCATGTTTGTCTGTTTGTCTGCTTGTTATGTACACGTTACGATCGCAATATGTACAAGTGATATCCCTTTCTCTTGTTTGACCTAGGCCAACCGTGTTCTCGTGAAGTTTTAAATGTCAATTTTGGTTGGTCCTTGATCGGCATAGGATGCAGTGTAAAAATGCAAGCACCTGGGGCACATACTTGCATTGGCGTGGTCAAGCGCTGCTGATATAAGCCACGCGTTATCTTATCATCGTTAATCGTGGCGTAGATTGCAGGTATATTGTGCTATCGATATCACAAGTTAATCAGCCGTGTTTGTCGTACATTTACACGTTAAAATCTCAATTTTTGTGCGTGCCAAACAGACGAAATGCCCAGGAGACCGGCGAGACGCAGGCGAATAGATACACATCCAGATAGATATGATCTAAGCGACTTAAATTCCCTAAGAAACCCTTAGCATTTAAGAGTTTGTGTTAAAGAGAAGGAAAATCAAGAAACATAGCCCACAACAGTCCCCCAGGCATGGCCCACAGAATTTCACGCAGTTCCGAGGCACCATTCGTGCAACGCAAATGTACAGGGCCTCGGGGTGCCTTCACAAATCCGTCAGACTTCCAGCTTTCGTCTCGCTGCACCAAATCGGTGAAGTCCGGACGATCGTCTAACAGGAAACGAGACAGAGCCCGGTCGATCGCATGACAAATCGCTCGTAATTCGAAATACGTTTGGCACGCACGAAACTTCTCTGCCGTCTGATCGCACGTATCGTGTATATAGGCCTTTCCCTTCTCGGATCTCACGCTGTACGTTCCCTGTTTTAATGCCTCGGAGCCGGTGATGTCTCGGGAAAAGACAACGACACACACCAGAAGCGAAGGAAGTCGGAGATGTTCCATGGACGTGACACTGGGAGGAATAGTTGAACAGTGACGCGCTTCCCTTACACCACTTTCTTCATTCTTTTTCTTTAGTGCTTCCTCGGTAGCTGGAGACATCCCATCGTATTCCGTTCAATCCTACCCTTTCTTCCTCGCTGTCAAACCCTGACGGACGAGCCCGAGATTGCCAGTGTGTAGCCCCTCCCAGTAGCTGCAGGGCATACATCGCGATTCCTCGGAAGCACGGTGCGTTTCGCATGTACTACTTATCTCGCGTTCTGGGCGAGGAGACCGGGCAAAGTAGGCTCGCAAATGTCAGTGAAAGGCGTCCAGGGGAAGTCTGAACGCCTGCACTATGCCATCACCACCACCAACTCCCTCTTCTTCTAACCCCACCTACCTCCTACGAACACACCACGCAGTTTCAGCAAGCGACGAAGTTCTGACAGGTTACGAAAAAGCCTTCACAAACCTACGTCGAAGAAAGTGCGCCACTTTCTCGTTTCTATACGCCCTATATACTTGCCTTCGACAAGGCCGTATTTGCGATGGAAACGCACGTTTTAGGGAACTACTGCGACATCCGCCGCAAGCCTTGCCTAACGCACATGCGCCACGCTTTCGCAACGCGAAGTATTCGGCAGCCGTATATGTGCTGTGCGAGCAGCTGTGCAGGACTGCGAACGGCAACGGCGCATTTCTTATCGAACTTCGGAGGAATCGCTGCAGAAAGCGCAAGAAAGACGTGGAGCTCTATGGCCCGAACCGAGGAAAGTGTGGCAATCGCTTTCCGCGAAGCCAACGGAAAGAGAAAACACCGACGCAATCTGGCTTCGGGAGTTGACGGGAGGTTTACGTATATGGTTCGCGGACTGGGTGAATGGTAGAAAAATGGAGGAGTTTCGCAAATCCTCGCCGCATCCAGTGGTCACTTAGGGTCAGTGGTATAACTCGGACAACCAAAGCGCATATGAAAGCCATTTGTTGCTATGGCTTAAAAGCCAAACAGTCTATATTTGGGCCTATATGGGGAAGCGAATAGTTGTTGACACGCCAGCGAGCGTGCGATTGTGACCGTGTACACAGTCACACCAGCACGCTCTAAGACAACCGCAGGACGCACCGGCTGACAATACATATTTCTCAAGAATAAACCTGAAATTAGCCTTAAGGTTGACACTATCAATGTACGCTGGATTCGACGCCTGAGAAAAATTCTGTAGCAGATCCGACGAGCTTGACACAGCTAGTATATAGGCAGCTGCAGATTAAGAATTCGATGAAAGCTCCAACCCCCCCTACCCCCCCACCCCCCTGCAAAGTACGGTGCACCTACCCTACACTACTATAAAAGAAAGCAGTTCCGCCTGGATACAGCTGACAGATTACAAGTGTGTTTGCTTTGATAATCTAAATTAAGGTATTCGTTCTGAAAAACAGCCGTTACTATGTAAAATATCCTCATTACTAACATGTATATCTCATATGAAACTTTCCGAGGGTGTTCAGGTTTCAAATGAAGACCAGCAACACTGATGTACCTGCGTGGCGAAATTCCACGTATCAAGCTTGTAAGAACGCTTCACTTCACAGAAATAAACGAGCGCTATTGGCCGGCTCACCTATACACATTTTCTATTTGGAGAAAGGTAACCCTGCATACTATAGAAAAGATTTCGCTGTGGTCTGTCCATAGTAGACAGGCAAGCACAGAGTGATTTCCCGCCTTTGACGGCGCATATTATATATGCACAGAAGTTCGTACAATACGTTAATATCTCATTACTTTCGAATACAGCAGAAAGAAAATAAAAGACGACGAAGCGCAAATTCAACGAAATTTCAAGTCAGTGTCTACGCATACTTTAAAAGAGCCGTGACACCAGCAGCGCACGCTCAGAGGTGTCGAGGCGTCGCACACCGAGCGACTACGGCTGGTCGTCGCTTCGGGTCCCGTACTATGGAAGATTGGTACAGAGAAGAGGCCGAACCTTATTCGCCAAGCGTTCCATCTTTGCTTTCTTCTTTTTTTCGTCGTTCTTTTGTCGTCACGCTTATTTTCCAAGCCGTGCGTGCAGGGTAAACGTTCCGGAAGCCTCTCCCTTTGTGTTTTCCTTTCCTCATAATCTATGAGCGGCGATGCGTGAGCGGACAAAACGCCAGAATCAATAAGGAACCACGGGTGTCGAGGCCCGAGGCGTCACCGCCTCCCTTTCACGGTTCGATGAGGACGGTGTCGAGGGACGCGTTTTTCACTTACACACACGCGACCCGCGGTGTCACTTTCATTATCGCTTTTTTCCAAGAATGACGCGCGCTTCTCTCGGTTTCGTTGTTTTAGCCCTCGCTCTCTTCTATTTCTGTTGTTTTCGTTTCCATAATGCTCTTCGTGCATAACGCGATGACACACGTGCCTCACACCACCGCCGTCCAATCCAATTACAAGGCGCGACGTCGTCCCTGTCGTCGCGATCGTGACGCGACCGCGCGCTTATTTGTCGACGCCTATTATACTATACATCTGCCCGTCCCTGCGTCAGGTTTCCAGCGGGAGTTTCTGGGCGTCTTAGCGACACGTTCACTTTCGTTTATTTATGTGTTGCTATTTCTTTTTTTCATTTTGACAGTCACGAAAGTGCCAACTTTAGCTGGGGGTAGAACAAGTTCGACAGGACTGCACTCACTCACTCACTCACTCACTCACTCACTCACTCACTCACTCACTCACTCACTCACTCACTCACTCACTCACTCACTCACTCACTCACTCACTCGAAACTACGCGAATTCTCACTGCGCAGTTTGAATCTCATGAAGCGCGTTTTCAAGCCACCATGGTCCGTATTATTGCAAAGGAGATCATTGGTGCCATAATGCGGGCGTAATACATGTGGTAGGCAAGAACAGAACAAAAGCAGGTGTTCGGTGTTGGGGCTTCAAGCCTTAGAAATATAGACTGCCGCAATCTCTCTTGACACACGTTGAGGGCAACTAGAGGGAGAAACAAAGCACGTGAAACTGCCGAAGTAGGCTCGTGTACAAGTTAGATGTCATTTTGAAGGCTTGAAACGGAGAGAGCGGCTCCCTGCGCTGCTACGGAGTGTGCCGTCCCACGGGGACAAGGGACTTGCAAGAAGAAATGCTGCTACTGGCAGAGAAGTTTCGTGAAAGCATCATTTTTTTAGCATGCTGTGGCAGCTATCACTGAAACCGCTTTAGCTTTGTGTGGTCTACGTGATACCATGCACCTGCCTTCTCATTTAATCGGCCCAGCCTGTCAGATGTATTCGTAGTGCATCGTATTAGCGTCCTGTCAGGAGGAACTCTGGCGTGGTGACCCATGAGCTCAACGTCATCAGTGTGTTGGTCCCATCACAATCGCCGTGACGTAAAAAAATTAGTTATTACACGAAGATAATTTGCCGGCTAAACGATCGGCACTACACTAACGCATGAAGCGCACATTCGCACCGTGGGCTACCACACCACCGGGCTTTGTATTTTCGCGTACGATATTCACCTATCGAAGTAGTACGCGAATATTGAAATTTTCGAATATTTCTTAAACTAAGTTTGCTATTTCATTTGATTTAGATCGAAAATTTACTATTCGAGCTATTCGAAGTTGTAATTCAGGGACAAAATGTGCTATGTCTGGTGACAAGTAGCCCATTCTCGCGCGTAGTGCACCTCACCGCATAACATTTATATACTGCGGCGAAGCAAACCCTCGCGTACTGCGGCGAAGGTAGCACTCATGTACTGCTGTGAAGCCAGCAGTCGTGTACTGCGGCAAAGCTTACAGCAGCGTACTGCAGCGAAGTTCACAGTCGTGTACTGAGGTGAAGCTTACCACCCGCACACTGCGGCGAAGCTTACAGTCGCGTACTTCGGCAATGCTAACATCCACGTACAGTGGTCAACTCTCATATCTATAACGCCGGAGCGTCGTGCTCGGAACTTCACGAGCGACATCTACAGTTGGAAACGGGACACCTCTGAGCATGCGCAGCGCCAGTGACGCACATGGATTGCATTCTCGACCCTTGGTTATCACCGCGGATGCAACAACCGCTTTGGCCGTCAGTAGCGCTGTCAACGGTTTAGCGCAATAACAAAAGAAACAAAAAAGAAACGAAGCGTATTGTTGGCAGCGCCCGACGCAAGCTGTGCTGCGTTTTAATTCTCCCTTCGCGGTCACATTGCCCCAACAACAGATTTACGCCTACTTATGAACTGTATATGTTTTCTGTTTTTTTTGTGGGGGGGGGGGGGGGGGAGGTTCAGGCTGCTCGGAAGCTGTCTTTTGGCCGGTATAGAATTTTGCACTTCCAAATGTGAATAGAGTGTCGAGGCATTCTATAAGGAAGGTCGGCTTGCTGATGCTATCCGTCATCGGTCATTAAGGGCTACAACCGACAAAGGACCGACTGATCGTCGCATGAATGGGCAATCCAAACTACATTTAGTGGCAGGCAACGCATCGTTGGTGAATTACAATTAATAGTAGGTTTACGAAATAAAATGACAGCACGCGGCGATAAACGCAACGCGCTATGAAAAATTTACAGAGCGATGCGCAATATACATTATGCGGCACATTGCCGGTAAGATATGATACCGAAAACCGAGAATATAGGTACGCAGTAGAAAACGCGCCGATGCGGGTGATTGCACTTTTTTTTTCCGGCGCTATATGACTGACAGCGCTTCTGCCGGCCAAAGTAGTTATCGCGGCCTTGGCGCCAAACAAGGACAGAAACTGCAAGGCAAGCGCGTCAGTGGCGATGCGCATGCTCAGATGTGTCCCGTTTCCAACTGTAGATGTCGCTCGTGCAGTTCCGAGCACGACGCTCCGGCGTTATAGATATGAGAGTTGACCACTGTACTGCCGCGAAGCAAGCACTTGCGCACTGCAGCGAAGTTAACACTCATGTACCGCGGTGAAGCTAACACCTGAGTACTGTGGCAAAGTTAACTCATGCATATGCGCAGTCCTTCGTTGGACTATTCTTTAGGACATAAATATTTTGCCCATGTTTGTCAGTATATTTTTATTTAAAGTGCTATTAAAAAATTCGAATATTGTAAAAAATACTCCATTCTATTCACTCTCAGAATTTCGCTATTCGCACAGCTCTACCCATTTAGGAGGAAGGTGCTTCATCCTTTGTGGTAGTTTCTTCGACGCATCAATTCATTCAATGGGAGGCAGCATCTAGCGTTACCAGCTGATCGTCCGCATTCGTTCAATGTAATGAATTAGCTGCTCTCTCAGTATGAGTTCAGTGACGTAGACTATAGGCCCTACCTTCGCTCTGTCTAGTCGCCTTGTTTATCGGATCACACATGACAAATTTGGTAACACACTTCTTGCCTTCAGCACATCTAAAGTAGCGGTAAGTTCAGTTCCGAGCACGTTAGGAGAGGATTCTCAGTAATAGCATTTACATACTCAATTTTATGCATACTATTGGATGCAGGCACGTTTTAATAGCTGACAAAGGTGACAGAAAGCGGAGGCCCCGCACTGTAGTCCGTGTCTGGTGGTCAAGCGAGCGTTGAACGCTATAAAATAATAGCAGGAAAACAAGGCACTCTTTCCGACTGAGTTAAGCCTACCTACGTACGTAACGACCACGCTGCTTCGGTATAGGTTACTCAGCGTCTAAAACTACCGTGACCGTCTATATTGCCGGCAACCGGCTGTCGAGAAGCGAGGGACAGTTTTTCCTAGAGTGTCTCGACGTCCCCTCTCCCGTCTCAGGACTTAGAGGCACTCTAGTCATTCACTCTTCCCACATTTCTTCTTCACTTTGATCGGCACATCGGAAACGACTCGTCACACGTCGACGCTCAAAGCTCCGCTTGGGAGACCCTTAAGGATCCGATGAAAACGCCATCCGCAAGGCCTCCCCACGGAAGGTGAGTCTCGCTTGACGCAACCGAACATGGGTCAGATCCGGTCGAGGCAAGAACCGACGAGGGTCAGAACAGTTCTCCCACTTCCCTTCTTTCCCCGTTTACATCCCTCTTTTTTACCCTATATTCTCTCGTTCTCTCCCAACAGTTCGCCGGTATCTGTACGGCGCGCACAGTTCGAAATCCCAGACCCCGTTTACAGGCAACGTGTGGGTGGCGCGAACAATCTCGATAAAAGCGCGCTGCTAGGTCATCCGCAGCGGCCATTTCACAGATTACAACAAGATGAGGAGACGGGAGGGTACAACTGCGCTGCTGTGTAGAGGCAATGGACACGAATCAAAACACGACGACCTCATACCCCTCCGCCGTGCCACCGCCACCCACGAATGCAACCATAACGAGTAAAAAAAGAACAAAAAGAAAGAAAATTGTGGAGGAAGATACAGATGGAGCCAAAAGAAACGAATACGCACATGAGAACGTTAATCCTGCCGTCACTCCTATATCATGAGGGCGTCACAATTCGCCGGGCCCAAAGATAACTGATAAAAAAAAGTGGGCTTCCGAAGAGTCAGAACGGCAGACTGAAGAAAAGAAAAGGAAGAAAACAATGAATTCACAAAAGGCTTGTTCTCCTCCTTTCCCATCACATTGCGGGGCTGTCTCTCTATACGGTTCGACGAATGCGTGAGGTAAGGCGAAGCCGTGTTTCCGGCGGCAAAAGTTGTTGCCGCGTCACGACATAAATCAAAAGGCGAAACGGGTCGTCAGGGGGATATAATCACTTTCTAAGCGCCGCTAGATGGCAGCGCCGCGCTGCGGTGTTTCCCCTAGGGAGAGATCGGCGATCCCCAGAAACCATGGGTCGTGTCATTCAGGGGATACGGCCACTCCGTTGCCGATTGTGGACTGCCTTTTTTTTTTCCCCTTTCCTTCTTTGTTTTTTTCACGCCTCTCTCCTATCCACCCACGTACTAGCACGAAACGGAGTGCCTTAAAACCTGGACGATGGGCATGACGGTTTCTGACGCAATTGCTTTATGGCTACGATCATGCGGAAAAGGTTTTCACAGCGTGATAATGTATATCGTCTGCCCGCGGAGATGGTGCGCAATTCAATATTCACGGTGGAATAAATGGCCGTGAGTGTTCCTGTTCTGCTAGGAAATGGCGACAATGTAAAGGATTCGATAATATACTATAGTAGAGAGCTGGCTGACGGGTCAAACGAAGCCACTTGCGAGGATGTTTGCTCCTTCCACACTCAGTAAGAGTTGTTAGCACCAAGTGGGCAGAGCATTTAAAGCTACAAGCACCTGCCGTGCAGAATGCGAGATTCCCTTGCTTAGCCTGACACAAGTGTTCCTTCGGGAACTCATACGAGACATCTAGTTTTCGCGGAGTGGCATAGCGCATATAGTGCGCAAGAAAGCGTCCGGCATTCTACTCACACTTCTCATGGCGATGTACTTATCACAAAGGTGGAGACACTTAGAAGAAGGAATTGCCGGCCAAATCTGGCATGTAGGAACGTCATCAGCTCACAACTACGTGCGACGCTGAAGGTACTCCACTGTTGAATCGTTCCGGAGTGATCCTGAACCTGTGCACGGTGACACGGTTACGCCCAATTCCGCATGAATGCAACGATTGGATGCATGTTTACAGAAATACTCGTGAGCGAGGTCACTGAGACTGTATAATCGGTCATTTATATGTATTCATATACATTCGTGTTTCGTTCAAACAGTATACCTTTCTTTTCAACTGATCGAACTGACGCATGCACGCTATAGACGATTCTTTCTATACTTATGTTAACGAGAGCAAGAAAACTAGCCATAACAACACCAACCTCAGCGACTCATGTACGCCCGCGTTCATCAGCGGTTAGTTGTCAGGCATTTCTTTTTTTTTCCACCCTCTTTCGCCCTACAATAGTCACCTTTCACCTTATAGAAGTTTGTACTCGCACCACCATGATCACTTGTACAGATAAGTGATCGTGGTGGTCTACGTGTCCACTTCAGAAAATGCTCCAGCCACCCCATCCCCTCTCTTCAACGTTACCACTAGTCAGAGAGATAACAGAAGAACAATGTCCCCAGCCGGTGACCACCCCTGAAAATAATTTCGTGATAGTGCCTTCGTGTAAGACCCCCAGGGAGGCATCGGGAGATGAACCGTACGTCATGTCTCTTGGGACTCGGAATCGGCGTAGCGTTGCTTTATCGACGATATTGTGCGAGCACATTCCTTTTGTCTTCTTATTGTTCCTTTTCTTTTTGAAGGCACAGAATCCATAATGCTTTTACACACGCCTCCCGGGAAGCGTTGCGCCGCGCATTTCACCCTGTCCATCGATCTTCGGCCTCGCTTGTCTTGACGGCTGACCTGTGACGAGATGCGAGCTATTAGGATGCCTCCGACGATTACTGTTTTTTTGCCAGGACACACCAGACGGTAGAGACCACTTCGATATTGCTTCCGTGCGATAGTACATGACCAAGAGCCGAGAGTTCTTGTCCATGTGTTTTTCGTGACATATTTTTTTTTCTTTTAGGGGCTTCATGCGAAGGTTGAGCGTTGGGCTAGTACGCGCAGCATTATTCGAAGCTTCACAGCGCAAAAAAGCACACTGACGAACATCTAATGACTCTGTGTGTCATTATACGTGAACGCGCTGTGAAACTTCGAAAAGCTTCACGCGAGCGGTTTCCACAGGTGGCAAAAAAACGGAGATAGCGGACGCTTCATAGTTGGATGCTGCGCAGCCAGAGACAGAGGAACGAAATTTCGGAAATGTGTCGACACGAAAGATACGTTATGAAAAAACAACAAGTCGGCATAAATTCCGTGCTGAAAACAGTCGAGCAGTGCGTAAATATTATTTGTTACCACCATCACCTACATAACCAGCGCATCCCAGCACCAGCAGACATCATACACCACTAGCAAACGATAGCCGGCACTGGCCAACGCTTGTCGAGATTAGCCATCTTTAGGTGACTCTAGCGAACATTCACCAGCGATAGCTAGTGCCAGTAGTACGCGAGTAAATGCGGAAGAAAAGAGCACCTGTCACCGCTCACCATTGCGGACTGCTTTCAGGATCAGCGCAATTTGCGTAACGCGTAACGTGCTACTTTTCAGAGAGACTGAGGAATGGGTAGTAGCTCAATAATAACCATACGAGAATTACCATAATCCGTCACTTCTACTTGCTCTGCAGTCGCTGCGACAGCAGCGGCTCTCACAATGGGCCAAACAGACCACCGCCACTTTTTCAATTAAACAACGGCCACTGGTATACTGCTTTTTCAAGAAGGAAGGAATCAGAAAAGCAGGGACGTGAACTAGAAAGGTGGCCTGTTGGATACCCGACCCGGGGGTGGGGGATAAAAAAGCGGAATAGATAGATGAGAGAGAGAACGAAATGTACGTGGCGGACTGCGCCGTCAGTCATAGGCGTTCGCTCAATCCCGCTGCCCTCAGGAAACGCAAAAGTGCGTTCAGTGCCTCCTATGGAAGAGGCCTTTGGAAGAGGCTTTTGTCCTGCAGTTTGCGTAGGCAGGCTTATGATGACTATGATGATGGTTATCGCTTGTAGCACCATAGAACCAGACCTCATACAAGAGGTGTCTCTACTGTTTCCACATGTTTTCAAGATGATCATGAAATGGGCCCAGAACAGTCTACTCTCATTTCCGTCCTAGGCTCGTGTAGCAGAAGGATCCTGCTTCTTCGCCTCCAGGCCCCAGCCACTTCAGCAGCGAAAGCAGCGAACTACACTGTTGTTACTGTTGCACGCTGCTTTCCCTAAATACTGGAGCCTCGTGAAAAATTCTTGAAGTAACGGTCTGATACGTACACCTTTCACGTACTGTATAGGCATGTAGGCTTTAAAATGGCGACATTGCTCACGTTCTGCCATTCACATCCAACGCCTAATTGAGGACGATTTTACTTTTGTTTCGTGTTATTCTTTTAAGAGGTGACGTTCTCAAGTTGAGCTTCCCTAAATGAACCTTGCACTCGCACAGCGCAGCCGATCTTACTTTAAGTCGACGCGCCGCAATAAATAAGCGCGCAGAAATATATTTCTCGAGCGCCTACCTGTCTCTTCCACCGCTTTCGTTCTACGCAAAGGGCGCCAAGAAAGAAAGTAAAAATAAATGTTGCTCACCGCAGTTCATTTTATGCGAATACGCCACACCGACGACAAGGCGTCTCGAGGCAGGCGAGAAGGCTTGGGACGAGGGAAGGCACGTTTAAAAAACACGCGCACGCCCACGAATGACAGAGAGGGCCGAGTTGAGATCACGTAAAGGAATAACGTACAAAAGGACCGCTTTTCGGACGGTCAATGTTCTTTATCAATATCACTGAACAGCTGCGTGAGCTTGCCGGAAAAGCTGACTTGTTGTTCTGACACCTTTTCATATTTAATATTCACGAGTGGTCACGTATACAGTTTGGAGGCGAAGACATGCGATTCAACGGAGCAACCGTAGCGCGCATTTAACTTAAGCCACTGTAAAAAAAAACTTTTCTAAGGCATGTATTAGTGTAACATTTGTATATTTCCCAGCGCACATCGTTATACCATGTGCACAAGGCTGTGCCTTTCCCGTTGTTGTGTATACTCGTAAGTCCAAGATCCCTGGTCTGAACCCAACGTTAGCAGCTATATACAGGCGCGGCTACATAGTCGTTTCTCAAGTTCACGCCTTGTGCAATACGGAATGGTTAATAGACTTCGTTCATTCATCTGAAAAGTGACCACCATTTTAAATAACAAGAAGGTAAAGACGTTAGCAGTTACGTTTTGCGATTTGCCCGAAGCGGGACAGACCGCGTCACAGCTGCGCGCCCACGCGTTTTCGAACACCGAAATTTGAATCAGCTTCGCTGACTTAACGTCGCCAAGACTGGTTAAGCAGCGGAGCTGCTTCAATCCTCTTGGGTTGCTTCTGACTCACTACCATGTAGCTGTGTGGCTAAGGACAAGGATGTGTGCAGTGGGTTGAGTTCAAGCGCGGGTACTCTTTTCCTTTCCGCACAACCCGGGACATTTGTTCCTTTCTTCATGTGGCACTATCGTTATCACTACCCCTATCATTTAGCAGTGGGCTTAGGGCAAGGTTGTGGTTAATGGGTCGAAGAAAGGCGCGGCTCCGCTTTACCCTTTAACGCAGCCCTTCCTTAACGCCTTTCTTTCTATATTGCCGTTCGCACAATCGCAATGTAGCGCTGTGAGAAATAGGTTAAGGGCAAAAGCGGGTTTGCTTTTCCCTTCTACGCAACCCTTAATCCCCAAAAGGACAGAAAGTTGAGCGAGTTGGTAAGGGTCCATAGTCAAAAGAAGAGGCGTGCAAGACATGGACACAAGGGGAGAAGTGAACAACACGACGCCGACTAACAACTGATGCAGAGCACAGAGACGAAAAAGAAAGAAGACAGACAGCTTATCCTTAATCTCCTCTTCCTTCTTTTCCTCCCTCCCTCAGTTCTTTTTTTTTTGTTTTTTACATTGTCTTTTGCATAGGCACTGTCATGTAGTGCTGTGGGAAAGAGCGGGTCCTCTTTTCCCTCATAGTCAACCCTTCCTTCCTTCTTTCTCTTCCACTCCTCCTCCTTCCTTCCTTCTCCGCCCCCCCCCCCCCTCAGTTATTTCTGTCTTTGTTTCTCTTTGCACTGTCTCTCGCATAAGCACTATCGTGTCGTGCTGTGGGAAGTGGGCCAAGGGAAAAAGCGGGTCCACTTTTCCCTTCTGCATTACAGCTCCGCTGTTAAGTGCGAACATAGCTGCGTACAGATCAAAGCCGACCTTTAAAAAGCTCTGGTGTTGAAGATCGCCATTCTCTCGCTAATATAGCGGCATGCAAACACGACGCAGCTATAAAACGCTTGTGTCTGCGAAGTACACGAATACTCCGTGCCCTTGAAGCATTGCATCGCCACTGCATTGTGTCTCCAATCCATCCCGTTTCAACATGCAGCCGCTCCATACGTCACTGCTTATCCCCCCGTTCATTTTCCCCACCAGTGACACGTTTCGGTGTCACGTCCACGTGTCGACCAAAGAAAAGCCTGCCTTTAGAGTGCGTGACAAAAAAGAGTGCCGCGCGGTGCACGATTACTGCGATAGCGTGACAAATGGTATGGGTGGGGCTAGTTTTGTCCTTAATTAAAGAGGAAAAAAAAAATCTCGAGAAGAGGCCCGCGCTTCAACTTTCGGTATTTATATACCTCTAATACTCGTTTCGAGAATTCAAGTTTATTTTCTTCTCAAAGCCTGGCGACACAAGTGCACGCCCATGTTTCATAGAGGAGCTCTATACGAGCAGCAAAGTGCAATCTGACGAGAAAGTATTTAAAATTAGCGTCGTCTTGCCGTCGTCCATTTATCTAGTGTTTCGAAAGCGTTCTCACTGTTGGTTTTGACATTAAGGAAGCACTACGTACAGCAACGCTACTGCAATGGCGTTTTGAAATCCTTTTAGAATGAGGCTGTAGTCTTTAAAAAATATATAAATATCGTCATCGTGGCTCTAGCCAGTGTGTCCTGAGCTCCTTTCAGCTGAACACTTTTGTTGGTGGTGTAATTTCATTGCCGAACACGTGTCCAACAACTTTAAACACCCCCCTCTCTCTTTTTTTTAAATTTTTACCGAACAAGAATATCTCTTAGTAATGATACACACCGAGGTGAGGACTTCAATCTAAACGGGGCCCTTTCGTGAATGGGCTGTGAGCGGGCGAACACAGCAGCCGGTCCGTTACTGCCCCTTTTGGCTGCTTGCTGTCGTCTGTAGAAAGCCCGCGTATTTGATGACAACTGTACCGTATATTTGATCCCGTAAATGCCGCTTTCTTTTGTTGCCACCCTTCTCTCCCACATTTCGATTTTCTTCCCCGTACGTTGCACCGAAGGTGAGAGCTTCAGCGGGGGGAGGGTATCTGCACACTATTGGTATTTGTGAGTTACATATAGGGAATGTTTTCTTTGATGCGTAAGAAAAATACCTTCACTCTACACCCTATTTTATTTTTGCTTTGATGCAAGTTCAATGAACTCAACTCAATGCAGCGCGGACAACAACCCGCCATGTTTGGCGGTTTCTATCCGGGACCTACTCAGTTCTATGTTCCCGAATTTACTTGTTTGTTTTCCTGCTTGTCTACCCGGACGCCCACGTATCAGCAAAAGAAAAAAAAAGGAAAACAGTTCTTACAGAATGGTAGTGAGTGCTAGCATCCCCAATAGTATACGTTCATTCACCCAAGCCTTGTATTGCAAGTTGTCTATTGATGCATACGACCATGGCTCATTGGCACATAGTCAGTTGCCGTGGTTTCCTGCTCGGGCTGACAGGCTGCGGCCCATATCGAGTGTCACATTCTCGCATGTTCGTTAGTTTCGCAACCTTCCTAAATTTTTACCGAAGCTAAGCAAAACAGAGGTCAAACGGCATAAGGGTATTCGGCGTTGGCTTTAGTGCTTCAACCTCAACGTGGCACCTTGGCCGTACTCCGCGCCACCACCTTGGCCTCCCTACCAGCAGACAGGCCGCGCACCTCTTTTTGCAAAACGGTAACCACGCATGGCCAATCGATACCAAATCGATACCAACGTGATGGTCTCGCGACAGGACTGCCGCAAGACCATCGATTCCTCCAAGGTGTCTAACATTGACAGAGATCAACCTGAACATACCTGGCATCCAGAAAAAAATCAGACTTGTCACCACCAGCTCTTAAACAGCTGAGCTTACTTCTACTATACGACAAGTACCGAGACTCCGCACACGTATAGGTCCAAGGATCCGTCCTGCCGAACAGCTCCACAGCCGCAGTGGTTATACCAACGACGGCCACAACCCTAAATGTGTCCACTCATGTAGATAGATCTTGCGAGATATCAAAGAGGCAGCTGTAGTGAAATGCGAAGACCGGACTCATACCTTTCGCCTATTCGAACGAATGACAGAGAAAAGACTGAACGAGCAAGCGCTCGTGGCCGCCGTTCGTGCTTAACGTCCCTTCGTCCTCTGTATTTGCTACAGCAGCCACTTTTTATGACGTACATCAGCTGTTCAGTCGCCCCCACTCAAGTCTCCGAACAGAACAAAATGTTTTAATCCCACTCACAGGGAGTTGGCTATCCTTTCGGGCCGGCAGTGACTACACCAGTAATTACACCTATTTCCATCGTCTCCAAAATCCTAATCTGAAGTTCGTATTGCTCGCCTCTCAGTGATCACTGCTCACCATCTAGACGAACGGCTTACAGATCTGTAAGAGCTTACAACTCACCATCGACCGCTCACAAGCCGCTCATCCAGAGTTAGAAGCCCAAAGTAACGAGCTTAGCGGGTCTCGAGAACCAGGGCTAACGAAACTTTCGCGATCAATCCCCGACAGTTCGGACCGCAACACGTCCACCCGCCTCCGCCCGCGCCCGCGGACATAAACATCTCCGTCAGGCAGGGCTTTGAAAATCGCAGCGCGCCGCGTACATACAACGTGGCTAGCGAGCCATCTAGGTAGGATCAAGCTCGAGACTCATTACAATGCCGCGACAGCGGGAAAACCCTCCAGCTACCCCCGACAACAGCCTCGTCTCCCAGTATCCGAAAAAGCCCAGAAAGAAAGCGCCGAGACTAAAGCTATGGCAAGCGGACTTCCCTCCCATCTGGCTCTGTAACTACCGGGAACGCCACGCTGTGTTGTATATAGTACCATGCACGCATCGCGACCCACCCCTACCCGGGGAGAAAAGCTTGAGCGCTGCTCTCGAAAGCCACGATCGGTGTAAAACTTTTCCTGCCCGTATCGTCGCGAGTGCCGCGTAAAACGAGCCGTACTAGCACTACTACTAGAACTACAAGCGAAGCGATGAAGGGAAAAGAGGGGGAACACACAACAAGGGGGAACACACGGGTTATGTATGGTGCTATGGTTCAACCCGGGGACTCCACGTACGTAAGAGAGCTGTACAGCATCGCGTCGAAGCCTCGTGCGCACGAGCAGAGCTTGTTTTGCAGCTTCGGTCATTTCATCCCCCCTCCCCCCTTTTATCCCTCGCTATCTGATCAGCGTAGGGCGTTTGTTGGAGGAGCGGTGGGCCGGCTTGCGGCGGGGCTTCGACCGACCAAACGACCGCGCGCTGATGACCGCGGCTTCTGCTGCCGCAACCGACGACGAGAGCGCAGCTAGCTTCGAACGCTCGTGCGCTCGTTGTTTAATTGCAGTTTAAACAGCGCGCAAGCTGGCTCGTTCCTAGTCGCGTCCGCTCCTTCGAACACCAAAAAAAAAAAAAAAGAAGGGGGGGGGGGAGCACTCAAGCAGAACGCACTCTTTCGCACAACTCCTTCGTGTACTTGTGTGTTGTCCGCATGTGAGAGTGATTTCACTGCCTCCCCCCCCCCTCTCTCTCTCCTTCAGTGCATGTCTCGCTTGCTCTTAAAACTACCATCCCCTTCACCCATACCCCTCCGAGTTCCCTCTCGCCTTGGACATCCAGAGGACGTCTACAGCAAGTGCAAGATGCGAGACCGCGTACGCTGCTTCCTGCTGCCTCAAATCCTTCCGCGTTGTTCTTTACGAGGTATTTAAGTTTCTTTTTTGTCAGAGGTCAATCAATCACGCCACGTGGGAAAACAAGAGTGGCAAGCGTCGTTGTTGCGCGATTTCTTTTTATGGCCCTCCGGCCTCCCCCCTCGTTCTGGTGTTAGCCGCAGCAAATTGGTTTTCTCCAGCAGCGGTGTCGGCCTGTTCAAGTATACCAGAGCGTTCAAGTATAGCGTATTGCGGCAATACGGAGTCGAAGCTACCGCGCTTGGTAAAAGCGCTCCCTAAATACTGAGGAGACATTTAAACATAACATCTTCCTCTTCTTTTTCTTTTTTTTACTCCCTCGTTCTTTCTCAATCCAAAATTTTCAAAATGTGCAGGGCTTTTCCTTCGCGAAATGTGTTCGGCGTTGGACGGCTTTCCTCACGCGTCAGATTTGCCTTACCCTGGCTACATTTATCTCGTGAGAGCCGTTTCTTTGCATTAAAAGGTAAGAGAGAGAGAGGCAGAGGATGTTTAGAAAATACAGTAATGTTTATCAGAATTCTCCGAAGCGACACAGTGGCTGTAGACCATCTTGAGGCCACGCGATGGGGTCGTCTTACACATTTAAGGAAAATGTGTTTACGACAGACAGACAGACAGACAGACAGACAGACAGACAGACAGACAGACAGACAGACAGACAGACAGACAGACAGACAGATAGATAGATAGATAGATAGATATTACGGAGTACGGAGGTGGGCGCAAGAAATGCAAGTGTTTTGCTGAGCCCTTCTCGCGCAAGGCGATTAAAGCTACGTGGGCTTTTTTTTTTTTTTTTGTTCTCATAAAACTGTCTGAGAACGCCTACAATGCGTATAAGAATAAATGAGACTGAGAAACACAACATTGCGGTCGGGAGATGAAGCGTGCCAGTCACTCTAGGTGTCATTTTACAACAACGCGGCTGCGGTGGGAGGAAGGAGCCCGAAGATTTTTGCAGGCGCGGTCCAAGGAAGGAGCCCCATTCATCACACCGGCGAGAAAGCTTCCTGACAAATTAATTCCATTCGGTTAAATTGCTCAGCCACACACAGCTCGCTGGAACAAAGACACGTCGTACAACAAAGTGAAGGAGCTACGTCGGGTAGAGCAAAAGTAAAAGAAAAAAAGAAGCGAAAAGCAAATGTGACGAAACTACCTTAAGGAAAGATTTGACGCGACTGGGGCTGCTGAGAGCCGCTAGGAGCGAAAATAATTGCTCTCTGGTGGTGATTAATGCGTTCGCAGTGTTAGTGCCGCGTAAAATTATAAAGGGAAGCCTCGAAAAGCGCTCAAGTCTCGAGTTTTCCGCTTCATTCCCTCCTATATCCCGCCTGATGATCTTCTTATCTTTTTAGTCTCGCATCGTGATAGGTAGAGCGGTGATGTAAGTCCTGGCAATACGTGTCAGACGCAGGCGTCGCACTTCTTCCACACCAGTAGTCAAGCGGGAATCTTTTATATCCAGTCGTGACTTGAGACCGTGTTAAAATAAAACTGCAGTTTGAGGTATTATACTTGAACTATATTTACGTATATGTTTTCTAGGAATTCGCTTCCGAAGCAAGACTGTGGACTTGACGTCGCTTGCATGGTTGCCTCCCGATGTTATTAAAATATGTTGCCTAATATTAGTTTAGTTTGGATGGTCAGCAAGATTGATATTACAACGCGCAAGAAAGCGGTTATGAGAACGCGAAGCGAGCTGTGTTTACAGCATAAGCACTGACTTCACCTAACGCTATTATGCGAGAACCAATGCTGTTCTGTTCAGCCAGGTGCGCAGTCAGCCGTACCTCAAGTAGTCAGGTTATATTTGAAAAATTTTCGCGTATTTGAACACGCCTGCTCAGTTATAATCATATCTCGCGAAGAAAACGACTCATTAAAAACGACTCGCAGATGTACGTAGCAGACACCATAGGAACATATACCAGTAAAATTTCAGTATCATGACATAAACCACGCGCTTTCCTCCGGCATTTTCAAATATCAATATGGAGCCTGTAATGCTCATATGGGCAGTTTTGCCTTACTTTCAAACTTGTTTAGAAGCTATGCACCTTGCGGCGGCATGGAGAAATTCTACCAAGATGTTACCGCGGGTCCTACTACATAGATACGCGGTTCCTTTTAAAGACGATAGTATTTCTTGGGATACTTGAACGCAGAAATTTTGGTCTGTCTTTCTGTTTTTCTGTCTGTCACACGATTCAGCCACCCGGCCAAAGTTGAAGCACTTGCCTAACGCCCAGCCATCTTGAACTGGTAGCTGCGTTCATACTTGTCAACATGGTCGATCAAAAAGCAAACTTGAGGCGCAACATCAATACGTACGTCGTGGTGTGATCCTTTACTAGAAAATACATTGATACGAAATTCTAAAGACCCTAGTATCTGTGAGGCTGCGCTAAATATGCGACGCTATGCACGAAAAGGCCTCTGCCGACGATTTGGTGCTGCCACCTGGCAGTTACCCAGGGATTCTGCACGAGCTCATGTTTCCCGACGGCACTGCCAGATGGCGTCCATATCTCACGCAGCGTAGTACGGCCAGTAGAAGACTGTCGTCTTTCGACGACATTTGCAGCGTAGATAGATAGATAGATAGATAGATAGATAGATAGATAGATAGATAGATAGATAGATAGATAGATAGATAGATAGATAGATAGATAGATAGATAGATAGATAGATAGATAGATAGATAGATAGATAGATAGATAGATAGATAGATACGGGAGTTCAGCAAATTAAACTGGTTAACGGAAGAGACGCCGCAATCATTGGGAGATTTTGATTTTCTGGAAGTCACGTGCGATGAGCACAGATAAATTCTCGCAGCTTTCGTTTATTTCATTTCATTTATTTAGAAACTGTTGGCGTCGCAACAGTTTCTGGCGTCGCAAGTGAAATTGTCTGCACCCCCTTACAAAAATGCCATATATGGCGATATCAGGAATTGGGCAAATGTGGCTATATATGGCACGTGCCCGTATGTGGCCGTATGTTGTCGTATTTGCCCAAATCGTTTTAGAAACATATCTGGCAATGAAAGACACACACGAGGAATGCCATGTACGACACTTATGCGTATTGGGCAAATACGGACATGTAGGGACACGTGCCATATATAGCCAGATATGCATATATGGCCATATATGTATATCTGGCTATATATGGCACGTGTCCGTGCGTGTCCGTATTTGCCCAATATGCATCAGAGTCTTACGTGGCGTTCCTCGTGTGTGTCTTTCATTGCCACATATGTTTCTAAAACGATTTGGGCAAATACGACAACATACGGCACGTGCCATATATAGCCACATTTGCCCAATTCCTGATATGGCCACATATAGCATTTTTGTAAGGGCCGCCTCTTTCTGCGTGTACGCGAGTTCAAATTCTAGTTCGACAAAAAGCGCGCGAGAGCGCGCTCTTTCGATCCCACGGGTCTACACTTGTATTTCATATTTCTCTATGCGGAGCCGCTATAGTGCCATTGCGCAAGTTCAAGAAACAACATTAGTATAAAAAAGGATAGCACAGCTGCTGCTAGATCCGAAAAAATGCTGATTGCGTAAACAGCTGCTCCCCTCAAAATCAGAATCCTCCTCCCAAAAATTTGCGCGCCAACGCAAGTTTCGCGAAAGCATGCTGAACACTTTTCCCCATCACGGAAGGCCATTTGAATCGAGAAACAAAGAAATCCTTTCCCTATACTCTTTTATTTTTCGCAGGCGAGACAGGCGGCACACCGAAACTGCACCTGCAGCTCGCGAACCAACGCCTGTCAGGTATACAGCCATTGCCGTATACCAAGTTATAGATTGTTTCTTGAAATGCGTAAAACACGCCGATTTGTGATCAACAAGTAAACGAAGCACAGAATACAAACAAACAAACAAACAAACAAAAAGAGGAACGGGTAGGGAAAGATAAATCTGACGGTCGCGCCACTTTGTGTATACCATACGGAGGGCCGACGGCCGCGATATTTCTCTGTAAGCTTGCGCTACCGAATCCATCCTCGTCACGAGAAGCAGTCTTTAAGTCGAGGTGGGCGTCTTTGAAAATGGCTCCCTTTCGGGAAAGCGCACCCCCCCCCCCCCCCCCCCGTGTACACCAGAAAACTTCAATCGCAGCGCAAGCCCTCTAAACGGCGCGCGGAGCGCGGCAAGAAATATGGCTGCCAGCAACGTTCTACGATAAAGTATATATCATAACCGATTGCTACATTCCAGAGCCAAAACGATAAAGTTATTTTTCTCTCTCTCTCTCTCTCTATCTTATGGGATGTGACGTGGCTCGAGTGAGAAGGAAATGAGTTGAAGAAGGCAAAATAGGGAAAGTGGGAGGGGAAGTGGGGGCAAAGCGGGAGAGGGAAAAGGGGGGGGGGGGGCGATACGCCAGCCCAGACATGGCAGGCGAGATTTACGAGGCCCAAATTGGAAACCGGAGCCCCCATCTGCGTCCCGTTTGCGCATCTGCGCTGTGCAGACGCAAGTAAGGTACAGAAATGGCGGTGCGTAAATAAACGAAAATAAAAAAAAGAGGAAAAGAGACGGCGGCAAGACAGAGGGGGGAAAAAAGGAGTAGGGGGGTGGGGTAGGATCGAATAGGAAAAGACGCCTGAGTATCGATGTCGTAACCGTCAAGGGAAATCAAAAGCGCATGCGAAACAAGCATGTAATGGACTGTGCAAACAAGTATATAGGCGAACGTGTGTAAACGACAAGGGTCCCCAGATTACGCAACGAAATACGCAGTGTAAGAAAGGGGGAGCGAGGAAGGGATAGCGCCTTGGTGGACTCCTTTGCGCCGCCCACGTCGGTCCGGTCTAACATTCGCTCTTTTGCCGAAATCCGGCGCAACAGAAGCGATATCTGCTGGAAAAAAAAAAAAAAAGCGAATCTTTATTCGTTTCGCTGCATTCGCCACGCATGTGTGGACTGTATCGCTTGCGTAATTTGTGCCCTGTACATGATCCTTTTTTTTTTTTCCTTATTTCAGAGGCTTTTGTTTTGGCTCCCACGGGATGCGGCCTGTCGTGCAAACAGTGGTAGGCTTAAGGATTGTGTTGTATGCAACCCCCTGGGTAGGCTTCTTTCTTTCTTCTTTTTTTCAGGAAAGGCGGCGCCAAAGTGTCGGCTAAAAGTGGAACAGCGAGTTAGGGCCAAAAAGAGCGGAGCTTCCCCCATGGGCTATGGATACATTACAAAATCACCATGAGCCGAGAGCAAATGTGTGACAAATCCCCGAGGAACGTTCTATGAGCGACGAGACCGGGACGCTTGGAGTGCTAGAAAACAGCGGGCCAGCACCAGAAATGCCCGCGTGCACGTTGTTCATATACCCGAATTGGTGGTCTCCTTATAACACAGCATTTGATTTCAACACTGAACGTACATCTAAAGAAGGGTGGGGGAGGGGAGTGGGTGAAGCAGCTTATCTGTAATACGAATGTTTTATGAATATGGAAAAGCTTAGTACGTTGTAGTTGCCGTCTCCCTTTTCCACCGCAGACAGACAGGAGAGAGGTCTGTCTGCGGCAATACTGTGAACATCAACCGCGCATCAACGCAGTATGCCGCACAACGCTTTTTCAGCATCAGTCACGCTGCCGATATCCTTCTCGTAATCATAATACAAATATACTCAGCCAGTTCATTCCGAAGAATGAGCGACTGGACAAGCGGAAATGGTTCGTCTATGCCTGCTGCCAAATGAGAAGGCCGGGAACATGCTTAGCGACGCCAGAAGCCAGAGGCCCGCGCCGCAGAAGCAGTACATACAGGGTGTTTTTTTTTTAGCTGCAACACATTTTTAAAATTAGAAAAACATAAATCGCGGGGATGTCTTGTGTACCATTCGAGCGTACGGGTTGGCGGCCTCTAGATACAGAACAATTACCGCACTTGTATGCATAATTAGCGAAATTACGCTAATTAACTTTTTAATTATCAGCAATTGGTGGATATAGTAAATGAGTACTTTGGAGCCCGTCCTCGACACTACCTGTCCCAACGATCAAATTTTGAATAGCGGAGTGCATGTCGGAGCTACGCGAACAATTAGTTCCTCGTGGCAGGCTCCTTGATACCGAAACTAGACGAAAAGAGAGCGTCTGTGACGTCGATGTCGCCGCCCCCACGGCTTTCATCACTCGCCACTCGCCCGTGGTCACCGCCGCTCCGGCCGCTCCGGCCGCGCAAGCAGCTTGCGTTATCTCCTTCTTATCTGCGGCGTTGGTCGCCGCGGGCGAGTGACGAAAGCCGTGGGGCGGTGACATCGACGTCACAGACGCGCTTTTCCCGGCCGATTTCGGTTTCAAGGAGCCTGCCACGGGGAACTTATTGTTCGCGTAGCTCCGACATGCACTCCGCTATTCAAAATTTGATCGTTGGGACAGGTAGTGTCGAGGACGGGCTCCAATGTACTCATTTACTATAGCCACCAATTGCTGATAATTAAAAAGTTAATTAGCGTAATTTCGCTAATTATGCATACAAGTGCGGTAATTGTTCTGTATCTAGAGGCGCCAACCCGTACACTCGACTGGTACACAAGACATTCCCGCGATTTATGTTTTTCTAATTTTAAAAATGTGTTGCAGCTACAAAAAAAAAAAAAACACCCTGTATGTGCCGCCAGCAAGAGGTCCTTGCATGGCGTTCGAGCCATCGACGTAGAAAGTAATCGCCTCAGCCGAGACATACATGCATGTCTCCGTAAGCTCATTGCTTCATTTATATCAGAAAATAAAAAACCCAGACAGCCGCGCTCAAATAATGCGTTAGCAAGTATCATCAACGATCCTTTTCTTAAATGCGAAGCATTTCTTAGCGAACTTCGGCGACTTTGAGCGTATCTATCTATCTATCTATCTATCTATCTATCTATCTATCTATCTATCTATCTATCTATCTATCTATCTATCTATCTATCTATCTGCTTACGACTTTGTGCTCTCCTGGCCGTTTCGTTTAGGGGATGTATACGAAAATTGGCGTGGCACAACATGACTGCATGACGAACATAAATGACAGGTCATAAGATGAAAATCATGATATACATGTCAAGAGTGGCATGATTTACATGCCATGGTCTTTGTGCTCTCCTGGCCGTTTCGTTAATGGGATGTATGCCAAAATTGCGATGGCGAGACAACAACATATGGCGACCATGGGTGACACATTCTAATAACATGAAAATCGTGACATCGATGTCATGAGCGGCATGATTTACACGGCACGCGTTTGGTTAATGGGACGTATACCATAATTGCTATGGCACAACACGACTGCATGAAGAACGTAACTGACAGGCCATAACATTAGAATCACGACATGTGTGTCATGAGCGGCAGGGTTTACATGTCACAGTCTTGGTGCTTTTGCGACCGTTTCTTTAACTTCATATGTACCAAAATCGGTATAGCGGGACAACAATGCAGATCCATTTTACGTTCCTTATGCTTGCTCCGCATTTCCTTGATTCCCACTGCACGTGGGACCTGCCTTTTTTTGTGTTGTTGTTGTTGTTCGTAACGACAGCACCGGGCGGCCACCTTCACTGACACAACCGTACCACATCAGTCCCTCCCCGCCTTCTAAGAACACGTAGGCGTAATGGAAAACAATATGGAAACTCTGCCTTTAGCGAACACCGGGAATTATAAGGGCCGGTGGCATTATATGACTCAGGTCTTTGACATGACCAATTCATTCATTCATTCATTCATTCATTCACTCATGAGTATTGCTTTACTCAATTACATTATTGATTGATTGATTGATTGATTGATTGGAGTTAGAATGATTTTATTTGACGTCAATAAAGAAGAAAATACATGGTAAGTATAAACAGAAGGAGGTCCCGTAGTTACAAACTGAAATGGGACGTCCTGTGCGTGATAACATGGTGAATAATACAATTAAAATGGCAATATGTGGACTTAATAAAGGTGATAGTTAATGTGACAGGGGGAAGTAATACGGATGATTGCTTGCTTTATTTATTTATTTATTTATTTATTTATTTATTTATTTATTTATTTATTTATTGGTTGATTGAAAGCCTCGTAACAGGCAATCGGCCTTATCTGAATATTGCCATAGACCTTCTCTACTTACGACGACAGGAGTTTCTTCTTTTCGTCTTTTATGTCTTCGATTCAAAGGAACCGAACACTGCTGTATTTGCGAGGAAGTTAACTTCAGACTTCAGACTTCAGTTATACCACCGTGTGTCTGCTCCCTCCCCATCACCTTACTAGGGCGGAGAAAGTTGCGCTTAGGATACTTCGGGCCGGGGTGACCCTTACACAGGCAGCAATCTCTGCGTGGAAATGGTGCACCATACCACTTGGTGATACGTGTCCGTATTGTTCTGTTCCCGTGACGGACACAGACTCACACCATCTTATATGGACATGCACAGGACTCCATCGGGAGCGCTGCCGTCTGCTTCAACAAGCCGGTCTCCGCTACGGTGCCTCGACCAGTTATGATCATTGGATACACGATAACAGATATCACAAAACAGTACTTCATACACAACACAGGACTTGCAGCACACATTTAACACAACACGCCATAAACCATGCCTTAAGCCCCCACCCCCCCTTCCTCCCAACTCATTCCGAAAAAAAAAAAAAAAAGAACTTCAGAGTTAGTAGGGGGGTGCGCTTTCCTGAACGGCCTTCATTTCTCGCCGTGCTGCATACCCTTCTGGCAGCGAGAGCCTGAAAGCGAGGATGGTGGCGGCGGCGGCAAAAGGCCAGCGAACCTTCAGAGCTTCTCTCAAAAGCCAGAGCGAAAACAGCCTGAAAAGGCGACCGAGACGGCAGCGCCAACTTTCCAACATCGCGAACGACCGGCCGGCTCCAACACTCGTGCACGCACCGCTCGTTGTTTCACGGATTTCCACGGGCAATTTGAATGGCGAAAGCTCGTAAGAGAGCGAGCGAGAGACGCCGACGTCGCCCATTCTCTACACGAGTCCCGTGCCTGTGCCGGCCTCATCCATTCTACGCTGCCTCGTTCGGACCCGGCTTCTTCCGGACGCGTTCTCGGATGGGTCGGGCTGCAATCGGGCCGGCACTGAGCGAGCAACGAGGAAGGCGGTGGCGAGAACTCAGGGACGGCGTGCGAGTGGCATGTTTAGGGCTCCGGACCCGACGTCTCGCATCTCTTCAAGAGTGGTGGTGCTCGCGCTCCGAGGGCTCGTATTTTTCGGGGCAGCGTTTCCGACAGAACCGATCGGTGCCGCGGCCATCCACCTCCCCCCCCCCCCCTCCCCCCGCACGAGACGGCAGGAATGGCATGAGACCTTTTCTTTTTTTTTTTCCGAGCTCAGTTTCCGAGTCGCTATGATTCCATGCAGCGTGGTAGCTGGAAGTTTACGCGAGCCTGCTTAAACAACGTTCGTGAAGGGATGAGAGCTTGAAGGCTTTTCATTAGCTTCACGCTCTGCTATCCTTATCGTTCATAAAGATCGCTTTTGATAATTTCGTCTGTTGTCAAACAAGACACAACGGAGTGATCGACTCCATGACAGCGTACAAAGGGGCTCAGGAGGATTGGAAGTATAACAACTAATCAGAAGTAACTCTGCCAGGATCTCATGAAATCGCGACGACATAGCTATGGCCTCTTCTTCTCAAATGGCTTGGTCGGTAATATTAAAAGTTGTAGTCTGAAGTGACTTAAGCAACTTACAAAGCAATCCGTCGTCGATTTGGGCCCCACCTAAGAAGGAAATGCCAGACTGCTATTGTTGAGCCTGGGGTATCAGCTGAAAGTAGCTGCATCAGTCTGCGTGCTCGTAGGCATAACAGTCTCTTACAAACAAGACCTGCAGAGCAGCCGTCTTCCAGCGCACCGAAAGACAGATACCTCTCTCAGATATGCGCGCGCTTCGTACACCGAATTCACTCTGCATCCTCAACTTCCTTCGCATCGGCCAATTTTTATGCTCTGCGTTCCCTCTCCACTTGTTCTTTGTTGAGATCAGCTTGCGTAATTTGAAATGTTTTTTTCAACGCTTTCTTCCTCCTCAAATGCGCAGCATTCTTGAGGAGAGTCAACCATATTACAACTATATCTTTTATCTAATCTTATCTCTAGGCGACTTGTTACCTTTTCTACGTAGTGCATAGCCTCCCTAACCTTCCTTAATCTAATTTACAATGCCACCTACCCGAAGTTTGAAACACAATCCATACAACTGTCTTTCAATCTAGTATCTATAGTACGTTTCGATATCTTTCCTATCCATCCGTTATGATGCTCCTCCACTCTACAGCAATTATCAGTCTCATTGGTAAGCTCACTCTCTCTACGTCTGCTTCTCAGCACGGCTCACTGTTCGCTTAACCAGAGTCCGTCACACTCTCCTTCAATTGATTTTGGGGGTTTTACGACCCAAAACCAGTTCTGATTATGAGAGACGCCGTAGTGGAGGTATCCGGAAATTTCGACCACCTGGGGTTCTTTAACGTGCACTGACATCGCACAGCACACGGGCCTCAACATTTCGCCTCCATCGAAATGTAGTCGCCGCGGCCGGAATTCGATCCTGCGACCTTCGGATCAGCAGCCGAGTGCCATAACCACTAGACCACCGTAGCGGGGCACACTCTGCTTCAAGTCGCCCAAATCCGTGAACACGGCTTTCCTTCTCACGCCCTATCACTTCAGCACACTGCACGCAAATTGTCGCCGAATTCGCGCGCGACTCGGATCTGGAGCGTGTTGTTCCGCGATTCCCGAGGTAAATGCCACGGATACGGTTTCACCGTCTCGTTCCTTATATTATATGGCCGAGCGGGTCGGCACCGTTTCCATAAACCACGCTCGCGGAAGTGACGTGTTCGCGGCGATAAGGAGTCACCGAAGGCGGGCCTTTGCATAAATAAGACGCGAGGGAGCGGTAAGAGAAGGCACCAGCTCGTTTTTCTCGCGTTCTCTTAGCCGTGAGTCTGGGACAGAGGCCGTTCAACCCTTCCTTCTGATTTGTCAGCTCCTCGTTGTTGTGGGAGTATTACAACTTACATCCAGAAAGCGCAGGTTGCTTTCGATTAAGGTTATCTCCTTTTCTCGAACACCGCGCGCCTGTAGAGAAACTGCGAAAAGCGCTGTCCTTGCCGAAATTTATGGGCAGAACGTCAAGTTTCCCGTTCAATCTAATTCTAGTCTTGGATAAGAACTTAGAGTGGCGCTCATAGAACGCCTTAGCACGCGTTCTATGAGCGCCGCTTGGCATGATAACGTGTTTTTTTATTTAAGTGCGAAAAAAAAAAGGGAATTAAGTTAGGCTGCGTTAGAGCAGGTTATCACAACACCATGATATTCATATTATAAAAACAAACAAAAGCAAGAAAGAACAGGGAAGAACCCTTACCGCGAAAATGGTGGTTAGCGAAGCTTCTGCAAACGTGAACAGGTCAGGTGTTATGCCATTATAGGCGAAGTTTGCGAGGTTTGTTGTGATGTTTGGGTATGGTGGGTGATGCTGCGCTGAAGGAAAAGGCTGGAGTAGGCATGCAGTTTCGATTAGCAGGGACTTCACAAACGAATGCTTTACGGCTGGTTTTTGGCGGGTTGGAGAAACTGCGGTAACCACCACTGTGCCGTTAGGGGAAGGATTTTGAATGGCCTTGTTTTGTTCGGTGCGTTGGCGTTGGCGTATGTAAAAAAAAACAACAACAACAAAAAAACATGAAGCACATGCGCATAAAAAGGGAGCAATTTGCCGTTAATTTTTTTAAAACAGCAACTTTACTAGTAAAGACTGCAAAACTATGATCACTATAATAAACAGCTACGGGCTGCATCATGGTCAGATTACACATGTGGTTTCCAAACGTCAGATCTATGTACGTCCGCTGGATGATTATAGGGCAAGTAGATTGTTTCTTACAGCGTAGCGCTTATTGGTCAAACGTGAAGTTAATGATGTGCTTTTCCATCGGCTCAGTAGGTGGCGGGTGGCAGCAAAGAATCACACCCGCTACCGGTGGCATTGGTTGCCCAGGTTGGCTCCATCGCTTAAGCTTGAAAAGCGAGAGTCAGGGATGGAACCCTGCCCGCTGGCTCAGCCGTAATTGCTTGGTCGATGATAATGAACCAATGTCACTGATATTTGGAAATGTCGATGTTAAATTCACCCACGATGATGAGAGGTGTATTGGCATTGTGTGCGAACGGCGACAGAGCTTCCATGACGATATTCCGCACATGACATATGGGAGTGTTTGGCCGAATGTAGAATGTCACGATGACAACGCATTTGGGGGTCGTGATGGTGCAAACGTTACCACACACCGAAGTGTGATGCAGCCGAACTCGTACGGATGAAGCTGTTATACGTATAATGCTTCATGTAGACACTGACTCCTCCATCTCCGGGAGTAGGATCGGAGATGGTGTTGCTAGAATATCCAGAGATTGGTGTATACCCTTCCAGGGACTTGTACACACTCCCTCAACACTTCACCCCCCCCCTCCCCCCGATTTTGCCCTCACACCCCCTCCAAAAATTCTCCAGATAACCAAGAGTAGGGCATCGTGCATGACATCCTCTATGTGCTTGTGCAATGAGCTTACATTCAGAGCAGCCACAATGAAATCGCGCTCCATTGTCCGTTGGTGTAGCTTTTCGGCATATACTTTGGTAATGGTGTGAAGGTGATGATTTTGCAGACGTCGAAACTCGTCCAATGGCTGGCGATAGAAATTCTCACGACCATGGTAGAAGTTGTGATCATTCGAGTTGGTAAAATAGAGTCGATTTATTGATTGATTTCTGGGGTTTTACATCCAAAAACCAGGATATAATTACGAGAGACGTCGTAGTGGAGAGCTCCTGAAATTTCGACCACCTGGGGTTCTTTAACGTGCACTGACCCTGCACAGTACGCGGTCCTCAAAATTTCGCCTCCATCGAAATGCAGCCGCCACGGCCAGGATTCGACCCCGCGACCTTTGGATCAGCAGCCGAGTACCGTAGTCACTAGGTCACCGTGGTGGGGCGCTTATTCGTGGAGTGCCCAACACCATACACTACTGCCAGAAAAAAGAAAGAAGGATGTGTTTGTAATGATGAAACGACTGTGCAAACCAACCGTCTCTCTATCCCTGTCTTCACCATAAGTTCACCGGGACGGACTCATTGAAATGTTGGAACGTTTGCGCGCTAACGATGATATCACCCAGTGACGGTCAGTGCAAGACTTGCCGTTTATGGACCGTATAGAGTCGTGCAGATTTCTACATAAAGCGAAGCGATATTGTCTATTTCATTTCTCACGCAGAAAACAAGGATGCAGTTGCAGGAGTACATTCCCTGCGACAGCGCATGCGCAGTTTGGCTCCGAAGCCTTCGCTTCAACGCCAAGAAGAGTTGTCCGCGATAGCCCGCGAGTATAAGTAGTGGCTGTCGGAAAGGGACGCAGATTTCTTCAGCCCTTGAGCGAGCACGGCGCAGCTAAAGTCCCTAGATACTCCACTTTTTTTTTTTTTGATAAGAAGAATATCTAGGAACTTCAGGCGCAATGTATAGCGCGCGCAACCGTTTGCATCGCAACCTGTCGCTCCTTGCACGTGTTACGGGAGCGCGCCTTGGCAATGAGTCTACTCCTTCATGCATAAACCCGACTTAAAGCGCAAGGATTGAATTTTTGCGTGTTGACCACGAAGTCGCAGTCTAGCCAAAGGGAGATTCGCCTCAAAAAAAAAAAAAAATGTTGCTGTTTTTGTTTAGTTTTCATTGATGTGATGTCGCGCGGCTCCTCAACCTGGCAAGCAGAGACCGCAAAATTTAGCCCTGCTGGTGTTACCACTATAGCACATGACTACTGCCAAAAACAACAGTAACAAGGAGGACGGCGGCAACATTAATTAAGTAAAAATATCAATATTTCCTCTTCCCGCCTGAGGTGGTGTACTCTACGTTGCGCGTTGCGTTGACTTAGAAAACAGGATAAGCAAGGCGCTTATATTATGTTAAACAGATCAAACTTACAAACAAAAGTTGCCAAGCCTACGCTTTCACCTTGTTCTGGCACAAAATAAAAAAAAAAGAACGTGGTAGGCAGTGTTCTGTTGCAATGACTTTAAATCCTCGTCACTCATTGCAACCAAACGTAGCGCATATTCAAGCGTAGCTTTTGCTAATGTACAGTATTGGTGCTGGACACCAAAGTAGCTTTGCTTGCGAGAGTTCTTGCGCTCTCCTGTATTCCCCTCGGAGGTAGGGAGACAATAAGACACGAGAACGCGGCGCCCCTAGTGCCTGGGTGCCCCAGCACTAAAACTGTCTACATTAGGTCCTTCCTGAATGGTGTTCCTGCGTGGCGCATCCTAGCCACTATTTTTGGTCCGTGCACGAAATACGGCATTGAGGTTATCGAAGCTAATCATGCCACTGCCAATTTTAAGTACAACCAACTGGCTCCATGCGACTCTATTTTAAATACCAATGGGCCGCCTAAAAATTACTACGAAAATCGACTCACCGGTTATGCTCGTCGAGCGCACTGTTTTATAACGTTACTGTTTACTCTTTAAATAAATACAATAGGAGTCAAACTAGTAACGGATTGCACTGTGACATTCTATTCCCTGTCATACCTGGATTCGATATCAAAGGCATTCTGTGCGTTATACAAGCCTCTTCGACCGACCAGAATTATGCATCCTCTGCGGCTGAATTCGACCCACATTTGATTCCAGTTAAACATTTTTTTTTCAAAAGCTTCCACCTAAACAACTGGGTATGCCGGGCCCGACTTCTGATCATCACCCATTCAGGGCAGTAGTTACCTGGTGCTGCAGGCTGCAATACTTCCCACATGTTGTTGTTTTCTGGAGTTTTGCGTCCCAAAACCCGCTATGATTATGAGAGACGCCGTAGTGGAGGGCTCCGCAAATTTCGACCACCCGGGGTTCTTTAACGTGCACTGACATCGCACAGCTACACACGGGCCTCAACATTTCGCCTCCATCGAAATGCAGCCGTCGCGGCCGGGATTCGATCACGAGACCCTCGGATCAGCAGCCGAGTAGCATAGCCACAAGACCACCGTAATACTTCCCACATATCGTGGAGAAATAAATAAACAAATAAATAAGTATTGATTTCTGGAGCTTTACGTCCCAAAACCACGATATGATTATGAGAGACGCAGTGGTGGAGGGCTCCAGAAATTTCGACGACCTTGGGTTTTTTAACGTGCACTGACATCGTAAATAAATAAATAAATAAATAAATAAATAAATAAATAAATAAATAAATAAATAAATAAATAAATAAATAAATAAATGCGACCATGCTGCTATAGAATAAGCGTTTAGCGCATCCAAGGGCCTAGCGTTATGCTGCAAAAACAGACAGAAACGTGGCAGACATTGAAAAGAGAGAAAAAGGTAAGCTTAATTTACGCAATAGCTACATAAAAACAATGCGGCATCATTAAAGCGGTTGCTAAGTCTTTTGTTAGGAACTATGACGCTTAGTGGTTCCACACGCGCTGCTCGTGCCTTGCGTTCCCTAACCGGTTGGACTGTAATGAACTCAGTGGGTCTTGCGTCCGCATTGAAGCCGCGTACGAAGCATTCCGCTTCGTTAGAGCCGAGACAGCTTGAGGCAGCGTGTGAACAGACTTATTAAGTTTCAAAGAAGCGTAATGTTAAAGGGAGTGCCTGCAGCTCTGATTTGCATACATCTGGTTGCCGCTCGCATATACACTCCGCAGTCCTCAATGATTCCATAGTGGTTCAGGCAACCAACGAGCGCATTTTTAAAAGAACCAAATGCGATGAAACAGGAAGCGTGAGTGTGTCTAGTTTAGCGCATGTGGCGCGTGACGTGAGGCAATCGGATTTTTTGCTCGTCGACTTACGCAAATTTACTCCGCACACTCTGGCGACCATACGGAACTGTCTTGAAATGCGGACATGTATGGAAAGGCGCGCAAGTGTAAGCGTGCCTTATTGTGAATAATAATAATAATAATAATAATAATAATAATAATAATAATAATAATAATACGTCACAAAAATAAAAAATAATGAATAGAAAGACGTCATAGCGATGGCGAGAATTGGCATAAAAAGTACCAGCGTCGATTTTCGTCATTGCGCTATGTAATTGATACTACAAGAAAAAGACGAATAAGCGCTTAGTCAGGAGTGCTAGTCAAGAGCGTTTTGCGCTATAACTGTGTCTTCCCTGGATATGATGGGAGAGTGGAAGCTTGAAATGGTTAGAGGTCCACATAGTTTCGTCAGTGATACCGGACGCAGGTTGACTGCTTACAATATTTGCTCGAAGATTTTGTCATCACTTTAAGGCTCCACGTTCTTCTTTACATCTGTATTTGAAAGTTCGCGTAAGCATATTTCCTTGACAATATTTACTGCTGATTTCATTTGAAGACATCTCTATCTGTTGTTCCGGCTGCATTGCTGCCTGTGAGTGTGATGATGCAGGATTCAAGAGATAAATTGTGCTCTTTCGGGGTTGTGAGTAAATTAGTACTTGCTAATAATAATATTTCATGAAGTCTTACGTGCCAAAACTAGATGTGATTACGAGGCACGTCCCGTACTGGCGTAATTTTGACTACGTGCAGTTCCTTAACTTGCACCTAAATCTAAGTAAACAGGTGTCTTAGAAAGCGTGCACGTTGATCGGCCTGAATTATTGTAGCTGTTAAGGCTTGATGCTTGTCCGTACGTCGTCTAAGAAAAAATTGGGGCAGCTACACACTACTGCTGCGAAGAATGAGGAAGCAGCGTAGCTGGTGGCGTACCTCTCCTCCTCACCTCCACTTCCCTTTCCCACTGCTTGCTGCGCTACAATGTACGAGACTATTATGATTTGCACTCTCCCCTCCTCGTTTACTTCAACCTCGCATCATTGCTGCTCATTCCCACTTCCCTTTCCCACCTCCCTGCTATACCACATAATACGAGGCTATGCTATGCTTTACTCTGTCCCCTCACCTCCACTTCTCTTCCCCCCCCCTTGATATACATGTCTGTGCTATGGTATGAAATGCTTCCGCGTTTATATGACAGTGAGTATGGGTACATGAGTGCAGGAGAAGAGGTGCGCGCTCGAATGCCGTGCATTTCATAGAGGTACAGGCGTACTTACTTCCCGATGACAGTTTTCTGTTCGCAGATTACAGATTAACGCTCGGCTTAAACAGCTGAGCTGCTCGAAACTAAGAGGGTATATGCGCCACAGAAAGCGGCTACGTGCTAAGTAGCTTCTAGCATAGCATAACCATGCATAGTGTAGTCTAGCAAGGGCATGGGAAAGGGGAGCGAAGGTGAGGAGAGGTGTGGGTGAGGAGGAAGATAAGTAGAAAGGGAGAGTGCAAGGCATGGCACAGCCTTGTGCAGTACAGCTGATACGCCACAGAGAATACGTATATGCCAATCAGCTCTTCCATGCATAGTATGGCGCAGCAAGGAGGTGGGAAAGAGAAGTGAGGGTGGGGAGGAATGCTGTTAGGGTGAGGAGGATGGAAGGGAGTAGGGGAGGAGGGAAAAGCATTTCCCCTCCACACAAATGCTACCGCCATGGCTGGGATTTCAAGAAAGAAAAGTTGCGCAACACAGGACAAGGACGAGATGAGGGAACGGGTACAAGCGCATAAGTCGCTGGGATTCGACCCCGTATCCTCCAGCTTCACAAGCTAACAGCCCAGTCGCTAAGCTGCCATCGCAGGTAAATTGGTACCTCCTGCACAGCCAGAAGGTAGTGCCAGAAGGTGCGAGGGTACGCGGAAAGGAAAATTAATTATACACTCAAGAATAGGTCTGAACCAAAGAACATGTTTATACATGCTCATAGTGAACTCAAGTGGGCGAAGCAAGCTTCAGTACCATTTTCTTCGCATTAGCAATCGGAAGTTAGGCTCGCTCATACACTCACCCACCCACTAACGTACTTATCCACTCACACACCCACGCATCCACCCTCTCACTCACCCACAAACCCACTCACCCACAAACCCACTCACCCACAAACTAACTCACGCATCCACCCACTCACTCACCCACAAACCCACTCACCCACAAACTAACTCACGCATCCACCCACTCACTCACCCACAAACTAACTCACTCACGCATCCACCCACTCACTCACCCACAAACTAACTCACTCACGCATCCACCCACTCACTCACCCGCAAACTCACTCACTCACGCATCCACCCACTCACTTACCCGCAAACTCACTCACTCACTCACTCACTTACCCGCAAACTCACTCACTCACTCACTCACTCACTCACTCACTCACTCACTCACTCACTCACTCACTCACTCACTCACTCACTCACTCACTCACTTGTTTTTACATTATGTGGCACTCAGAGTAAGTCCGATCAATAACATAATCAAAACGAATCGGTCAGTGAACCACTCAATATTTGCTAAACTTTCGGTGAAAAACCGCACTAACAAAAAAAAAAAAACTCCGGCAGGATTCCGACCCCTTTTCATCGTGCACTCATCGAACGCCTGCGGTCGGAATAATATACGCGCGAGCGACGGGAACCAGAGAGCGAGCAAGCTGCATTGTCTCGCCCTTTTTTCTTTCTTTTACGACCGCGCTAACTAAAACGACGCCTCGCAAGAGAAATAACCGGATTAAAACGGTGCCGCCGCCAAGAGCAAACAAACCGAGCGCTGCGGCGCGGCGCGTACTCCCAGAGCGGCAGCCAGAATCGGATCTCCGTTGTCATCCGCGCTGCCACCGGCAAATCTAATAACGACCTGCTTTCGGAACTCCTCCTGCTCCCGCGTGCCGCACAGCGAACGCGAGGATGGTCGAGAGGTGGGCGAGGAGGAGTGGTCTCGCTGAACACTGGGAGATAGCTAGCTATAAGCTGGCCCGAAAGGTGAGGTGGAGAGGGGTACGTTTTCCGAGTTGGCACGACTCGCGTGCGGCCACTCAACTTGTTTACTTACGTCATCCGCTGCCGTTCGACTTGCGTTAAACTCTCCTCTCTCTCTCCACGAACTAACGGTCGGGCTGACAGAGAGAAGGGGGGGATAGACAAAGAAGAGAAAACTGGGACACGCGGGAGCTGTTGAGCCTAACGCCTCGGGCAAGAGATATAGATTGAATGGAAAATGGAATAACGCGGAGAGTGACATTTTTAAACAAACGGTTTCGAGTAGCGGGAATCGCTGGATCCGTTCGGTCATTCTCAGCGATACTTCTTACGCCTATTTCGTTTAGGATTATTAAAGAAAACGAATTAATATACATAGATCAGTGCTTGCTGTGGATCATAATAAGGCAATGGTGGTTATTAAGGAGAAATATAAGCTAAAATTAATCCAGCTGACGGTTAAGCTGTGCCTTGCCTAAGCGAGATGATTGTGCGCTAGCAATTCTCCTTTGTCCTTCGGAAAAAAAATATGGGCCTCGGTTTCTTTAGAAGACGTTATTTTTCTGCGGCTCTTGCAGCGAACACGGTTTCAGTGTCGGCGGGAGTGGGTAAAGGTCAGTAAATTGTGGAAATAAGAAGAACGTCGCATTTGCGGGATTCGGAAATTCTGATCACGTGGGGTTCTTCAACGTGCACCTAAGTCTAAGTGCGCGGCCCTCTAGTATTTCTCCTCCACGAAATGCGACTGCCGCGACCGGGTCGAACCGGCGCCTTTTAGGTCAGCACTCAAGCTCCATAACCACCAGACCACCTCGGCGGGTGTTTAATGCCAGCCCCAAGTCGTGGGTCAGAAAGTGGACCTGGTGAGTGTAACACGGTAGATGGGGGCGAATATCAAGTGCCGTGAATCTTAAAACTGAGCGTTTTTGTTTAGTCTTAAAAACAAAATAGACGCGAAGAAGTGGCACTCAGTGTGGTGTTAACAACGTCCTGCTCCTCAGACCTAGTAAAGCTAGATTCCTGTGTGTCGTCCCTCCGAAAGAGAAGTGACTTAGAAAAGATCTCCCATTTGTATAACGTAGATATCTTGTACGAAAATTCCAAAATCCCACAGATATTTCTTCTTCAGCTCCGACAGCATACATTGAGTATAGGAAGGCAAGGCATATACGCTAGCCCCTTCCGTTATCATAGATCGCTGCATAATCGAAAGCGCAAAGTGACGCACTCTCACTTCTGTACATCATTTAAAAAGTAACGAAAACAAGGACGTTAACTTGTGTATTCGTCCAATATCACACAGCTCGAGCCCGAACTGCACTGGGAACACCACAGACCAGCCTTTCGGATGTCGTCTTCTCGCACTAATATGTCCGCGTCGCCGCCCCGGGGAGTCTTCGCAGCGACCTGCCACACGACGTTTTATGATATGCGACGCGCTCGCGATCAATAAAGACAATAAGACTCGGTTGCGGGAAGCGTCAGCAAAATCAAGGAGAGCTTCCCGAACCAAAACACTCGTCAGTGACCGAAGTATAGAAGAAGACGAGAAAAAAAAAAAAAGAACGCTGAGACAAGGCACGTCTCCGGCACCCCGCTTAGGGAAACACACAGACGAGCAAAACAAGAAAGTCAACATACAAAGTAAGGAAGTGCCAAAGAAAGAGTAAAACACGGCAGGCGTGTCAGGGAAATCCACGGCGCCTGATATTACTCCCGGATCCTGGCTGTATATGGAGCAGCGTGGAGCAACAACAGGCACGACCTCGCGAATGACAAAACAAGGGAGTGAGAAAGGGGAGAGAGAGAGGGGGGGGGGGGGGTGAGGCGTGTACGCCAAAAAGAATAATACCGACACGCGGTGATAAGCTGGTGCGTGAGAAGAAGGCGTCGCTGTCCAGGCGTCGAAAGCAAATGGAATTAGACGCTCTGGCAGCGTGGCCTAAGAATAACGCCACCCGCCGGGCCGGCCAGCGTCGGCAGCGAGGCGGCGATATCCGAGCCCGAGGGCCTGACCAGGAACTGAGGGAAGAAAGGGAGCTGAGTGGGGGAAGGAGGGATGATGGCCTGCGGGGGGTGCTGCCAATAAATTCGCGCCGCGTTGCCGATAATTGTTCTCGGCCGTCGCTCATCCTAAAACTGTCAAAGACGGCGACGAGTACGGCCCAGAACCAACGCCTCCTTCTCTCGGCCTCCCTTTCCCGTTAGTTCCCCATACACTCTTCCACGCTCCTCCCCACTGACATCCCCAAACACACAACCAGTCCCCAGGCTCTCCCTGCTGTTTCCCTTTATTCTCTACACCCTTTCCCTCCTTTTTTCTATGGTTGTCATTCCTTTTCGACGTTCGTGGCGAAAAGGCGTTTCTGCCTTTCTATCGCAGCTTCAATACTGTGTTCGGGGGCGTTTGTGCTTCGTGGCATCTTCACGTCTGCCTCAAAGAGCACAAGAAAATATCTGACAAGCAAAATTGTCCAGGAAGTCGGTTTTCGCTTTATCGGAAACCACGACCTCTCTCCCCCACGAGCCTGTATTTTCCGGGGAAAGGTCAGTCTCTCGGAGAAATAGCGTGGTGCAACCAGGGAGGGTGTGAGGAAGGGTACGCAATTCTGATATCCTATAACTTTCTCTTCACGGTCATTCTTCTTTTGTCTCTGTCACCCTCTCTCTCTCTGATGAGCCTCTTCTAAGACAGCGATACACGACGAAAGGTGAAAGAGAGAACACAAGCGGAGCCATGCGATAAAAAGAAATACTGAGAGATGGGGGAGGGGGGCTTGACGTAATGCGAAATAAAGCGAAAGGGGAAATACTACACGGGCGAGCTCTGACACCCCCCCTCGGACGACTCGCGCCGAACACCACCTCCAAGGAAGAAGCGCGAGTGAGCAGAACTCGGCGGCGAAGACGTCGACCAGGAAGAACACTGGTTCTGACAGAAAGGTGGCATCTCCCTTTACGATCAGCGGCACATCGCACCCTCTTTTCTACTTCTTCTCGCATTCTTCCTTTTCGCCGTCGTCATCGCTTCTTCGCCGCGCAGCTGGAGAAGAAGCGCGAACGAAACAAAAGAACGGTGTGCGGTGTGGCTTCGGCAGAGATTTCTTCGGTGCAAGATGAGGGCGAACGGGAAAGAGGGCGCGGGAAAAAAAAAAGTTTTCGCTGCTTACGAGTTGGATTCGAGTTTTGGCAGAAAGGTGGCCTTCTCCTTACAAAGGGTGCTTTGAAGGAGAAGCCTGCTTGCCGTCTGCGGATAAGACCGTTTGCAAGCAAGGCGCGCCTCAGAGACACGCGTGACCGAGTTTTTGTGCTCGCCGACGCCTCTGCCGTCGTCCTGACAGTTCGGATAATGGAGCAGGATCTCACATTTCTGGCGTAGCCGCTTTTTGGCTGCTTGTTTCCTCTACGCGTACCTTTCACTGTGGTTTCCAGGGTTGGTCGTTGTGGTTATGGGATGGGCTAGGATCGAAGAAAGAGATGTTAAAGCAATGTGTCGCGCGTTAACGTCAGTACAGTGTGCAACTGCAGATAGGCAGCGGGCGTCGCACAGACGCGAAGTCATTTTTTGTCTCAGCTGGTGATTTGTATCTCTGTACAGAACATCAGCTGAAAAAAAAAAAAAAAACTTTTGGTGCCGTGGCTTAACGTTGACTATCGAGGGTTCTATATACTGGAGGTTAGAAATGTGGGAAGTCATGACACATTTCACACATACGGAAAGACTGGCCACATTGTAGTCGGCTCTCCCATAACGTTGTTGAAATGTTTCAGTCACTTGACTCTTCGCACACGCTTCGCGCATACATAATTTCTGCTGCTGTGGACCAAAACAAAGAAAGTTTCCTTGCGTTAACAAAGATCAATATACATGCCCCCCTCCCCCCAGCTGCTAACATACACTTCCAAAGTACGCTCTGTAGTCTGAACTAGATTTCATGTTATTGAAACGGTGTCATTGAACGTATAGTCTCGCAAAATATGTAACCTGCGAATGAACGCCTTAAGCTGCGAAGCCCATCACTTTTCAGTCGGCTGCAACGTATCGACGTTTGGACGCATTATGAGTTTGCAGCGAACTTCCCGTGCTTCACCACCATACTTAGAAAGGCGACCCCATCGAGGCTAACAGATTTCCGATTTTATTCTGAACTTGTGCTTTCTTTTCGCGTTGAAAGAAAACGCGGGGTCGGTAAAAGTGAATAACAGCATCAATCGCGTCGTTTGCGGCAATGAAAAAGAAAAGTATAAGGCAGCAGCGTAAACTGATTTCAATCTTCATTGTGACCCTGCGGTTTTTAAAGAGGAGAGGAGGAAAAGCGAAAAATGAACGTTGTTTGGGGAACAAGGTCACGGATAGCAAAAAAGAAAAAAATTATGAAATAAGGAAAGACCACAATTTCCTCCTAGGGGCGCGGTGCTTACGCATTTCTGGTGACACGGTTTTGCTCTTCGCCGCCCCGGGCGCCCGCTACCGACCGAGTACCATGGTCGAGAATGGCCGCAGGGAGAAAAGGGTCTGTGACAATGGCCCTCCAAAGCACTCTCATGGAAGGACCCAGCCCTCGGGACGTTCTATACCTCTTCTTGCCATAGCGGCTAGAGTGAAGTGCTTTTCTCCATTGAAAAACTATGGGGAACAACAAAAAGGCAAACGAATTTTGTTTGGTGACGTGGCTACGCGTGCTGTGGCCTTCCATGTTTTCTAAAAAGAATAATGTGCTCCAGAGATTAGCTTCCTGCATTTTTTTTCCTTGGTGGATCTTTCGTGTCTTGGGATGTTGCTGTTGTCGGTTCTGTTCGCGGGCTTACTTTAACTGTTCCTCTTTCCTAAAGTACGAAGCGGAACTAAAAAGGTGAGTGAGAAGACTACAACAGAGTGGGCTTGTACATTGTTACGGTATGCGTGAATATATGTTTACAGTGTATACAGTTACAAGGCAAAGCGATGTAGCACTGTAGCCAGGATGACACCATCTACCGAAGGCCGAGACGCTACAGCGTCTCCTTCACCTAACAACACCCTTTTTGTCCACAGCGGTACAAGCTCTTACGTCGCACGATTGCATGATGCCGGAATGTACAAGTTCTGCCAACAGTTTTGAAACCACTCCGCGAGTAGCGAGGGGTGCTGTGTCTTTCCGAGAACAGGTCAATTCTAAGTGAGAAGAACGGCGAAATTGAGAAATTTCAGTGGCGTCCTCTATACCTCTATACTGGCACTTTGTTAAATAACGTCAGGTCACTTTTTTCGACCACTTGATTACTGCTCCATGTTATAAATGAAATTAAAAATGAAATAGACCAGCTTTGGCAACAAATAAACGTGCAGTAAGCCACAGTTGTTACTACACATTACGGCCGTAAAGCTCACTGCACCGTAATGTCGGCAGCCCAGACCGTGACGTCAAGTCCTCTTTTCAGCGCGCGATTCAAATTGAGCAGCAACAACAGGAACTTTCAGCGACAGTTTTCAACGCAAAAGCTTTGTTTATTAGCGAGCAGAAAGCAGTTCTTCACTTCAACATAGGTAAAAAATCTATCTAGCCAAACTTACTATTTTCCTTTAGTGCCCCTCTAATTTCATTTTTCTCAGACTCGGCGTAAACGAACAGGCATGAGTATAACCGGATCTGTCGCTCATCTCTCAAATGAAAGATGCACAGCAAGCACAGTTCCGAGAACTTTAAAGAATATCCAATAATTTAATTTTCCACAATTTCAGCCACCTTCCTGCAGCAGCTTAAATTACTTACGCGCATTCAACTGACCTCCCTATCTTAACATATAAGCACTTAGCGGCAACAGGCGAACACATATTGCTTCCACCCGACAGGGTCCTTAACTGCCTTTCATTTCCGACGGCACAAAAAGACTCCCAGCCGTCCCACCAATCTGTCTCGTAGACAACACCTCATTCTCTCCTTTCTAATGTCTACCGCCAACCTCACCACAGTCGAATACACATACTTTCGCAAAACTAGAGCGAACACTGCGGTTTTCCATCCAAGTGCAACGCAAACACCGTCATCATCCAGGTTCGTCCCTCTGTTCGAGTGGCTTCCGAACGACTCACTATCCTCACACAAGGAGACGGACAAACGGAAGACGAAAGCATCGGGAACAACGGAATAGGGAGACCTCCTATTCGAGCATATGCGCGGGTTCCTCGTGCGGGGGCCTCGAAGTACACTACACACCGTCCGCGCGCGCACACAACACAGCTCGCTTCTTCTATATGCGAGCAGGAGGAGTCGCGTGACAAGAACCCTTCGCTAATCCCATTCCAACTAGCGCTGCTGTTTGTGCGGCCTCCGCACCGTGAGAAGTGGAAGACAGCGAGGATGAAGGAATACGGATGGAAAAAAAAGAAGGGTCACTCTCAGGGAGTATTGCTCGATGCCTCTCGTGGTTATAGTGGCAGGGAGCGTGCATGGCCGTATTGCTGTAGGAGCTAATGCAAGAGAGAGACCCCTGTATATTCGATTAGGCAGCTGGTTCCCCCTTTCTCCTTCTCCTCCCCACTCTAGGTACGCATTCGTCCCGTTTTTTCCCCCGCCGGGCTCTTCTTCCCTTTTCGAGTGCTGTCCCCCTTTTAACTCCCTGGAGGTTGGGACCTGTTTGTGCCTGGCTTCGCCGAGAGCTAACTAGGAACGCGTGGTTACGCTGTGTTTACGTGAGCATAAACCGAGTAAATGTTGGTACAGAAGCGGGGGCGAAAAAGCCCGGTTTGAGTACCTGGGCCCTCCGGGAATCGTCGATAAGTCAATATCGCAGCTACAGGCGCTTGTTGCGCGAATATTTCTCGGTTAGTGAGAATTGATTCTGTTCGCGGACTGCGCAAGTGTCTCTTGGCTGTCGCTTCGTGACCCCTGGACTTCTCTTAATTTGCGGGACACTTACGCGTTATTGGGCGCAAGTACAGATGACGATCGGGTTCTCTCTGTAGCACTCGTGCGATGTCAGTGCACGTTAAAGAGCTCCAGGTAGTCGAAATTTCTGGAGCCCCTCAGTACGACGTCTTTCATAATCATATCGTGCTTTTCGGACGTGAAACCCAAGAAATTATTTGATCACGCGACTGTGATGCCGGTGGGTCTCGAACGTACCTAAGTACTGATTTTGAGCTAGGCTCGGTAGCTTTACATGTGTTGAAAGACTGGCTTCGAATAATCTACAAGTTACATTGCATTAATGTAGCCTCGATAACAATTTTCTCATGCTTATGCTCCATGAAAGTAGAGAAGGAAAACACCGGCGGTGCAATTGGGAGAACGATAGGTTCGCAGTATTTCAAACATGTGCCGCGTGAACACTACGTCACACTACCAACCCGAACTGGCGTTAGCCAGACTCGTCTACATTCAATGCTCCAATTTGGTCGATTCTTTCCACCAGTGGGCTGCACTGTGCTTTCCACGGGTAATGCACTTTACGTCCAAAATTCCTTCGTCGGAGAATAAAGTGTCGGCGAAGCGAATGAAAATACCAGGGGATGGAATCTTTTGAGCTGTTTCATAGAGTTCTGCAAGCCACAGGCCAATGGCTTGACCTTGCTGTGAATGGAAAAGTCATTGATGGCGCAAGGCCTAATACCCATGTTGCGTTTTTCAAAAGACGACAAGCTTTAAGTGACAAACTCTGGCCACCAGGTCGGCATCCTCTCTCTCTTTTCTATTTCATCTTTCCATTTCCACGCATTTTTCACCTTGCATCGTATCTATGCTGCAACGCGCCAATCTTGATCCCTGACCTTTTCGTTTGCCACTTCTCTGGCGCCACATCTGGAGCCCAACGGACTCGCAAGTGCGTTCCTTTATCCATCTACAATACCACTCGTGTGCGCTCGCATTGAAATACAAGTGTGCGATTGTTTGCACAGATCCGAAGATGTCGCAACAGCTTATTTACATGCAAATCAGCCACTGCTTAAATCCCGCAGCTTCTCCAAGACAGCACCGTGCGCTATCGCGAAGTTCCCGTGAGCCATTCTGCAAATACAACGGATACCGGCTCCCTTGAACGCATTCGGAGCACACTTGCTCATATTGAAAGACCTGGTGGAATATCCTGCGAGCTTTATTGGTACTGCTGTGTGAAATTTCGCAATAGAACGTTTGCTTTGTGAAGATGTAGCATCGCGAATATCACCCCTCGAAATTCAAGCACCCCTAAAGCAAGCCAAAGTTCAAGCTGTTCACATGCGTAAACAGTTCACGTGCGTTCTGCGGCCACGAAAACCTGCATGCTTTTTTTTTCTTTAAATCGCAGAAACTTTTTAGCAACGAAGTTTAATTCAACAAGTAGAGAGCGAGTTGCAATATTCCCGTCATAGAACGCTGCCTATCCTGACATGCACAGAGGGGTACACATTTAAAGGGAACACCTGTGCGCGGACCGTGTTTGTATTTTGTTTTTAGATGCGAAGCAGCTAATGGCGCAGTTCAATCCGGTGGTGATGGTGGTGTGCGGCGTGACCACCCTTACTGCGCATGCGCAAACCCTCTCCACATACCTCCTCTCCACGTGACCCTCTCCACACACCTCCTCTCCGAACGACGCGCGTTGACTATGGAAACGCTCTTTCTTCGACGGACGCTTTACCAGCTCGCAAGGAACGAGAACGCGCCCTCGCCCGCGAGAAACAACGTTGACGCAGGCAGCGTCTACTAGCGTCAAACCGATGCAAATGCGACACCTAGTCAAACCGATGCAAACACGGTGTGCCCCCCCCCCCCTCGCCCGTGCTGCTTCGCATCGCCTCATCGTCCCCTTTAGTGGGAGATGGTGTAATTTTTTTTCTTGCCGAGCCCCTGTCGCACATATTTGCGGTAGATAAGCTGCGGTTTGTAGTATTGACCCCCTTCAACACAGCTGTTCCATTAACCGACATCATTTCCTTAGCCACTTGTAGTTAAGGCGTCAGCAATAGGAAATGCGCAAATTCGCGTGTTCCCTTTAACAGTGGATCTTACTGTACGCACTCAACATTGTATCATGCCAACGCGATTAGCAAACAGGCAAATTATGTTTCCTGGCTAGACCTACATTCCGGTTCATGAGAGCGGGACAGTAAGTCGCATCAGCGAGAGAGAGAGCGAAAAAAAGTTTAAGGACCCCCCAGACACATAAAAGGATTTTCAAAATATTTCCAGAAGGTTCTAGTATCTCGCTCATGAGGAAACATAAGCGGTTTATGTGTGTTTAGAAAAAAATTATTGTATCACAGACGAGTCACACCGATAAAATTACAACACAACGTGATAACATTACAACACAACGTTTTCATGCAAAACATAAGACATCAAATTACGTGTATCAAAAGACAGAGTTGCGTCACATCTACGCAACAAAGGAATGCAGCGTGTATAGCGGGGCGTTCTACATATACACACACACATATACAAACGAGTAGCTACAAAGACAGCACCAATCAGGTGCGAGTATACATGGTCACGAGAGAGAAGAAACAGTGGAGAAGTAAAGGCAGGGAGCTAGTTAACCAGTTACGCATAACCGACTCGTTACCCTACACATGGGATCCTTACAATCTCTATACAAAGTCACATTTTCTCTAATGCCTCGTGCACTCACATTGAACTACAGTAAACTTCCCGCCTGCATTACACACCACTCGCGCTTAAATCTAAACTTCAACATTGTAGTGTGCGTTACATTCTGGAAGCACTTTTGTCATGGAATGAATGAAACAGCCATTTTAGGCGCTAAAGAAACTCGTTGCACAATGTAACCTTTGTGTATTGAATATAGCACATCGATAATACCCTAATTTTATAGCGCAGAGGCGTCTAAACGCATTCCTTGCGTATCGATGCTTTAAAACTTTTTTTTTTTACAAAGTGCGTCTTTCGAGCTATAATAACCTGCTCACTTATTCTTCATGGTCACGGTGCTTTGGAAAAGCGCAATTTTTTCCCCGTTGTCTCGGATGGAGCCTCGGCCTCTCCATAAAGTTACAAAGGTCACTCATTCCAATCGTGCGCCCAGTATTCAGGTAAACTTGAATTTCAATTGTCAACACTCGTTTGTTTGTTTGTTTGTTTGTTTGTTTGTTTGTTTGTTTGTTTGTTGTTTGTTTGTTTGCGTCGAAGACCCGTCCCGAAATTTCTAAATTTCTTCGCCTGAGTGTCTCTGTCCGTGTTGCGTCTGTCGCCATGCGTTGCTTTTGTCACCATGCTTTTGTTTTAAGTGTCCGTACCAATGGGTACTTATAGGTACCGACACTCGGCTTTATAGGTACCCGGCACTCTAGTGACGCGGTGGCCGCGTCACCAGACTGTCTGAACCTATACGTCACCGCCTCGTTTTAAGTTTTCATGCCTCCGCACTTTTGCGAGCGTAGGGAGAGCCTTGACCAAATGGGACATTTGGCCATGGGACCTCGCTCAAGCTACTTTTTCCTATCGAGAAACCATCGCAACAATTTATACTATGCTTCTTCGCCAAGGTTACTTGATACTAGCACACATTAACGGCTTTCGTAAGCGCCGTTTGAAAACAAAAATAAAGAAGTTGCTTGTTTCTGCACTGTTCTTGCCACACCATAAGCACTCTTGCCACACTATAAACATGTCCTAACAAGCGCCTTCGTTTTAAAATTGCGGTCAGGTCGCGGCGTACATTGCCCGGAACATTTCGATGATACACTGCGTGCTTTCTACACTTACGTTAACGGAAGTTCCTGCAAACTACACTAAATATTCCGTGAAGGAAACTTCAGACACTTTCTCTTCTTTTCTTTTTTATTTATATTTCCTTATTGCTGGCGCTATGGTGTCGTATATCTCCTAACGCACGGTGTGCCAACGCCAAGAAGTCTTTCCTGAAACTGCCTCTAATTTTAATCACGCGCGCGACCTTACTTCACGACGCATAAAAGCGCCTTTGAGAAAACAAACAATAAAACGCAACATAAACCAGTGGAAGACCGCGAAATAAAACTCCAAGCCTTCGCGCAAATTTCGCTAAGCGTTCTCGACTTCTTCTACCCGCAGGGCACAAAAGGCAAACGAACATTTTTCACGAGCGCAGCTGGATGCGATCTCCCGCCACGTGCACAAGATAACTGCCTCGTTCTTACGCCGTCTAGCCGTAGCTTTTTTCTTTTTCTGCTCCTTTTTCGTACGCCTTTATATTTTTCTTTTAATCCCTTGAATCCGCCACAAATGCTCTAACGGTTCCTTTCAGAGACTCCCACAAAAATGCGGCTGTTTCCATACAAGACCCACGCCAAGTGCAATTCACCGAGAACATAGAACGTGCGTACATACTTTCGCACTGAGCAACGCCGTAGGCAAAAAGAAAAAAAAATAGCCAAGGGCGAAAAGATAAGCCAGACCACAGGAGCTTTCGGCATAGAGGAACAGTTGGATGTGTATCTAAAAGGGAAGATGTGCCCCCGTACGCAATCAGGCCGCCCTTTGATGCAGACTGCCCCGCGATTTGGTTGGGGAGGATAGAAAGGAGAAGCGGTGATGAATCAGGAAAAAAAGAACACACACACACACGAGCTCCCAGACGTAGCGGCTCTTCCTCGGCGGGGCCTGGAAGTGTGCTTCGCCGCCGCGCCCGTCACCGCGCGGGTTGCCACGACCAAACGGCGAGTCATTAAGACCCCACGAATGTAGTCTCTCGGACGAGAGAGCGTGGCTGCGGCGAGGTATGCGTTCAGTGCGCTGGTCGCGCCTTTTGCAGAATCGTCGGCGAGACGAGTCGACTGAGCTGAGAATGAACGATGAAAGAAACGCAAGGTTGGGGACCGCGAATTCCTCAGTTGTTTCACTCTTCTTTTAATTTTTATTATCTCTTCGTTGCTACCCAGGCTTTTTGAAGACAGTTCTCCCCCTATTCTCTCGCCGCGGTGCCTACGTTCTTTATTATGTATTCTCTTTTAGAGCGATATTCTTTAACAGAGCAAAATAGGCCATTTTCCAAGCTCTCGCAGAGAAACTACACACGTGCAATCGTGAGGGATCACGTGACATAAAGAGAAAAATTGTGAAATTGATGAAAACGTCAAGGCCACAGCTGACGCAGTTGATGTGCTAGTACAGAGCCACTAGAGGGCTCTTATTCTTTCCCTCTTTGCTTCACTTCGTTGAGCGAGGAGTCGACGAGAAAGCGTACTGAAGTACGACGACCTGATACTTATAAAAAGGCAACAGGAGTCAACTTCTGTAGTAATTCTTCTCAATTTCAGTTTTTCACGCTCTCCGTCTTTGGTTCGAATGTCGCGGCAGAGCCGCCGCTGCCACCGCGATGAACCACTCGGCACGGTGAGCGATAAGAAGCGAATGTAATCGAAAATGATTATGTATGTATGTATGTATGTATGTATGTATGTATGTATGTATGTATGTATGTATGTATGTATGTATGTATGTATGTGTGCGTGTTTTCTGTGGAGGTTGTCCTCTCTATTCTCGTTCCTGTCAAGCCAGGGAAAAAGGGCAGTCTCCCCAGCTTATGTTCTTTGTTATATGCATTTCTGTCTTACAAGGCTTCACTGAGATCTTTGGTTCTTCATTATTTATGCCGGCAACATTTTTAACGACATCAACGAACCGCTAGAAGATGAAGCAAGCGCACGGTTCTAATCTCACTGCTCGTGCACTGACGACGTTCTGCCATGTTCAACGTCCGTGACGTGCTACGTCAGAATCCGATAATTGTGGTCGCACTGATCGCCTTGTGTCGGCCACGCTTTCTCTTTATCAAGTATAAACGCACCTACACTTCATGCTGCAGTACCCCCGCCTTAATTTAGCCCTATAATGCGCGTCTTATGTCCTCTTAAGGAATACATATTCGCCGCAGCCAACGCGCTTTTCGATCAGGATATAAAACGTATCATTCAGCTGCTGTTATTCCATTATTTTTGGCTTCGAAAACTGAGAAGCAATATGAAAACTTCGCTTCAGTGCGTCTTGTGCACGGCGCTTTGAAAGATGGTGACGTTTCTTAAGTACTGTAGGACTTCCAAACGATAGGTTTATCATCCGTGCCTCTGCCAGAGTGATAAATCCGTAACCAGGCCAAGACTTGGAGCTGAATGAGGCACGACCATGTCATTTCTGAGCGTTCCAAGCGACGTATTATAGCATTCTACGAGAAAACTGCAATCCCTTTGCATGCCGACAGTCGCCCTTCAGAAGGCGTTCGTATGTCGAAGCAACATCGACCTATCCCTCCCTTTCCAAACCCTCCCAAAAGGAACGCACGTTGCCGCACACGCTCAAGCACTAATAAAAATTAACATTAGAATCAACAGTCTGATATTATTAATCAAGAACCCCATCGCGTAATCAAACCGCACCCTCCAGCTCCCACCCCCGTTCCTCTCATACCTAGCTCCTCCAGCGCTTGCAGGGATTCAATTCACCGAGGCAACACGGAAACCGATAGCACGCATAAACGACGCAGCATCATCGTGCGTGCCCGCGGAAGGGACACAATCCGTCGTCAACAGTACGGGGACGCAGCTCTTACAATAAAGTCCAAGTGCACTCCACAACCCCGCGCCGTCATCCGGGTCCCACTTGTCCAGACAGCCCGTGGTCGTCCAACAAGAGAAAGCAGCGGCACCAGCCTTCACCGTAATTAAGGGGACCGCCACGCGGCTCGGCACCGAAGGAGATTGGGAAATGAGGGGGAGAGAGAGAGACGCGCTTCAACGTAGAGGAAGGACCGCGGGGTCGAGACTCGGCAGCCAATTTCGAACCCGGGGTCCCCCCGGACAGAGTTTGGGACCTATACGAACTGAGCTTCCTCCGGTGGGCAGTCTTAATTGCGTAGACTTCTCTCAGCTGGAGAGGGAAACAAAAGAACCGAGTGCCTCTCAGCGCCGAAGGCGCGAGAGAGAAAGGGAAGGGTAGCGGCAGTAACCGATCGCTCGTGAGCGAACGGATACGGAAAAAGAAAAAAAGAAGGAGTTGTTCATTTCGAGATAGACTACGATGCTCGGGTTCTGCTGCACTCGCCAAAAGGAGCAATAAGGGTTACGAAAAAGGAGGAGAGAGAGAGGGGGGAGGGGGGTTAGCGGACAGAGAGAGGAGTATCAGAGTATTGGCTTCCCGGGGCCCTCCGTAACAAACGCTGCCCCCTTTACTACCCCGCTTCGGCCGCCGCGAACAAATGTTTGCCGTATCGGAAACCTCGCCGCCGATGTCCCGCGCGAGTGTTCCCTAATTCTGGGACATCACGATCCCACACATTAGAAACGGTTACTATGCTACTGCGAGCGAGTTTGACGAGGTCGAAAGCAAAGCAGCAGCCGCAGCAGTTTCTCCTCTCTTCACCACTGCACTTTTCATTTCTTTTTGTTTTTTTTTTCTTGGGGGAGGGGGGGGATGGCGGGGAGGTGGACTTGTAGCTTAGTCCTCAAAGAGGTTAACGGCCAGAGGAACGCTGAACGCTCAGCAAGGGACTTAACTTCCCCGGAGCGGAAGCAATAAAGCCATCTGAACAAACGAAGACACACGCCAAGAGATTTTGCCTCGTTATTTCTCAGTGCGGTCTCGTTACAATGCATTGTCTTGGCTGTGAAGGACTTAACAGAGCACGGAAACGAAACTGCAGATAGAATCAGAAGCGAAGAGGAAACCTTTGATTAATTAGCCTTTCAGCCGTAAATGATATAGCCCCGTTGCGCAGCGTAATCTTCTCGCAAAGCCATCGTCTTTGATGAAAGCCATTTCGATGTTCGTGTCACTTACATCGCTTTTGTCTTAGTAGAGAATCGTCCGAGACTCCGGCGCACAGAACTCCTGCGCGTTGGAACTATACAACTCTCCTGTGATGTAATGAATGCACGCCAAACTTTAAACTTCAAAGTTGCGCCATGAGGAATGCGGTCTTACGAAACCAGAAACCATAGGTGTGGCATTCGCATCTAACAAGGATACGAAGCTTTGCTCTAAAATGTGAATGCATATATCCTTCACCTATACCTCCCTTCCTGCCTTGCTCGCGATTCATGCAAATCTCGAAAACGAGCAACTTCAATCCTACCGGTTCTTACTGAAAAAGCAAAGCACAAAGAAACGAACAAACAATCATACCTAGAAGTAATGATAGCGGACGCATACCCTTTGCATAAGCAGGCTTTGCGAACGTCAAGTCAGTGGCGATCAAATGTGCCATCAGTAGGCGCATCGAAAGCCGGCATATACGGTTTCGGCACGTCAACCGGTTTCACCAGATTCACATTTCTTTCTCATACATGTCTGTTTACTTGCAGCGCTTTATTTCTCACACTTTCCTTCAAGCACGTTTCCTTTTTCTTTTCTCTAAAACGTCCTCGCACCGTTAGCGGCCCTTCGCAAAACTTTCTTTCAAGTAAAAGGCAACATTTCCCCTTCCTGCAAAGTGAATATTCAAGAAACGTTGGTGCCCCCATCAAACAACCAAAAAAAGAAAGAAAAAGAAGCCATTCGTTATAATAATCTTAAAAGGGCAAGAAAGAAAGATGAATAAGAGGTGTGAGGAAGAAGAAACGCTCCGGTACATCATCGTTTTCTCAGACAACCGACACTAAAGAATGCACGTCGCGCGATGCGCCAGAGGAGAGCCGTAGTATATATACGCGGGCTCTTTCCTTCATGCAAAACGAGACACTCGAAGCGGCGAGCAGTTTCTCGATTCGAGTAGAAGAAGCGGCGCTTCGCGAGAAATGATAGTTGTCTGCGGAAGAGTTTCAGATTTCCACAGCAGCTAACTTTTTCCGAGTCTACTTCATTCCTTCTTCCTTTTTTTCACACCCTGCTGCCATCTTCTATTTTTATAGTATCGCTTGAAGGCCTCCCCTAGCTTCCAAACTATACATATACCTTCCTTTCCACTGGAGTAACGCAGTTCGGCGAAGTGTACTTGTACTGCCACCAGTGGATTCCTTTTTTTTTTCCCCTCTGCTTATACTTCTATATACACTCTTATTCCAATGCATGGGAATACACTCGGCTATTTGAGATGAGGCAAGAACGGGAGTGCATCTTCAAGTGCGTGGAAAAGGAGAGTGTAGAGCGCGTTTAGTGCTTAGGAAAGCGGGAGGTAGTTTTCTTCCTAATAATGCTCTCGCAGTAGGCAGATGGAGTGAGGTTATCTAACTGGATCAAACTACGCCGACAGCCGATTGGGCAGTCGTTTTGGAATTTTCATGCAGACTCGTGTGCGCGATGGACACGAACAAGGCCGACGCCTGGTCCGGACATAGATAAGAAGTTATATAGTATTCACTTCAGGAGAAGCAATTAAGTATATGCCTCCGTCTTTCGAAACTGACCGTGATATAATTTAACAGCATTACGAGTGAAAACTGGGGACTATGTTTCGTTGTACTGGAGGCGGTAGGGTAACACCGAGTACCGATATCAGAAGTCTACGGATGTCCGTCCGTCGAGCCAAAGTCAAAGTCGGCCAATCACAAGGTGTCCGTGTTTGAAGTTGCAACATCCGAAGCACCCGTGCTACTCTCGGATTGCCCCGCCACGGTGGTCTAGTGGCTATGGTACTCGGCTGCAGATCCGAGGGTCGCGGGATCGAATCCCGGCCGCGGCGGCTGCATTTCGATGGAGGCGAAATGTTGAGGCCCGTGTGCTGTGCGATGTCGGTGCACGTTCTGTGCGATGTCAGGTGCGCAATTCTGATCTTCTGCACATAAGTATATCAGTTCCGTTCACGCATACTGCATGCCTACAAAGTGTGTTATATGCTCTGGATTCTGCCCACGGAGACATTATTCGCACGCCTGAAGCCGTATGTGTGCATGGTGCTTTCCATTACTTTGCTTGCCTTTCAATGGATATTTGTTAGTTGTGTATTCATATTGTGAATTAGGCAGGGCTTAGACAAGGTTTAGACGGTGAGGGAAGGTTTAGACGAAGTCTAAACTTCCACGTTTTTACATCTAAATGAAAAATACGCTCATTTGACACAATAAGCCGAAAGGCTGGTGTATGTCCCCGTCTGAAGCATGCGACTTACAGTCACTACGCAGACATTTCGTCCTGGCTGTAACGAACGCCGTAACTTTAGACACATGCTCTGGAGGTGTCCCTCTTTACAGGAACGACATCAATACTTCTCTGAGGAAGAATTTTATTCCTTCATCAAGAGTCCGGTCCTACGACCACAAATCAAGGCTGTCCAGAAGGCCCACGACGCGGCGGTCCCTACGTGGGAGCAGTCCGCTATTCTCCCCCCCCTTTCAAACGAGGGCGGATTCCTCCAGGACGTTAACAAAGTTTATTTATCTGTCTATTTGACACAATACAGAATTAGTCCGTAGGCATAGTGTTCCTAGCAAAAACCATAACAGACCCCCTTTCTGCTCTCTTTCTCTCTCTCTCTTTGGCTCTTCATCCTTCTTTCTGAACGGGTCACCAGGCGACATAGGAGACTGTGCAACTATCAGGCTTTCGTGTTGAACTTCGTCTTCTCGGCCAAGAACAAAATAAAAGATGTACTTGGCGTTTGGACGGCAACGCCACAGTGTTCATTATCGGCCGAGTGTGCGCCACGCATGAACAGCCGGTGTATAGTGATTTTACAACTTCGCCGAGAAAGGACACCAGGTCACATTTCAATGGTTCAACGCATATGTTTTGTCAGCGCAGTGCTCGGCCACCTCTTAAATTAAGACAGCACACATGAACAGACACAGTTGTCTAGGCCACCACGAACATCACTTTCTTGCACGATATACCAAATTGTGCGCATGAATCAGTTTCTTTGAAACAAATGGCTGCGTCGTAATATGAACTTTTCTCTCGACCTTCGCATCTCGCCCACCCTCAAACACAGCGAGGCTGCCGCAGTTGTCAAAGTTACCATTACGAGGTCTATTGTCTGTAGGGCATTAGAATGACAAGGCTAAGAGTAATTACCGTGGCTGGTAGGAGACCCTTGAACACACAATGTGTTACAGTGCTCTTTGTACGAAAGCACCAGCTTGTGCTTATCACGAACCAATGTCAGAACAAAACATTGTGAATGCCGAATGGTGGCACTGGCTTACGCATCTTAAAGGGCAACTCCGGCGCTTTCTCAGTGTCTACGTATCTTAATGAAACCTTCGATATATGTTCTCATTGTCACTGTAATAATATATGCCGAGCCAGGCAGTTGCAACTCATAATTTTCCCGAAAACGAATTTTAAAACATTTTAGCGGATTCCCATGCCAGCCACCCTGTGCTTTTTGACGTCATTACCTCCAGTGTTGCCTACTCGAGCAGGCGGGCTGTCAAGAGCAATGCTCTTGACAGCCCGCCTGCTCAAACTTGCCTCAGACAGATGAGCGCTGACACTTCAGCGCTCATCTGTCTGCGGCAAGTCACGTTCATAAAAACTGGCATAACTCAACATATCGTCGGATGACATCGCCGCTTTCATTTTTCGGGCACCAGCTCCATACTTTTGATGACGAGGACACTTGTGACGTCACCGCATACGCTGCAAGAAGTCTCGCTTTCGGTTTGAGAGAGAGAAATAAACTATATTGAAGGACCAGGCCCTTTGAGCCCAATGGTGGGTGGCCTCCTCAGTCCAGGTAGCCATGGCTCGCTGCTGCAGCTCGAGCCCTGTCGACCAACCACAGTTGGTTGCTAAGATCTTACGTAAGCAGCAGGGCCTCCCACTGATATTCGATACTTTCCTCGTCTGGATTAGCTGCTTCATTCGGCTTGATAGCTCCTGTGGGTGGTGAGGCCGATGATATGTGCGGTTTGAACACATCGTTTATTCGGATATATAAAATTATTGGATACTTTCTAAGCAAACTGGACCACCCTTCCTGCTACAGGACTATCAGTGCCATAGGAAAACAGCGATATCAAGATATGGTGAAAAAAAACCGCAGGAGTTGCCCTTTAAAATTTTGAAAGCGTGTGGAAGCGTGAACTGGTCCGTGGTCGATAAAAGCAATAGGCGTTTACGATATTGATGAAAGAAGGCAGGTAGGCAGATATAGAACAGGAAAGAACGAGAGAATGAATATGTTTAATTCAGGGTCCAGCATACCTTGAGCATCACCCACGCACTGGGCCCTCGTGACGCAAGCCTTAGCTGGTCTTTGAGGTTGGAGCTGGTGATGTGCTTACATGTGCAGACACCGGCACTATATAAAAACCAGCAGCTTGTATTGCAAACTAGAGAGAGATATCCACGACGCTAAACCGTAATAGATACACTAATACATGACTGTAACGAACAGGCTGGATAGCTATAATGGTAGCCACCCCGTTTAAGGAGGACATTTTAATAAACCTATATTGCCATCGTCTTCGTCAGCATCAGTCATCATCACCATAAGGGCTATATGTCTGGTGAGCACAAACGCTCACACACGCGCTACGATAAACAATAAGGTACAATGGTCCACCTTTGTACATTTGTTGTCAAACCTTTCCACGTGCCCTAGTGCTGAAGATATGAGTATGGCTGTCACTTGTGGCTGGTAGTTTAATCGCCTGTTTTCATTTATCTGACTTTCCTGCATTTCACTAAAGCTACACTGCATTTTCACTATACTTTGCTATGTCTCATTGTCAACTGCCTTCAAATAACCTTACCAGCAATCGTAAACGTGAAGCTGGAACCGTAATTAAGGTCGAATAGGCATCCGTGTTTTCCGCCCGGCTAATCTTAATATGCGCGTCGGTGGTGAATATGAGTGCTTTCGCGAGCAACCGTCTCCAGAAGGTCGGTGTATTTGGGAGGATTAAGTAGGGATTTGCGTTAAGAGCGAGGTGTATTAGGGAAACGCTGCAATGGAAGACTCCCTAATTAGCGTTTCCCCGACTCTGCAGTCCCTTAGCAAACGTCGAAATCCCTGCACGCACGCGCTCTTGCAATTGCGGCCTCCACGAAGACGCAGGGCCTACAGTGCTCAATGGAGAGCACGAACTAGTGCGAAATTAGGGACGACGGCTAAATGGCCTTTTTTACCAACTCTATACTCGTTTTGGGGCTTTCGCGAACATTCGTCAACTCGCCTAACAACTAACCACGCCAGAAACGTGCGGCTTCCCGTTGGCCACGGCCAATTCGTTCCCCAAGGCTTTCGCTCTTGCAGACCAGCAGGTGCAAGTTTTCGTCACCAATCCAGCTCAATCTCGTCCCAGAAAAAAAACCGGCACGTTTCGGTCAAGGAAGTGAGGGCCAAAACACGTTAAGGAGTCGGGAGTAATAGTAAGATCAGAAGATTGACAAGAAGTCAGACAAATCTGTACAACGCCTGTACGCTTAGGGGCAGCCCCTACGAATCGCTTCTAGCGTTGAGATTGACCAATAACTCCCCACGTTGTACTCTCTCTGATGATTCTGACCCGTCACTGGAGCATAAGGTCGCAGGGTGTCTTTAGTATGAAGATGCCGATCGGTTGAACATTCTCGAGAGGCGACCTTTTCATGTTGAGGGAAGTACTTTAATACTTAAACCATGGCCATGCCTTGAATTTCTTTAGTTCTTTGATTTTTGTGGGGCGAAAGCGGAAAAAGCAGCGAAAATCAACAGAAAAACAGCTGACCTTTTTAGCGGACACAGGCCAAGCAGGAGGCTTAGATCTTTCGTAACTGCTCGCCTTCACTATATTGCGTTGCCAACGAACTGATCTCACAGTTATGTTGGTTTTAAGTAAAAGAAAATCACTTGTGTCGACCGTGTCCACGATGTCATGACTGACCACTCGGTATGTTTCGGACACGGCCCACAACGACATATTTTACGCATTTGTAATTTCGTGTGTGCATAGTGCTAATTTGTTTCTTTTCTTTACTTGGTTATTTGTTAGCTGTGTATTGGTATCATGATTTTGAGACAGCCGGCTCTAACGAGACGTTAGCTTGCCATGTTTTCCCGTCTAAATAAAGAAAACCGCAAAATACTCTTGTGCATGGTATAACAACGTTTTCTTTATTTCTTGCGTGAAGAAAAACAGAAAAGTAGACCCAAGTAAGTTGGTGCTACGTGTTGTTCGAAGAGCTTTCATTCACAAGAGAATTTGTAATAGACGTCACTGACGTAGCATATGGTTCTGGAAAGATTTAATGTCTAACAACAAAAACAACGGTCAACTGAGGGGCGGTTTTGGCATCAGCTTTTTACTTTAGCGTAACTGTTGAGCTGTACTAACTTAATTTTCGTAGAAGAGTCACAGCCTTTAAGCAAAAAATGCGGCGTAGTCAGTTCAGATGTCGATAAGGTTCGGGCTACATATTTATTCGCTCATACACCTTTTCACAGGAGGCTCCCTGGGTGCCAACATGATCCGCCCCCCCCCCCCCCCTCCCCGGGCTGAGATAAATATGTCTGACCGCCATAAAAGCAGTGACGTTAGCGCTTGTTAGCGTTAGGCCGTGACGTTAGCGTTTTCACCTCCGCGCAACAGTCCAGAAAGGAGGTGTTTCCCTTCTCCCGTGATAAGGTCTATAAGCAGCGAGTCTTAAATCTCCCAGAACATGTAGTCTGTTGACTACATGAACCGGTGTAACAGACACGGCACACCGGCGCTCACACCAGTATCCAGCTTTACTGTTCTGTCATAAGTTCGATGTCCAGCACGTACCGGAATTAATTATAGGATTGCTTTATTTTCGTGTGCCAGAATCACGGTACGTTGCTGAAGCACACCGCATTATGGGGCACTCCAGAAAAATTTTGAACACTTCGGCCTTTCAAGCTTACCATATCATTGTAGCGAACTAAATGAAAAAAAAAAAATGTTGGTATTAGCATAATACCAGTGCTATGAATACACATTTATAATGAATCATCGAATATAACCAAGCTATTCCTGTGTGTTACTGCATTTGTTATAACGAGGTTTGACAGTACTGCACGGATACGTTATCCTATAAACAACTTATCACTGCTTCTTCGCATGACAACACGTGCACTAGAGTGAGACACGCTGCTTTCATTTGGCAGGCTCCAAAAACAATCTACAAAGAGCTGCTCGAAAAGTGAGCAGGTATCTTCGAAGAAAACCACTTTGCCGATGTGTCCTATACACAGAGCGATTCACGCAACAGCGCATGTTTCCGAGCGGCGTCTGCGAACGATCACGTAGTATCTATATATAATTCCGACGCAAGCGCTTGAATATTCACAGAGCGGCCCCGTGTTAAAACGCGCTTTCGGAGAGATAGGGAAAACGAAGACCGAGCGATCGGGGAAAACTCGGCACGGAGCGCAAAGCCACCACTCTTCGAATCAGCTGCGTCAGCGTTTTAAAATATCGCGCTAGAGAGAAACTGTGACAGCTATAGCGCGCGCGCGAGCACCAGGCGGTGTTGTAAAATTTCTACGCTGTATAGATTTCTGTTTCCCTCCTCTCGAACCGCACCCAAACTTTCCGCATCTCAACGAGAACTCAGATGTGCACGCGTGGGAAGAAAGAAAAACAAAAATAAAAATGAGATGTGTATATAAAGAAAACGAGAAAACAGACGTAAACGGCTCGACCGTGCGATGCAGGGATATTACAAACAAGATTCGATGGATCACGACGACAGGCCTTATCCTACAGATTGAATTCGGGTAGAAATATGTTTTCGTTTTCTTGTTGCTGTCACGGAAAAAAGAAAAAGACACTGATAGACGTGGGAAAAAATAAATAAATAAGGGACATACGCTTGCACGGGGCGCGCATAAAGACATTTGCGAAACTGAGACAGCATTAAAACGGTTTCGAATGCCGGAGGAAGGGGAGCACTGCTGGCAAGAAAACAACGCCATTCACGAATCTGGATCGGATGGGCGCGCATCTGTGTTGCGCGAATTGGGAATTTTTTCCCCCTTCTTTTTCTGCGAGAACAAAAGTGCTAAGAGGGGGGGAAGGAAAGTTTCATCGAGAAGACAAGAAAGATTAGTGAGTAAAAGAAAAAAGGACAGAAAAAATATTCGCACCGCCTGTGTTCACCCCTAAGATACGGACCGACAACAAAACGCTCGTCGGAGCAAAGCGACGGCTGGTCGCAACCGCGCGTTGCCGATTGCGTATACATCATTTATTAAGGACGCATTTGTGTCCTCTCGACGCGTTTTGTTTACTGCGCCTGCGTGTTTGCGCCTCTGCGCTCAATCGTGGAAAAACTAGTTGCACGCAGCGTGCGCCCAGTGTGCGCTGTGGAGTGAATCAGCGGCCTCGGATAAGCTGCACAGGCGGCTCCTTGGCCACAGACATTTAAAAAAAAACAACAGCCTGCAGGGTACCAGATGGTGCTTACCAGGCGCCCAGTATGTCACATGCCCCCAATAATGAGCTAATAATTGTCTTCATCATCAACATAATTAAGGTGCCAACTCTGAAGGGTAACAACCTGTCTCAAAAGTAGTGTCTAACATGCCAATTATACTAGCCTAGAATGCCGGGTTCCCGACAAGTTCATGTTGGAAACACGGGCGGCACAATTAAGCTTTGTCTAAAATAAATCACCAGTACACTCTTAGCACGGTAACCTTTAGTTTATTTTATAGGTACACAAAAATGTTAAAATATGCTCCTTTAGTAAAGGCTAAAGCTCTTTAACCTTTATAAAGGAGCATATTTTCACTTTTTTTTTTGTACCCATAAAATAAACTGAAGGTTATCCTGCTAAGAGTGTATGTCTGAAACTTGACGGGTTTGTAGGCATGACCCGTACAGCGGCTACGTTTGCGACCACCACAATGTATAGTTCAAACGCACGTTTCGAGGTGTCCAGTGGACAGGGAGGCAGGAACTATCCCCTCCCCCTTTTCTACAACACTGCAACACTTATGATAAGGGCATCATATGCCACGCATGACGCATATCCAACAATGTCGTATGACCATACCAGAACGCATGCGAATCGAAAGTGTTCTCGTATTATCACACGGAATTACTGGACGTGTGTCATGTGAGATATTCCCGTTGGCCATGGTACAGCTGCCTGTACCAGGGCTATCCGACATATAATGCTTCTTTATCAGCGATTCACCTGCAAAGTGGCTGCGACGACTCGGTGATGGTGGGGCCTTTACTGCAGTGCCGCCGGTCACGCAGCTATCCGTAGACGCGTTATGGGTGCGACTGATCATTATGACGACTTCTCGCAATCAGCAAGAGACAGCATACACAAGCAGGTCTTGACGAAGTCAAAGCAGTAGAACGACAATTAGATACGGTACGCTGTCGCAACGCCATGCGTCCGCAAGCGTATAGTGATAATCGCCAAGTATAGCCGCATTAATGATGCTTCGACTCTCACCAGCACTTAGTTCTTCATCTCAGGAGGTGCCGCCGCGGTAGTTTGATGGCTATGGCGCTCGGGTGCCGATCCAAAGGTCGCTGGATCGAATCTCGCGACCTTGCACTGTACACGGGCCTCAACATTTCGTCTCCTATGGAGGCGGAATGTTGAGGCCCGTGTACTGTGCAATGTCAGTGCATGTTAAAGAACCCCAGGTGGTCGGAATTAGCGCAGCCCGCCACTACGGCGTCTCTCATAATCATATCGTCGTTTTCGGACATAAAACCCCATAAATCAAATCATCTCCTTACGTGAAAACTTAACGCCGTCGAGCACCCTAGTTTAATCATGTACAGCTGCACGTTAAGGAACCTCAGAGGACGAAATTTAATCCATAATCCTTCACTAAGACATGCTTTATAGCAGTTTTGTAAGGTGAAGAAAATAACATCGGACCGTCTTTCTAAAGGTTTTCAACAAAAGGAGTTGCACTACAGCACGTATACCAACGTAAACTGCACGCAACAGCCGCTGCTGCCTACGCAACACCCAAGCACCCCCGCATCCGCGAGAACACCGCCACGCCGCGCGTGGACAGCGTTTTCTCGAAGAGCTCGAAGGATTAAACTTAAAGCTGCTGGTAAGAAAAGCTCATACAAAGATCACAAAGACCGCAACAAAACAGAAAGCGAGCAAACGGTGCCAGATCAGAACCGGGGGAGGGGTTGGTTGCGTGGAACAGAAGCAAAAGCGGCGCTCATTCAAAGCTCGTTGCGTTCTTCGCCGCCCCACAATGGCGGCGGGTGATTGATACGCGCGCGATCGGGACGCCGCGTTGCATTCACGGCGTGAAAGTAACGCGCCGCGAGCGAGCGCGCGCCCTTGTGGTAGGAAAGAAAAAAAATGCGACAAGGGTGGGTGTGCCAGTCGAAGAGTAGGAGTTACAGCTCTGCACTTGTGAAACCCCGTCGCGGAAAACTGTCGCGATAGGAGCTAAGGAATTAAAGAAAAAAATAAAGTAAGGTTACGAAGCGAAAGGATGAAAGATTGAGTAGGAAAAGAGTGAGCGGTCTCGTTCGTGTACGCTCAAGCGCATTACGCGAGTGAGACAAAGACGTCGCGCATGCATCCCCTCTTCCTGAGCGCGGGAGAGCTTGAAGCGTGTATCAATCTGATGAAAAGCACTGCTTGCAGTTCTCCCTGTGCAGTATCGCTCTCTCTCTCTCTTTTTTTTTATTTCTATCTAACGCTCGATTGCGCGTGCTTTCCAAAAAGCCATTCGTGCTTAAATCGTTTTACATTTGGCCTTTCGCTTACGTTTCGATGCCTTTACCTTTGTTTTTGCAAGACACTCTTTCGCCTATAGCCTTCCCACTGAGCCTTCGCCACCATGCTTGCGTGACTTTCTCGCACATCGTGGAATCGTCTTTCTTTTCGCGTTTGTGTAATGCCTGTGTGATTGAGTGCAAGATAATGAAAAAGTCCAACAGCGTTTTAAGCGGTCGTTCCTACGACGCATCACATTTGATGGAGTCGACACGCCGATGTCTATGTGATGTCTGTGCGATGTACAGACAGCAGCCTATCTGTATGATGCGCAGACGAGCTGCCAGATAGCAAAGAGAGCGTGAGATCGGATGACTGCTGCTTTATACATCACAGCGATATGGACCAAAGCATATACGACAATCTTTGAATCAACTAGGCACATATTTTTTTACTTCTTAGAAGTCATTATTATTTATTATAAGGCCTACTAACTTCAACACCTTCGCAAACACGAAAATATGACATGAATGACATTCAACATTCGATTTGTAGTTTCCGCTTGACGTGATGTAATGAGCTTGTTAACGTGCTGCCACAGCGTGGTGACTACGATGGTGCCGATGCAACATATATTCGCTGCCGCGATTGAGGCGATTCAACGCTACACAAACACGGCAGGAACGTCATTGGCCTCCGTGCCAGAATAGCGGTAGAACCCGCGCACGATGTACTGATAACATTCCCGTGACATCGCGAAATCAGCCTCATATCGCGCTGATAACAATTTATTGGTTTTTACGTGCCAAAACAAGGCTATGGTTATCAAGCACGCCCCGTAGTCAATGGATCCGGAATACGTTTGACCGCCTATAGGGTTCTTTGGCGTGCACTTAAGCCGAAGTACACGGTTATTCTTGTTTTTGAATTTCGCCCCCGTCGAAATGCGGTCGCCATGGCAGGAATTCGATCATGCGACATCGACCTTCGCAAGCCAACACCCTAGCCGCTAAGCTAGCGCGGCGGTTCGTTCGTACCGTGCTACTATATACTGCTACAGTGCGCCTTCAATGACTTCAGAGCAAGCCATCTATACACGTATGCATGCACTATGGGACAAAATGCACAAGCGATGACTTACAGGCTTTGAAAGCTTTATGCGCATGGTCGTAGAGATTCCACTTCACGCTGTTCGCTTGTCTGCTCACGCCTTCGACATCTGCTCGGGCGACCTTCGTAGTGCTTCGAACTCCAGCCGTCGGGACTTTCCGGAAAAAATGAGACCACAATATAAAGCTGCTTCGTCACTCACGCTAAAGACGGTATGTGATCTTCCGAGCCCTGTGCAAGCTATGGCCATATGCTACAGAAAGTAACGTTGGCACTTCGCATTCCAAGCAAGATCAGGCCCAGCAGCACAAGTGACGTCTTATGACGTGGTATTGGGCGGTGTGGAATAGATGCTGCATGCACACGCAGAGCATCTAGACATTCTCACCTATGCCGACAAGGGATGGTAAGCAGCGCCGCGTGTACGCGTACTGCGTCCGAGAAAAGGATTGTTCTTTCACTCACTCACTGCGTGTGTTGCGGCGCCGAGGTAAATAAGTAAAGCTATCGCGGGAGATGCCCATGTCCCTGAGATCTAGGGCTAAATTTCAGCTCAAACTATGATATTGCGGCGCCATTCAATGAAAACTGACCCCGCCGTGGTAGCTGAGCGGCTACGGTGTTGGCTGGCGAATCCCGAGGTCGTGGGTTCGATCCCGGCCACGGCGGCCGCATTTAGATGGCAGAGGAATGAAAAAAGACAAAAAGAGAGAGAACGTCATTGTACCTATATTTAGGTGCACTTTAGAGAACCCCAGGCGGTTAAACTTCCTTCGGAGCCCGTCACTACGGAGTAGGCTTCATAATTCATAATGTCGGGATTTCGGCTCTCAAAACCCCGTCAGTTATTGTTATTAATGAAAATGAAGCTGGCGTCAGTAGATCGGAAACGCGAACATGCGTTGCATGTCCCTACCCGTTCTAGCGTTACTTGCGAAGTTTGTATAGTGCACGTCTTCGCTTAGACTACGATGTCCTCCATGAGCGCGACTTGTCACAAGCTCGCCACCGCATGCTACACTCGTCACCGGTTTTGAACGCGAAGCGTGAGGCGCTGAGCCATCGGAGTACTGACACGCTACATTACAACGAAGCTGTTAGTCTGATTGGTCAGAATATGTTGTAGCGATTTGTTCACGCAAAAATATCGTATTCGTGAAAGACGAGCACCATGAGATAAAAAAGCGACAGTGGGCGATCAGACGGAGCTGAAACGCCTGATTGACATAACTGAGCTTTTGAAATAATAACAAAAAATTATAAGTAATCATAATATCTAAAACTAATGATAATTCCCCCTGCCCCCTAAACGGAATACTTGAAGTTTTCTGCATTTAATCTAGCATTAAATACCTCCGGAATCGGCAAACTTATAGGAGCATGTGCACACACGCTGCTCACTTTAAGACGTTTTAAAAAACACATTAAAAGAAAAAAAACGAAGCTTAGGCTCCAGTATGAGAGCCGCAACGTCTCTCTTATTAAAGTTGTTTTTTCTACGTTTATTCGGCGTCTTCTTTTACTTTTGAACATGAGTATCCCCGACCAGACAAGTTTTCGTCGAATTTCAAGAGAAAAATGTACCGTTTTGTGTGTGTGTGTGTGTGTGTGTGTGTGTGTGTGTGTGTGTGTGTGTGTGTGTGTGTGTGTGTGTGTGTGTGTGTGTGTTTGGCGATTTTAAAGCTATCACACAGAGCCAGGCAATCAAGCTCAAATACGTGCTATAACGACCTGCTGCAAACAACCAAGTACAAATCCCAAATAAGGGTATTGTACAGCAGTGGGGCTGTTGGTGTCTATTTCGCGTAGTTACCGCTTACACTGTATAACACTGCAGGTTTTATTTCATCGTGTTGCAGTTCATATTGTAACCCACTATCCTCTGCAGCGCCTGGACGACTGAGGGTGTTAAAAATAGATAAGCAAAGTGTAGTGGTCCTGCTTGTCTAACAGCCTTCAACAAGATTTCACTGACGTACTTCCGTTACGGAAATATCTGCGTGAAAAAATGCGCACAAGCACTTTACGATGAAAAACTACAATGAAAAGATTCAGGCAGGTACACAACATTGGTGCGAAGACTGAGGAAACAGCGCAACTGATGGAGTTCCCCTCCTCCTTTCTCTCCTCCTCACCCTCACTTCCATTTCTCATTTCTTGCTACACTATATTGTACAAGGCTAGGCTATGCTCTACCATCTCCCGTGCTCCTTTCACCTCCTCACGCTCACCCCCTTTCTCAACCCTTGCCATGCTGTACTGCACACACCTCTCCTCCCCACTTCCCTTTCCCGCCCCCTTGCTATGCTGCAGGGATCTATGATATGCTAGTCTATGATTTGCTCAACACTACAGGCCTTGTTGCACCCGGCTGGTTGCACTGAACGTTGCCGCTCCGCTCTTTCCGCCCTCCTCAACTTCATCGAGGACACGGGGTTGGCCGGGCGGCTATGACAAACTAGCCTGTGTTTTAAGTGTGTAAGCTAGCGTGTGTTTTAAGTGTTTAAGTGTCTTTTAAGTGTTTTAAGTGTCGAGCTTGATGTGTACCTGTGCCTTGTACAGTGTGGTGCCTACGCCCGTGTCTCCCTCTTCTAAGTTCTACTTTATCTTTCTCTGTTTTAGTCCCCCTCCCCCATCCCCCGCACAGGACGGTTGAGGTGTCCTCCTCGACGAGAGACAGTTACTATCCTGTGCTTTTCTCTTCTTTTCAAATAAAGAATCTCTCTCTCTATGATATGATTTACTCTGTTCCCTGCTAGACTTGTGAAAGCGCGGGCGTGTTTTGGCATGCGTGACGCCCAATCAAAGACAACAGCCTGGGCCCCTGCCCCTTAACGTAGTGCGCAGGACATTATACCAAAAGCAGGCTTCACCTCACATAGACGCTTACAGTGGAGAAGCCAGCTCTGACGACGTTTTGGCGTGCTCGGGCAACGCCTCCTAGAAATCAATGCCTGGAATGTCGCTCTTTTTCCATAGGGAGCTCCCTGCCGCGTGTTTCGACCAGGCGCCGTGCGAGAGCGCTCGCCTCCGGACCGCCTGGTCACCTGACATCACAGGCGTAGCCAATCGCGTCGCCGGGAGCAGCCGGCCTGCGCGCTGTCCGGACCGCCGGCGAGAGCGTGCGGCGGTAGTTTGATAGCAGACGACGCCGCCTTCAAACGCGCGCGTTGAAACCTACCTGCTCTCTGCAGCAAAATGTTCTACTAAAAGAAATCGACCAGCGACAAAATACCCAGTAAGGTTACTCGCATGATGTAATTATTCAGGCACATAATCGCAACAGCATTTTTTTTTTTGTACGCGTATCAACACGCGTATGAGCAGTCGTGGAAAATTCATCTCTTGGCGAACCAAAGGCACTATGAGCGAGCCTGTTTCGACGTCGCCCCTTTGTATCGATGCTCTCGCAGGCGTTTCGTTTCCCTAACTTAATACACACCTAAGGTGGCGTGGAATATTTGGCATACGTATGTTTTCTAACAGTTAAATAAGCGTTCCAGTAGGTTTATTACTAACGTTGAATTGTGCTGGTGAAGTCCCTCCCCAAAATCCGCCTCTTACAGCCTGAACTGGAAGAATGCGGCATATGGAGCTTCCCGCACAACGGGATAAGCAGGAACTTTTGACAAACGTGCCGGAGTAGCCTAGCTAAGGAAGGTGAGCTCACATACTCGTCTAGTGACAGTATAAACAGCCTGGATAAATTATGAGCTACATTTGCTTCCGGTAGAAAGGGACTCACCGTGTGTTTTGTGCCGCTCCGCTACTAACGTGCCAGGAATTATGTGAACTGGCACACCTCAGCGTGGCTTTGGATTCCCCTTTTCGGCGTCGGACGTCACCTCCATGAATGCGCTGACGTGCGCGGCCTCTTTCAGCTTCAGTAGTTCCTGTTTGTAGGAATCTACTGTCCTGCTCAGTCTCTCGTTCTTCGCTTTCAGTGCTCGCTCTTTTTCACGCCATCGCTTGCGGTTGACGAAATAAGTCGACGGGTAGAGCCTGAACGGTGTCTGTCTTCATCGAGCGTTTGGCGTACGCCATTCCCGTTCGTAACGCACTGAAGGTACCTGCACTCTCGGCTGTCGGGTCCGTCTGCATTTGTGCGAGATCGTCCGTCACCTCGCTTTCTTCGTCGTTGCGACCGTCACTGTCTCGAGAGTTAGCTGGCCCTTCCTTTGCGTGTTCAGGTTCGTGTGAGCGCCTAAGGAGGTACGCTTGCGCTTTTGAGGTGAGCCTTTAGTGCTTTCAGTTGGTGATCGGAATGACGACACCAGTTCACCGATTGCCACTGACGTGCTTTCGGATACATCTGCTCGTGTCGTGCTGTCCGGTTCAGCAAGCCACGGAAACAGTTCGCCGTGTACAGTTGGCCCTGTCATGTTCGTGGACGTACTGGCACTCACGACGTTTCGCGCAGGGCCCGGCGTCGGTTCGCCGAACACGCTTGGCACTACACCGGGCTTGAGTAAGCGCCTAGTGAAGTGTCTTTTGAAGCCACTCGCATGGAAGCGCAGACTGTATACGACGCAGTGTTCCTTGATTGTTGCGCTGGGAAAGGCTTCTAATATTGCGTGCAGCCACTTCTCACGCAAGGAGATGGCTGCTGGCATTTCATGAAAAGACACTCCCGGTTGCTTCCGTCGGCAACTCGATGAGCAGCCCGGCACACAACAGCAACGCATTGCCACTCAAAGGAAACGGAGAACTGGCTCCGCAAAGACAGACGGCGAAAAACATCACGCAAACCAATGTAAATCTGCTGCGTTGAGCAGACGGAATTACCATCATTCGTGTTAACCTTTATTTACTGTTAAAGAATGACCTTCAAGAAAGTGGACTTTATTTCATATGGCAATTTGTTACCTCGCAACAGCGATAAAAATATGTCTGCATATAGCAGCGGTGACAACGCGCGGTCGGCAAGGTGTCGTCTGCTCGCGAGAAGCCAGCCGCTCGGCTCCCGGCGGCCGCGCGTCGGCGTGTTTACAAGGAGCAGGGGTGGGCAAAGATACTTTGAAATTGTATCGCGATACGATACAAGATACTCGGGCAAGAAGTATTTCGGATACAGATACAAGATACCACCTCAATAATTGTATCCGATACGATACTTGCCATTTGTATCTTAAGATACTTCGATACATTTATAAATTTCATATTATAGACATATATAATGCAGCAGAAAACGCCTATGAACAGGAGTGTTTGCTTTAGAATTTCAGAACTGCGACCAACCAAGTTTAACTTGAATGAAACATGTCTTAGTATCTCAACAACTGTTGTTTCCTGGCTATAATTATATTGTTTTCATTCCCAAACAACTGACTGGGGCTCTTTTGGCTGCTAAACATGACAGCTATGTATAAGCTACGCTGTCGGCGGTTTTTTGTGGTTTTTGTAATTCATGGAAGTCGATGCTCTACTTGCCAACCAGGTAGTGGTTTCCCACCTAATAATAAAAATGGCGATGCAAAACCTCGGCACGATGCCGCAATTACGACTTTGAGTTTAACCTGGTCCGTACGCGTATACCGTTTACGCAGTACCGGACCACGGGACAAGTGTACAGGAGTAACAACGCTCGTAGCGACATATTTTGTGACGGATCTTCTATACAGAAAGGACATAAAACCGCAATGACTTCCTAAATTCTAGTTATGTGCTCGCGTAAAGCGCTCGTCATCGACGGATTCACGAATGTGCAATTTTGTAATAATTTCTCTCTACGAGAGAATTCCAGACATCGTAGCGGTACAAAGTGTCGCAGGATACCTCCGCTACTCGTACTATATATATATATATATATATATATATATATAATAGCACGAATTGTGCTGTAACATTATTAGTTACGATGTTTCTCAGCAAAAGGTGTCGTCAGCCTACCAAGTAAGATCACACACTGGAAATTTCACTGCTTGTGGAAAATGTCATGAAAGAGCTCGTGGGGACGGTCACAATAATAATTGTTGAGGTTTACATCTCCAAACCACGATATAATTATGAGGGATGCCGTACTGGAGGGCTCTGAAAGTTTAGACCATCTGGTGTTCTTTAAGATGCTCCTAAATCTAAGTACAGTACTGCACGGGACTCAAGTATAACGCCGCTATCGGATTTCGGCCTTTACGGCCGGGATTCGATCCCGCGACCTTCAGGCCAGCAGTCGAGCGCATTAACCACTAGGCCGCCGTGGCGGGTGGGGACGCTCATGAGAAAGGAGTACTTAGTACTACAATGTTTCTCGAGGCACCTTCCTAACATATTTCCTCCATCCGAAGAAGAAACAGAAAAGTACGTGCCGTCCAAGATAGCATGCCGGCCATCGTTATCCATGTTGAGTTTTGCAAAAGAAATCTGCAGAAAACAGCTTCCTGGATGCCGAAGACAAGACCAACTTTTCGATCGCCCGAAGCAGTACGGAGTACTAGAATACGTAACATTGAGATACTCACTCATTTGTGCTTTCTTGTAATCCCATGAGAGGGCGTTACGTCACTGTGGCAGTTAAGCAAGCTAGACGCAGCGCAATTTCTCCTCAATCGGTCTCCTTCTCCTCCTCTCCTCACCGCCCGCGCTTTCCCCAATTGCGTCGCGCGCTTCGCAGTTTGTTCGTTTACACCGCGGATCAGCGTTATAAGCTTAGTGGCGGCAGTACCTGCTTGAGCAGCGGGCTTCTGCCAGTATTTCTAGTGTCGCGCGGTGATGTTCCGACATCAGTATCTTGTATCTTAAGATACTCGATACATTCTTCAATGTATCGAAAATACAGATACTGATACACGTCTTTCAAGATGTATCGCGATACAGATACAAGATACTCAAAGAGTATCTAAGATAGTATCTAAGATACATGTATCTTCGATACTGACCAGCACTGAGTCAAGGAGCGACCGCCAGTGGCGCTCGCCTCCGTACCGGTGGGGGAGGGTAAAATCAGAGGGTAGGGCAGCGCGTTTGCGGCTCACGTTCCAGGCATTGTTTTTCTAGGAGGCGTTGGCTCGGGACTGAAGTCGGATACAACTGTAGAGCTCTGCGGCGTTTTGCAGATAAAAGGTGAAAGAACTTGAGTGTGAGCCAATGGACGTGAGTATTGGAACACACTTGCGAGGTGTCTGAGCTTTTTGTGAGCGATTCCAATCCAATTACGACTAATCCCAGAATTCCCATGCATACAACAACGTCGCAGCACCAGTTTTTCTTCTAGCTAAGTCGATTCAGTAGCCAGGATTTTTTTTCTGAGGCGAGGGGGGGGGGGGGGGGAGGAATCCACATGCTGAAGGGCTTGACTATTTCAGAAAAAGATCCATTTTCATCATTTGTTTTCGGTAAAAATCGCAGTATGTATATAAGTGGCTTTTCCCATGCACTGCGTTAATAACACTACAACCCAACCAAAATTTCGGAAGGGGCCCGAGTCCCTAAAGCACCCCTCCTCCTCCCCCCCCCCCCCCCCCCTTCCTGGCTACGGGCCTGAGCTAAGTGTAAACAACTGCGGTAACCCATGAACGGTACGACCAAACCATTTCAGCAGGTGCGCATGAGCACAGTGTTTATCACCCCTTTAATCTAATCTTCGCACTTCAAACGGTATCTTGAAAATGGGGGTAAATTTCGCCTCCATCTCACAATACCGTTTAAGAACACAGATCACAGTGGTGCCCACTTTTTCAGTAATTAGGCGACTTCCTCGCCCTTAGATATCTGTGTACAGAATAGTTCCGTGGTAGTAGGCGTCATTATAAAATTTAAGTTTCCGTAATAAACGAACAATACTTTTTTTTTAATGCCTTACCTTCAGGAAGGATGCGCTGGCAAAGAAAAGTGCACAAGTTTCTTTGACACCCATCGTGTTCACTTGCATAATACCACCACTGTTAGCTAATGTTGTGTACCAAGGTAATACAACGTAAATACACGTAATTAACAATAACGTACCTCTCTCGCGTGTACCGCTGGACCTCCACAGACTTTACCGCATTATTTACACGTTTTCATAAGCCTGTTCTCAAACAATACGAGTTCTCGTGCGCGCCTGAACACAGTCGAAACGAATCGTGGTCCTTTCTTTCGTTCATTTTCGGGGTATAAGAGAATACTTGAAGCGCTACAAATGGATGAAACATAGCGACCTAAGCGTTACGAATCCCGACAAACAGTGGGGTTCTTCGCGCACAACACGGGAAAGACTGAAGACCATAACAATACGAAAAGTTATTTTTCTTTTCTTTTTCTTCCTCGATAGCATAAACATTCGAGAAACACAAAGACGACTCTGGTGTTCCTGATAAACGCTGATGAAAGGGGCCTTCGACACAGGCGCCGGAGCTATCAGGAAATATGCATCGGTACAGAGGAAAAAGTGTAGGGGAGAGAACGAGGAAAAATAGGGAATAAACGGCGTGGAACAGAAAAAGAAGGCACAGCTGCAGAGAAATAAAATGGCAGAATGGAAGGACGCCACTTGTTTCCTTCCTCGGTTCTCGGCTGGGCTCACAGGGTGTGCTTCCTATTTGCGTCCCCGTTGCTTATCGAGAGAATGCGAGACAACAGCAAAAGAGGGGGAATAAAGGAATAGGGAGGAAACAGAGACGCGCAACGCTGGAGTATGGGGACCGTCTGGTTCGTAGGCGCCACGGAAAGTTGCACCGTCTCTAGGCCTATGATCTAGGCGATAATTCGGAGCAGCGCGACGGCAAGTGTAGGCGCCCCCTTTCATCATAGGAATAATATGCTGTAATGATAGATGACTGGGTGTGGCACGCGTGCGTGCACGCATTTTTCTTTTGTACGTCGTCTTCTTCGCGCCGGGCAATTAGCATAGGAACAACATGCCATGGCATGTTTGTTGCTTGCACTTCCTTTAGTTCAAGCACGACGCGCTGTGCAAAAAGCACAGCGCGTCGTGCTCCCACATAACCACATAACCTCACCTCATAACCTCATCTCATCCCATTCATAGTTTGTACATGACGTGACGTAAAGAGCTTCTCAATGTACTGCAGCAGCGCAGCGGCTGTGATGATGTCAACGCAACATATATTCGCTGGCACGATTAACGCGATTCAACGCTACAGAGACACGGCAGGAACGTCCCTTCCCGTACAGGACAAACAGGACGGTGTTTGAACGATCGTTTAGGTGAGCATCGCAACAATGCGAGTAACACGGTTCAAGTACAAATTGTAATTCATTGCAATGACTGCGGCTCTGCGATTTTTCTTTTTTCTTTTTTTTACCGTTCACTGCTGACGCGTGAGATTATTGAAGCGTATCGTATTATTAAGTTTGTAAGTTCCTCATCAGCTTCGCTAGTGCTAAAGGAGATTGCGTATCTGAATCAATTTTAAAGCCTTGTCCATCACCTCGCGCATAATGAACAGTTGGCCAGAGTTTCGTTATTCTATAGTCATCTATGTGTTTATGATGACTGCTTCTTCTTCGATGCATGCCTCTTCTTCGCTTTGCTCTTAATGGTCAATGTTTCTTGCGCTGTTCTTGCAGTTAACATTACCTGCTTTTTCAGTGACCGAGGTGGACTTTTGGGCGACTGGGGTAAACTCGAAGTTACCTTTACGTACACTGGCTTGTGCCCATATATTCAATGCTGACGTGAGCCGCACGTGTTTTTTTTTTTTCTTTCTTGCTTACTGTGGCCCATACCCTCATATACAATGCAGTGCGGACCTACCTCAATTTAATCAATTTTCATTAATTACCCTGATAGCTAAACGACTACTTTCTGTACCGAAATCATACTCTCATATCACGTCTACCTCACGCAGATCTGAACAAAAGCTTTCTATATGACTTTTTGTTTTTTCAGACTTTACATTTGGTTTCCGCCCCGCAACGTTGGTCTAGTGGCTATGGTACTCTGCTACACATCCGAGGGTCGCGGGATCGAATCCCGGCCGCGGCGGCTGCGTTTCGACAAGGGCGAAATGTTGAGGCCTGTGTGCTGTGCGATGTCAGTGCACGTTAAAGAACCCCATGTGGTCAAAATTTCCGGAGCCCTCCACTACGGCGTCCCTCATAATCACAGCTGGTTTTTGGGACATAAAACGCTAAAGAATCGATCAATCAATTGCATTTGCTTTACGCCGCAAACTCCATCCAGAGGCGAATCGGAGATGCCGAGCAAGAGAGAAAGAGAAATAAGGGAAGGCAGGGATTTTAACCACTAAGGAGTCCGGTTTGCTACCCTACACTGGGGGATGGGAAAAGGGGAAGAAAAGTAAAGAGAAAGAGAGAGGGGGAATGCCCACAGGGCAGTCCTCATAATGTCGCTAGGTGCTAGCGCCAAAAAGTCACGTGTGGCATATACCTGCATTGGATGTACTGGTGTGAACCACAAGTGACTTGATGTCAAGCTTTGATTTCTAAGGTTTCACGTCACGAAACTACGATATGATTACGAGAGACGTCGTAGTGGGGGGGTGCTCCGGAAATTTTGACCACGTGGGGTTCTTTAACGTGCACTGACGTCGCACAGTACACGGGCCTAAACACTTCGCCTCCATCGAAATGCAGCCGCCGCGGCCGGGATTCGATCCCGCGACCCTCTGATCAGCAGCCGAGTACCAGGGCCACCAGACCACCACGGGAGTATCTACCTTTACGGCATATGCCGGATTCCATTCCCGTGATGTTCAACAACCAAAGGTTCCGGGTTCAAACACCTATAGGTCCCCCATTTCACTACCAAAAAGGCTGGGCTTTTTCGCATTTACGTCTCTTAGAGGACCTGCAACACTTTTTGAACATAGTCTGAAAAGCGCAGGAGACGCCTGCGCCATGTGAATTCATGCACAATTGCGAATTCCATGCACCAAGGAATTGACAACTTGGTTTCAAATATAGGTGCAAATCCCCTGCTCTCCTTTCAATAAATGACGTCACAAGTAGCACCGAGTACGTCACTGAACTTCTGTCGTTCTGAAAGAAAGATACGTACGTTTTTTTTTTTATTTGTTCAAATGAAAACGAACAAGTAAGACATTACCGAGAACATTTCTGCGATTATGGAATCGCTAACGCTAGCTCTACTTCAAACGACGTAATCAATGTTTCTTGTGACGTCATACTTTGAAAGAAGAGCAGGCTGCTTCCTGCCGTATTTGAAGCCAAAGTGCGAATTCCCTGGAGCGCGCAGCGAACTAAATATTTGGCTCACGTGTTCCCAGGAGCCTCAACGACTGATGGGCACCGTTCTCAGCCCATGTTAATGGAGGACTACCAGGAACTGTTGTGGAAGCTGCACTGCGGCTGTCACCATGCCATGATGCACCGAACTTCTTATACTACCAGCGAAGTCGCAGCCGACCGAGGACCACTTCGCCGTACAGCGTCCGTTCTTGTTGGTCTGGCGACGCCGTGGCTCCCCATGAGCGCCGGAAACGTGCCAGCCTGGTCGCCTTTTCATGTCGCCGCTGGGCCGAGCATGGCTTGCATCCTAGACGCCTGCCTCTTTTCCGGCACCCTCTCTATACTTTGCCGACTCGACTGCAGTTGTATCGTATTGACGGAGCGTTTACGTGTGAATGCGGCATTCGGTCTTCTTCGATCGCGTGGCAAAGGCGCCGTATCGCTATATTGTATAGTGTCTCCCTTTCAGTTCAGGCCGTCCTTTGTGGCAGCGAAAACGTGCTCCGTTTTCAACGTCGTCCTCTTACTTGTGCAGTCGAACGTGAGGTTCTGCTGTGAAACTTCAATGGAGATGAGTTAGCATAACGGCGTGTTGAGAAGGACAGCGTGAAACGGCGTGAATAGAATAGGCAAATGAAAAAAAAAAAAACACTAAGCTGTATATTATACGTCACGCCGGTTTACTTGAGTCTGTCTGCTCTAGTAGGTCTTCTAAGAGCGGTGCTCTTAAGCCGACCTTTGGTACGTGAACCATGAACAGAAATTATCATAACCATGAAAACTCTGCGCGTACTTTATCGTTCTCTTTCGCATCGAGTAATAGGAGGATAAAACGTAGCATAGCCTTGTACAGTATAGTATAGCAAGGAGTGGAAGAGGGAAGTGATGATGAGGGTGAGAGGGAAAAGGAGGAGAGAAGCGGTTGAAGAATAGCATAGGCACGTACAGCATATAATAACAAGAAGTGCGAAACGGAACTGAAGGTGAGGAGGACGGAAAGAAGGGGAGAGGTTAAAGCGTAACATGGTGTTGTACAGTACAGTATAGCAAAGATTGGGAAAGGAAAGTGAGGCAGAGGAGAAGGAGGGGCAAAATCAGCTCCTCTGCTTCTTCAGTCGTCGCACCACTAGTTTGCAGCTGCCCAATTTTTTTTTTTTTTCATAGTGAGGTCCTGCATGTACCTCAAAGCAATGACCAAATTTTCATCGTTTCTTGCAAGCACAATGTTGCTATGCATGAAGCCTCAAGAGTGAATGAAGGGACACGTTTATTGTTTCATCAAAAGCGGAATGTGGCCGACAGTGCAACCGCGGTACCAGACCCCCTCCTCCCCCCCCCCCCCCAAAATAATTTATATATTTATTTATTTTTACATACTGCAGCCCCGAAGGGCTATCGCAGGAGTGGGTTAGTAAAATACATCAAAGAGCAACATAGGAGTTGGCAAATACATAAAATACATAAAAGAACATAACAAAATTAGCTGAACATCATTGGTTAGTAATATACAATAAAAAGTCATCAAGTGATGCGGATCGAACATGCCCAGGTAGAGCATTCCACAATTCTATGGAATGAACAAAAAAACTATATTTAAACGCCACCGTACGATGAGAAAAAGTAGACATGTTTAACTCATGGTAATGTCGGGTGGTTGTTGGTCTAGCGGGTGCGATGTATTTGCTGAGTAGGGGGAATCGGGGGGAGTTTATTAAATTATAGAGAAATTTCAGGCATTCAACGTGACGACGGGAAGAGGGACTGGTAAGCTGAAGAATTGGAAGATGGGAACTAGGTGAAAAATACCGGTCATAGCGATGATAAATGAAGCGTACGGCTTTCTTCTGAACAGATTCTATTTTGTTGATATCGGAAATTTTGTGTGGGTTCCACACAACAGAACCATATTCCAATATTGGACGAACCAAAGTTTTATACGTAAGGAGTCGAATGCTGAGAGGTGCTGAACGTAATGTGCGTTGCAGGTAGCCTAACTTTCTAAGCGCACGGTTACACATGAGTTCAATGTGATGAGACCAGGATAAATCCTGAGTGAAAATGAGACCAAGATATTTATATTGCGAAACTTTTCCGAGAGGGCAACCATTAAACGAATAAGTAAACGGAGAGGGAGAAGAACACTTCGTAAATGACATGGAAACCGTTTTCTGGAAGTTGATTTGCATTTGCCAAGTGTTACACCATGATTGAAAAGATGCAAAGGAATCGTTAAGGATGACCTGATCATGAGGAGTTTTAATCGTATGATACAGAACACAGTCATCAGCATACATGCGGATTTTAACAGGAATATTACTTGGCAGATCATTAATGAAAATCAGAAACAAGAGTGGGCCTAATATTGAGCCTTGGGGTACGCCAGACGTTACAATGCAAGTGGAGGAATGAGAAGACCTGAAGAGTACGTATTGAGACCTACTGGATAGAAAAGAAGAAATCCATTTTACTAATCTTTCGTTTTTAAGAATAACAGTGAGCTTGTTTAAGAGTTTATAATGTGACACAGTGTCGAAAGCCTTAGAAAAATCAATGAATATTGCGTCAATTTGATCACCTGCATCGAGGGCCTGGAGGATGTCGTGGGAAAATTCACAGAGCTGGGTTATGGTACTAAACCCGCGTCGAAAACCATGCTGGGCATCGGATAACACATTATTGCAGTCCAAGAATTCTATGATATGTTTGAAAATTATGTGCTCGAGTATTTTACAGGAATGGCTTGTGATAGAGATGGGTCTGTAGTTCAATAAAGACTGCTTGTTTCCGGATTTGAATAACGGAAGAATTTTACCCATTTTCCATGCAGTAGGGACAACAGACGTCGAGAGAGATTTCTGAAAGATAATGGTGAGATATCGACTAGTCCATAAGGAGTATCTAGTGAGGAATTCATTGTCAATATCGTCAGGACTACCTTTTTTCTTTGGATCGAGCTTTAAAATGAGATTCAACACACCCTGGTTTGAAACAACAATGTCATCAATGGAGCTGCTAGTCTGCCCTGTAAAATGAGGAACATCGGAGTTATCAAGAGTGAAAACGGATTTAAAGTAATCATTAAATGAATTTGCAATCAGAGTGGCGTCACTTGTTACTATGTCATTTATTTCAAATGTATCAGTGATGGATTCCATTGGTAGCACAGACTTCCAAAATTTACGTGGATTGTTTCTCAGCAATCCCGGGAGTGTAACTTGAAAATAAAAATCACGAGCGGCAGTAGTTTTGCTTCGAAGTTCCTCCTTTAGGGCAGTGAATTGTGCAGCAACAACAGCGTCACTAGTGCGTCTAGTACGCCGCATACGCCCAAGTCGTCGCGAAAGGTGCAAAATTTCCCGTGTAATCCAAGGCAGCTCTGGATTCGTCTTTTTTGTTTTCAACGGAACAAAACGCGTGATGCACGTTGTAACAAGATCACTGAAAAATTTTGTTAAAGTGTCAACATCCTCAAAAATACTAATTGTTTCGAATTGGCTGAAAGAAGTGCTAAGTGTATCAATGATACCAGTATCATCAGCATTGCTCATATTGCGAAAAGTAGAATAAATGTATCGGGCTTTCGGTACAGGACAAGAGACAGATACAAAAACGGCTTTATGATCAGAAATACCCTCTACAACAGTGCACTCATAACCGTAATCACAGACTCTGGGGCTGAAAAAAACAAGATCTAAGATTGCTGTGCCTCTTGTGGCGTCACTGACTATTTGTTTTAGGCCGGACGTCAGTGAAAAGTTTAGTGTCTCACGATACAGCTGGGAAGCGTGAACTAGCGGTGAAAACAATGTCCAGTTCATATCGGGGACGTTAAAATCACCCATACATATTAGATTTGGCGAATGAGGAGCTATTTCTTGGACGAATGCACTCAAGGAAACCAAAGAGTCCGCGATTAGGTTAGGTGGACGGTAAAAGACACCAACAACAAAAGTCAATTTATCAAAATAAACTTTACACCAAACTGATTCAGTTTGAGACGGAGCATCGAGCACAGAAAATTTTAAGTCGGACCGTAAGTATAAAGCAACGCCACCACCTCTTCCATTGGTGCGATCGGTTCTTATGACATTAAAGTCCGGCAACGATATCTCGGCATCAGAGATTTCGTTATGAAACCATGTTTCTGTGACGCCAATGACATGGGGAAAGTAGGATAAAGTTAGTGACAAGAAATCAGGAAACTTGTTGACTAAACTTCTTGCATTGATATTTAAAATACGAAGGTTATCGGGGAAATCACGGAGGCGTCAACAAGAACTGGGAGTAGTAGCCGAACGAGATGCCATTTCACTAGTATTTTGATTACTAGACTGAGAAATCGTGTTAGACTGCGCGTCCCAGTTGTAGCGTATGTTATCAATGAACACGTGGTCATAAACAATGCGCACGACAGAACCGCTGTTGCGGTGGGTTCTGGTTGCCTCCCATAGCTTTCGTCTGATAAAACGTACGTTGTTCGAGTAGTCTTCAGAAATGCGTTGGTCGGAGCCTTTTAGTTTGGAAGCGTTTTTAAGAATATGAACTTTCTCACGAAAGTCCAATAACTTCAAAATGATAGGACGGGTGCGGCCTGTGTGACGTCTGCCTAACCTGTGACACCTTTCGATTTTTGGACAATCTATGCTCAGTGTTTCCGTGAAAAATTTTGAAACGACGTTGGTCAATGCTCTATTATCATCATCTGGGGACTCGGAAATTCCGTGCAGAATCAAATTATTACGGCGCAGTCTATTCTCTAGATCATCGTTCTGAGCCGTGAGCGTAATCACCTTCTCATTAAGAGCACAAACTGAGCGTTTTAAATCGCCTACCATATCTTTAGGTACGTTAGACGCTGCACTGGACGACTCTAGAGCATTAAGACGTGACTCAACAGCTTCGAAGCGCGAATTTACGGAAGAATGAAGTACAGCAATATCCTGTTTCATTTTGTTTTGTCCAGCAAGCAGAGTGGAAAGCATGGCAGAAACGGGAGGTTCATTGTCAAAGGATGTCACAACACTATCTGCACCACACACAACGCCGGACGGTGACACCGTAGATACAACAGCTCCAGTGCCAGGATAGAAATACCCTTACCACCCCTAGGCCCAGGGTTTAGCTCAACGTCTCCACTCAAGCCTAGGCAACTCACACAGTACGCAAGCTGAGCATAGATGGAAACAAATAGAGAAACAACAGTTTGTGGGCAATAAAGCAGCAGCAAGAAACGGTTATTTGAATGGATACATCGTGCATTGTCCAAATAACATACCTGCACAATAAAGAAGCCCCGCGTGAGCATTGTGCTGTCGCTGCTGCCGCCTTGCCCACTGAAGCTGTGCTGTGGCTGGGAGCCTTTTATATCCGTTGCTGATGACGTCACAAAGGTAGGCTTGGCGAAGATTTGATGACTCGATTGATATTCAGCGTGGACACTTGGGAACGGCGCAGGCGCAATGGTTGGACCAGGGCGATCTTTTGGCAAAGGGACCGGAAGGGCAGACTGCATGCATCTGCGGTGATCGGCCTGTTGATTTGCGCCAGTGGACGCGTTCCAAACCGCCACGCTGTCCTGGCAATGCTACCGGGGAATCCACGAGGCTGGTCAGAAACTGCACAATAAAGAAGCACCGCGTGAGCATTGTGCTGTCGCTGCTGCCGCCTTGCCCACCCATATATATATATATATATATATATATATATATATATATATATATATATATATATATATATATATATATATATATATATATATATATCGCGCATCTCGCGTCTAGTTCGCGTGGTGTACACCAAATCTGGCATGGAAGTGGTGCGAGCATGACTAACATGAATGATAGGACATGACATTAATAACTCCACATGCTTGCCATTTAAGTCATGATCAGCGATAATAAAACCATGTTCGCACATATCCGCATTCCATATCAAACACCGAAATATGGCCGACTCCAAACTGCGAGCGAAGGTCAGAAAACAAAGGTGATGCATTAAGAATGTGCGAAACAGCTGTCGCCTCCGTGTTACACGGACGCAACGCTAGGTAAATTTTTCTTTTTTTTTTCTTTTTCAATCCGATTAGGAAACAACCTTTCCTTCTTTTCTTCTTCGCCTATCCTAGCAGCCGCGACCGCTAGGCCATGTGGGAATTTCAAATAAATAAATAAATAAATAAATAAATAAATAAATAAATAAACAAACCTCTACAACGTATAACCGGCTTATATACGTTCGACACAGCTTCCATTTCAGAACGTCACCTTAACGCGACACTTTAACAGCTTCGGCGACGGCGGTTAGGGAAGTCACTTAACCAGACAGCTGACTGCCCACAAACTGTACAGGTAACGCGCGTTACCAGCGTGAACACCCATCGCACACCCGCGCGCATTAGGTACACATAGCTTCGTAACTATCGCTAGAGGGACGGTTTTGTTTGTTTGCCTGTTAAGTTTGTAAACGCCATTTATTGGCCTTCGTTTCACTCTCTAAACCTATCTCCGTTAGTGCGGTCCTAGAACTTCCCCGCTGTCACGTCAGTAACGCTGGGATGGACAATGGGGTTGGGAAGGAGTGCAGTGGGAACCGAGACAAACTGTCCACGCGGATAACTGATCCCAAAGTGCTTGACTCCCTCAACGACGTAACCAATCGAAGGCGATCGAAAGTAAGAAAGTGGCCCGAACGAGCGAAAGAAAAAAGTGATAATGAAAAAAACGAGAGGAGAAGAAAGGGCAACGCTTCGGCGGACAAATCTACTCCGCGAAACGAAGACTGACACTGGACACTGAAAGCCGATCGTGCGCCCCGCAAGCCGAGACGAAGCCCCTCAATCACGACGGCGCGACGGCGACTGCTATTCTGCGCCCCGGGCCGGTAGCAGTCGCGGCCGCGCCACTCGCAAATTGTAGGCTTCGCCTACGAGGGCACCCCGGCGGCACAATGGGAACTCATCCCCCCAATCCCAGTTTCGCGAGAGCGGTGCCCTGCCCAAGGAGCTCTAATGGCCGTTTTCGATCCGGCTTTGATTAGTGGTCTGCGAAGGAGCTCCTGCAGCCTCCCTTAGTCCGTGCGCGGCTCACGTTGCTCTGTGCCAGAGCGCGCTGCTTTCCACGAAGAAAGCACCCCGCCGAGGCCTGAGCGGTGCAAAGTTCGCACCGCGACTGTGGCTTCGCTGCGCAACAATCGAGCTACGCGGTGAAGTAGACGCGAGAGTAAGGCTGCCGCATTACGTAAGGGGACTAAGTAGTACAAGACGGTAGTTATACATTTCGTGTCGTCAGCTCTCTGCTTTCCTTGTGTAACGGTGTAAATTGCTGTGTTGAACATCAGCTTGCGTCCTTCATTTAATAGAAAACGTACTATGAGAAATTGAACAGAAACATTGTTGACGACGTTTCTGTTCATGCACGATGTACATGCACGCCGAATGCGCATAGGAGTAAGAGCCTCTGTCAGGCAATATGCATTTAGCTCTTACTCCTCTTTCTGTATAAGACAGAAATAAACTTCAAACATATGCAACCAAAGTCGACTGTTTTAGGTTTGCCAGCGTGTGAGGGGTGTTCCGACGGAAACTGAGCCGGTGAAGCGGCGGCGAAACGTTGGCGATGAGCAACTAAAGAGTTACAACCTCACCCCCACCCCACCCCCTTTTCTTCCCGAATGAACACAAGGGGATTGACCCCCCTGACCCCTCCCCCCTCTCTCTCATGATTTGAACCATATGATTTAAACTATTTGCTTCCTATATTGTTGAGCGAGCTGAGAGGCTTGGTCCTGGTAGTGGTGGCCTCGTGAGACTGCCTGCGCCGGTATTCCCGATCTGCGCGAGCACGACGTTACAGCTCACGTTATCTCGAAGCGAGACGCAACCCGATGCGCTTGGTCAGTTATGTTTGCGCTGTTGATCGCACCAACGGTTCTGAAAGCACGTGTTTGAGGTCATCGAGCACGTTCGCGTCTACCTGTGCGCGCGTACGGATCATGTGCATTAATTAGTACGCGAATGCTGTTGTTATGTGGAGTTCAACGTCCCAAAACCAGCTCTGATTATGAAAGACGCCGTAGTGGAGGGCTCCGGAAATTTTGACCACCTGGGGTTCTTTAACGTGCACTGACATCGCACAGCACACGGGCCTCAACATTTCGCCTCCATCGAAATGCAGCCGCCGCAGCCGGGATTCGATCCCGCGACCCTCGGATCAGTACCATAGCCGTTAGACCACCGCGGCGGGGCAGTACGCGAATGATTACCGCCGATAAATATACAAGTTTCTAGCGGCAAGAGTGACAGCACCGAGTGACAGTCTTTTTTTCCTCACGCAGCACTTCCCTGTGTTCGCGTTATGATAGTAAATCGATGAAAGGAAGAAATGAAGGAAGAGTTGAATACGCGAAAAAAAAAAGAAAAGAAAATCAGAGCACAAGTCTTGGAGATACTATTTAACCATCAGCATAACGGAAATAAATTTCCTTTCACCCTTACCTAAAGGGCGTGGCGACATCAAACAAGCATTAAAGATACAAAATTTGGGAAAGATGACGTGTTGAAATTTTTATATGATAGGTGCTATATGAGACCAGAAATCTTTTATACAGAAGATACATTTAACCATCCCGCTAATCAACGAAAATTGAGAATTCACGTGGCTCATAACCTCATTGTATGTGCAACGGATATGCGGTTATTAGCTACACGTAAGAAAGAACGAAAAAAGAAACGAATAAATCACGTTATGCTCATACCCGGATATTATATGTGGGTAGTGTACATGGTGACACAATTAATGCTCACAATACCACCAATGTGCACGTGCCACTAACAGACACTTAAGCCAAGGATTAGGGTCGCTTATTTACGAGATCGAATGAGGATAAACACACGGTGACGCACACAATACAGGCGCTGACAGACGCATTGAGCTAACGAGGCTTCGCATGCCTGGCGATATATCTTTCCTTACAGCGAAGTTACACGGCAGCGTGTCGGCGCTGTAGTAGAAGCCCGCGTAATATTCATTGGCTGATCCAAAAGGTCACGTGATCTCGCTTTAACCAATAGGGTTTCAGCGCGCTTGTTTCAAATCTGGCGGCGTATTCACCTCGGCATACCATATCAAAGCCTGATTTTCTACCGAAGAAAGGAGAAAAAGAAACAAAAACAAAACAAAGACAGGCAGAAAGTAAGGAAGGAAAGAAACTTCGAAAGTCATTCTGGTCTCGTCTCAAGCACAAATTTCATCTTTCACATTTAATTAAAAAGCTCTCGCAACCATCTCGACCAGCTGTCTATGTTGCTTTGGTCTGTTTAGGTTTACTTAAACCTAAACATAAGGACACGGGAACTTTTCCGCGATGCATCGGTCAGTGACCTACTGAAGCAGGTATAGAGGCGTGGGCACAGGAGGGGCGGCCGCCCCGTAGCCGCCTGAAGGGAACGAGTGGGGCAGGGGGGGTCGCAAATTTGCCTCATACTTTTATACTGCCCCATGTTTTTACCGATATGACCTCAGGGGGAGGGAGCTGGGAGGATGAGACGCTGCAGTTAAAGCAACACCACCTAGACTACTGACAAGGCCTTTCCACGGAGAGCGTGACGTCACGCTAGTTGCCCCGACCGAACACCGGCTGCTCCTTTCTGTCGCCACGCTTTCGCATTTTCTACGCGAGATTGGCCGAGTAGAGCGAAATCCGGTCGAATTTTTTTTTTCCTCTGCAGGGTGTTTGCATTAGCAGATTATTGGGTTACCATGATAAAGCTTATTTGAGTATATTATAGCTTTCTGTAGCTTCAAGACATGTTAAATATCTACTGAAACAGAGTCAGAAATGCGTTTGTAGAAACCGTTTTATTGATGAAGGGCTAAAATTGATCCATTTCAATTCTTCCCTACTATTCTCATCATTTTATCTATAGCCTTTCTGCGCAGTACCTTGAATGACGTTATTTTACGGAATGCAAAAGTTGATCAAGGTGACGTTCGCTGCCGCGCGCACAAGTCTCTGGTGTGTGATATTCCCAAGTGCTAGTCCAGTGTCTCTTAGGAATGCTAATGTCATGGATATGACAATGTTATATTGACACTGGGATTCCACTGCCCTATAACGGAAAGCCTAACGTGCGGTGAAGCATTATCCTCGATGCGCATTAGCATTATACACGGCGAGCGTTGGCCCTGGCAGTCGAGAGCTCACCGCTGCAGGCAGCAGGAAGCCTCCCCAGGATGTCTCTCCTGTGCGCCTTTGTGCGTGTGTGTTTACACTGAGTTCTCGATGGCTCTCTTCAAACTCTCGCTCAATTCAGTTGAGGTCGGATATGCCAAGGACTGCGGTTTGTGATATGCGACTGAGAGTCCACAGAAATAGATGCTGCGGCATCTGACACTCGATATGTACCCCCCCCCCCCCCTTTTTTTTTTTGTCAACCGTCGCTGTATCTTATGACGTTGTGTTGCAGTGCGAAAGCTTTGTGAAGAGGCCCCTCTCGTGAAAGCACGCGAACCTGCGCCAAGCATGAAAATGAGCGAATTAACATGGGCACACTCACCATAAAACTTGTTAATGTCATTTTGACCGCGTCCTGAGTATCTTAGCTCGATTGTAACGCACTGCCACGACTGAAGCGCATTGATGCTATCAACACCACAAACGATATGCTCAGCCGCTTGAAAAACTAACAGTTTCTTACCTTTTACTGTATGCTTGGTGTGAAATCCTTTTGCGGAAAGGCTCAGATCCAGGAGTTCTTCCCATTTCATTTTTGAGGAACACGAAAATGCTCACTCTGGGACCACGTGGCACCCACGAACGCAACGCCGTCTCATGTTGCACGAAACGAGATATTTCCTTTCCGTCACATCTTTATGTCATTGCCGTCACGCAGCTGACACTGCCGCACACACACATAATCACACGTGCTCAAGTGCAAACCACTTGGTCAGGTACAAATGCTGTTAGCGCAGCGCAATGCAGCACCAAACCAGCCGAAGCAGCGAGCAGACTGAAAAACCTGTCGTAGCTTGCCCGTAGTTTTGGGAAAAACGTCGTGCGTCCCCCTGCCACCCGAGGACCACTAGCGTGACGTATGTCATCAGGAGAGAGGGACATGAACAGGCCTTGTCAATAGTCTAGGTGGTGTTGGTTAAAGGGACACCAAAGAGCAAAGCGATTTCTCGCATATTACTAAATTACCTTTTCAAAATATCAACAGCACCGCTCTTGCCACGAGAGAACGCGTAGTAAGCGAGAAAATGCACAAAAGGACAATACACGTGGCGACGACGCCTTCGCGTTCCCGCATTTACTCTGTGACGTCACAATTTTGAAAGTGCCCGATGTGGCGCACAAAATAATTTTCCGCTAAAAATGAGTCTAACTGTGTTGTAGGGGGGTGACAGCCTTAACGGAGCAAATTTTATCAGATTTCATTGAGGCAATGTGGCCAAATTACGATCGAAACGGTTTGAAATCCATGACGTCACACTTGCGTTCGGGCGTCTAAGTTTCACCGCGAAATTCAAAAACGAAACTTTAACGACCTACATCAGCTGTCCGTCGGTATGTTTTGTTTTATGGCACAAGACGGGTTGCCATTTCTTTTTGCAACCATAGAGCGCAATATGTCCATATATACATGGTTCAATAGCCCATTTCTTTCCCTTTTACTAATATATACTGTGCTTCTGTGTGTGAGAAATCTGTGCAATAAAAAGAAAAAACTGTGCAACCTGGCTGAACAAGACACTTTCTACTGGGCACAAGTAAACAAGTGTAACTCGTGCAGTTGTTGAGCTAGGTCAGTGAAGCTTTTCTGTTAGGTAGATGTCTCCTATCTAAACAATTTGTATATTTCAGAATATTTTCCAGATTTAGTTCTTTTATGTAGTAAACATACAGTTGCAAATGTTCTTTCAAATTTGCAAGAAATGTTACCTTTAACGATTTTTTCTGCATATTAGTTTCCAAGTTCAGTTTTTTAAACTTACACACGTCAAAAGTACATTTACTTAGCTTTCGCTTGATGTATTGCATTACAGTTCGTTCTCTTTTAATGTTCAACTTATATGAGCAGGAAAATAAAAATGGGTAGGGATGGGAAGCGGTGCCAGGGGGTTAATTTTGAGTGCGAGGCAAGTGTGCTCCGAAGAGGCCCCGACAGCTTCTTTTTCTCCTTGAAGACGTGTGCTGACGCGAACACTTGCAAAAATTAATAATCAGACATATTGAAACAAATTAGTGAACATTTGACAGATCTCTGTCAAATGTTCACCTTTATATTGAAACACACACCAGATTTACGAAAGCGTGTCACGTGGCTTTCATATACGTACTTGGTGGATTTACAGCTGTGAAGCTAACAAATGCGCAGGTTTTCCGCCCCGGTGACCACCTCCGCAAGTGGAAGCCCTTAAACGCACTGTGCAGAGAGAGCGTCACCTACCCATGACTTCCGGTGCGAACTTAGCACGGCAACACTATCGCATTCCACTCTTAAAGGGACACTAAACTGAAAAAAAAAAAACAAAAAAAAAACAAGCAAACAAAAAAGATAAACGAAGTGGTTTAGGATGACAACTCTTATGTGCTATATTAAAGGAGAAAATAAACGTGAAAAGATTTAGTTTTGAAATTGGCGCCATAACTTCGGCCTCCCGACATCAGCCGGCCAATTAATTTCTTTCCTGTTCTCGCCAAATTCGCTTGATAAAATGTTCTGAAATTCCTTGTGTTAAGTATCTGGCTTCCTTAGCACCCAATGTGCGTCTTCTTTTACCAATAGTTATGCAAGCCTTATCAGACACCATCGAAGTTCTGCAACATGACGCGTATTGGTGCTGGAACTTCAAAGCAGCGTCAGCACCCGTATTTTCTTTCTGCATGTTTCCTCGCATACCAAGGTTCTCCTTCTCGTAAAATTGATGTTTTCGGCATTGTGAAAAGCTAGCCAATGTGGGAAAAATTGTTTTTCACTTTAATGTCCCTTTAAGCGCCCTCCTTTCTTGTTATCAGTCAAGACAACTGTTAGCGAGGATCGAAAGGAGTAAGCAAAACCACGTGCAACATGAAATTGAAACAGAATGGCCACTTTAAGTTCAAAACCTTCCTCGTGAACACTTTTTTATTGAGCAAACAAAGGCATTTATAAAGCTCCCAAGAAATGGCAATGCACAAGATAGAAAACAGCATCAACCTGATGCTCAGTATATCTAACCACATAACCAAACGTAAGAGCACCAAGGCAGTTTTCTACAGCAGAAAGTGCATGCATCAAGTTAAATAGAACCAAATCAATACGGAGACATTTAGGGTGAAGGAACTTATATGCCACATAAATCGGCAAGTGATGGGTAAACAGAACGCCGAATTGTAGTTACACGTGCAGCTTTCAGGGTTCAACACTGATACAGCCTTCACTGTTCCGACAGCCAACTCCTTACAAAATAAGGTATTAAATATGACTGCACAATTACTTTACAAGGATGTTTCCAAAAAAGCTGTACGTAATGTTGAACAAAAGTAATGCGCAACAAAATTCTCAGATTGAAATTTTAACTAATGGAAGCGTTATACACACTAGGCACACATATAATTTTCAAAGTTCTTTCCTGAATCTATGTTTGTAAAAATTTAATTTATTCCTTTAGCTTTGTTAGGCAACTTCCATTAATGGTTAGCTCACATATGCAGCCATTAGTTCTCGCCAGCCCTTACGTATAATGCCAACGTATTGGCTAGTACATGGCAACACAACCCCTGCCGAGCATGAAAACTGTTGCAGAGTGGAAGAATGTGCATAAAAGGAAATTTTCCAGATTTAGTTCTTTATGTAGTAAACATACAGTTGCAAATGTTCTTTCAAATTTGCAAGAAATGTTACCTTACGATTTTTTCTGCATATTAGTTTCCAAGTTCAGTTTTTTAAACTTACACACGTCAAAAGTACATTTACTTAGCTTTCGCTTGATGTATTGCATTACAGTATAACCATTTTATTACTTATTACAAAAAAATACGAACAAAAACCTACGAAAAGTTGCCCATTTTCCCACGGTAACGAAAGAGTTAACCTTCGTTCTCTTTTAATGCTCAACTTATATGAGCAGGAAAATAAAAATGGGTAGGGATGGGAAGCGGTGCCAGGGGGTCAATTTTGAGTGCAAGGCAAGTGTGCTCCGAAGAGGCCCCGACAGCTTCTTTTTCTCCTTGAAGACGTGTGCTGACGCGAACACTTGCAAAAATTAATAATCAGACATATTGAAACACACACCAGGTTTACGAAAGCGTGTCACGTGGCTTTCATATACGTACTTGGTGGATTTACAGCTGTGAAGCTAACAAATGCGCAGGTTTTCCGCCCCGGTGACCACCTCCGCAAGCGGAAGCCCTTAAACGCACTGTGCAGAGAGAGCGTCACCTACCCATGACTTCCGGTGCGAACTTAGCACGGCAACACTATCGCATTCCACTCTTAAAGGGACAATAAACTGAAACAAACAAACAAAACAACAAAAAAAACGAAGTGGTTTAGGATGACAACTCTTATGTGCTATATTAAAGGAGAAAATAAACGTGAAAAGATTTAGTTTTGAAATTGGCGCCATAACTTCGGCCTCCCGACGTCAGCCGGCCAATTAATTTCTTTCCTGTTCTCGCCAAATTCGCTTGATAAAATGTTCTGAAATTCCTTGTGTTAAGTATCTGGCTTCCTTAGCACCCAATGTGCGTCTTCTTTTACCAATAGTTATGCAAGCCTTAGCAGACACCATCGAAGTTCTGCAACATGACGCGTATTGGTGCTGGAACTTCAAAGCAGCGTCAGCACCCGTATTTTCTTTCTGCATGTTTCCTCGCATACCAAGGTTCTCCTTCTCGTAAAATTGATGTTTTCGGCATTGTGAAAAGCTAGCCAATGTGGGAAAAATTGTTTTTCACTTTAATGTCCCTTTAAGCGCCCTCCTTTCTTGTTATCAGTCAAGACAACTGTTAGCGAGGATCGAAAGGAGTAAGCAAAACCACGTGCAACATGAAATTGAAACAGAATGGCCACTTTAAGTTCAAAACCTTCCTCGTGAACACTTTTTTTATTGAGCAAACAAAGGCATTTATAAAGCTCCCAAGAAATGGCAATGCACAAGATAGAAAACAGCATCAACTGATGCTCAGTATATCTAACCACATAACCAAACGTAAGAGCACCAAGGCAGTTTCTACAGCAGAAAGTGCATGCATCAAGTTAAATAGAACCAAATCAATACGGAGACATTTAGGGTGAAGGAACTTATATGCCACATAAATCGGCAAGTGATGGGTAAACAGAACGCCGAATTGTAGTTACACGTGCAGCTTTCAGGGTTCAACACTGATACATCCTTCACTGTTCCGACAGCCAACTCCTTACAAAATAAGGTATTAAATATGACTGCACAATTACTTTACAAGGATGTTTCCAAAGAAGCTGTACGTAATGTTGAACAAAAGTAATGCGCAACAAAATTCTCAGATTGAAATTTTAACTAATGGAAGCGTTATACACACTAGGCACACATATAATTTTCAAAGTTCTTTCCTGAATCTATGTTTGTAAAAATTTAATTTATTCCTTTAGCTTTGTTAGGCAACTTCCATTAATGGTTAGCTCACATATGCAGCCATTAGTTCTCGCCAGCCCTTACGTATAATGCCAACGTATTGGCTAGTACATGGCAACACAACCCCTGCCGAGCATGAAAACTGTTGCAGAGTGGAAGAATGTGCATAAAAGGAAATTTTCAACAAAACTTAGTTTCTGGCTAAAGACTGTTAAGAAGTGTCACTTAAGACCTTCAACTTCTTGCTGCTTGCCCAGAAAGCATGTCAGTGCGAATATAAAAATGGTAAAGAACATTGCCATCCTATTGAGAGCAGTAGTCAGCTTGTGCAAACTAAAATGTGGGAAATATGCACTTCATAATATCTGGTGATACTTTTATTAGTCATGAAAGCAGTTAAAAAGAAGCTCTGTGAACTGGATAAAAGTAGATGGTCTTGTAAAAGAGAATCTATAGAAAACAAGGAAACCGAGTTGTTACGACCAAAGCACATTAGGCGTCCATCTTTATATTAAGCTGCTAAACAGTCTTATATTTTCTGCATAAATAACTGCGAGCACTGGACCCACAGACATAATGCAGAGTTGCAATCAACAGTGACTGATTGTGCACCCAATAAACTGGCTATCAGCGTCAATGAGCATTTCATATGCCCTTGGAAACAACCATTGTTTTGTATGGCATGTACAGCAATCCATGATGCAAAAGTTCTCTAGCTGACCAGCTCAGGTCCATACGTGGCCTAATGGTATGCAGGAGGAAATGCCATACCATTGACAGCCCCACCTTTAGAGATAACTAAGCGTCTGTACCAAAACTATCTAAATAGAGGCACGTCAAAGGAAACTGTGTTAGAATCGCTTCAAGCTTAGTCTGGCAGCATTCTGATCCAGGATTTGCAACTAATCATGCCAATCTTACCATATGGAATATGCCAGGGTCGAGTGCCTTCCGCTACACAGACTACGTGAACAGAGACATGCCAGTGTACATAAAAATCCCTGAACCTGTGAATCAGTGATTTATAGCAGTCCTCCACAAATTTATGTTCAACCCACTCCCTCCTGAGCTTATGCACTAAATGCTTTCAAACACTTTAGGCTACGCTACCTTTTCGTCAGTGCACCATAAAATTGCGCCCGTTTTCAACATCTTGATGGTACCCTTTAACACAATCAGTTACAGGGCATTGTTTTATCCAGCCACTGGAATTATCCAGTGTTGAATGGTTCAATTATGATACAATGAGCTGCTTCACCTATTGTGACTGAGTGAACAATTGATGAGACATGTTCAAATAATTTTCTAAATAACAGTGCCATTTGTAGCACAGAAATTTAAAATGTTGACCATGCTTCTTATTACACTACTTCATACACAACCAGTGTAACGCAGCAATGACAGCACAGAGCAATCAAAGGAAGGATGCAGTAGTCTTCCATGCATCAAAAGACATGGTGTGGAGACTTTGTTGGCGATTTGCAAATGACAAGTAGAACGAGTGGCTGAAAAAATGAACCCTTGCTTAGTTTTTATTCATAGCTTTAGTAACAGTCCAAAAACATTTTCCCTACCCCTACATTACAGTGCTTCCTTTCAAAGCCAAATGTGATGTGTATTCAATCATTCAATACTGCGATATGGGCGAGTTCGTATTTCCGCACTCTGTGTCATAGCACCACACAAAAAACCACGACGAAACAGGCTCGTCTTGTCATGTGTCTATTCCCTCTTAGTTCTCGGTGTACAGTCTTATTTCAGGGTGCCATTTCAAGTCGACTTAACAAAGTGTTTGTGCTTAACGTATGGTTACGGTTAGCCAGCACTGAATGTGTGCTATCAGAAAATTCCAGGACTGGCAGGTGAGACAGAAAAAAAAGAGCAATGTCAACAAAATATACCATTTAACAAATGTAAAAACCAACCAACAAGCACGAGGCTACAGGGTACTAACGTTGCTTCCATAAAGAAAAAAAAAAAAAAGGAAGCACAACAGCACAAGGCCAGGCAGTGATCTAAAAGGCAAGTTAGCATGCTGCTTGTAAGGTTTGTTGGCCGGGCTCAAAGGTGCTGCCACGGCGAAGACTTCGATTCCAATGTTCCAGTTGACATAAATGGATGCTGGCAAAAAGTAAGTAACCTTTGGGATTGACAGCAAGAATGCTAGAAACCCATGACACCACTGCAGAAACCTGTGAAAATTTTATAACTTGTGGTTGAGACACACACGCAGATTTAAAAAGAACAGAAATTGAAATGAAAGACATATTTCATTCCTTTTCCTTGCTAAAGCACACACTCATCTCTATTAGCAAAACAAAAACATACCTCTTTTATTTGAAACAAGTTTCACCAGTCCCGTGGCCTTGTTCAGGCACCAGGTAACAACAGCACAAAACTGCGAGTTCAGGCAGATGCCCCCAAAATGTCTGCCATCAAAAGTTTCCATGCCTTCAGTGTACAGCACAGCATGCTCTCTTAAAGCAAACATGTGAGCCCCCATGTGAATTCTTTGTAAAGGTAAGTTTTGGAACTACTGAGCTTTGAATTCCCTAAGGAGCACGGGCTTCACCTAACATCACACACTGTGTGTGTGATGCACATTCCTCTCAAAGCATGAGCCATATGTTTGCCTGTTCTGTTTAACAGTGGGCTGCACTGCAAACCCCTCCCACCCGTCAAAAAAAAAAAAAAAGTTATGCCAGACACCACCAAAAATTACTGCAATTCGTAGGTGTGGTATACCTCAGCATCTCAGCTGCATTGCTAGCTCGCATTCTAGACCTCTGTGGTGTGGCTGGATGGCCTGTAACAACACCAGCACTCGGGGGCGCCTCAGTAGTCCGTTCCGCGACTAATGACCTCCTTGCATGTTGGGCGTAGCAAGATGGTGTGCTCAAACTGGGCCGTGTAACAGCCCTTCGTGTCACACAGTGGCGGGTACGGGTCCACGATGCTCTTGTCACAGAGATCCTTGAGAGCCATGAGATACTTAGTCTGGCCCAACCTGTCAAGCCAGCGGCGGCAGAAAGCCAGAGTGCCAAAGTTCTGGTTGATGACACCCAGCAGCTGCTTGGAACGTGGTAGTCTGCAAAAAAGCAGGGAAATGCTCAACACAGCGGCAACTAAAAGGCCCACTTCAATTCGAATTCACAATAGTTAATTGATCATCACACTAACTTTCGCTAAACCTTATGTACTAAAGTGGACAGACTATTGGCAGTGTTTTGCAGTTATTTAGAAAAGATTTTGATACTGCTAGGGTTAAGTTGCTACTGTGAGCCTCAAAACTTGTTTGATTCCTACCTACCATATGATGTTACATGCAGCATTTTCCACTAACACCATGACATTTACATTTACTGGCAATGCTGCATTTTAAAACGGCCTTGCAGCATGTTTCCAATATTATTCATGGGCCTATGATTGTGCTATTGTACTTGGTACAACAACATAAGCATGGCCATGGCCTCCACAATTTGCATGCACCGGCAGGTCCTGCGCACGCAAGTTTTAGAAGCCATGATATGGTGCCACCCCCCTGCCCCTTCCGGCCGAGCCCCGTCGCCAACATGTGGTTACTCGATGCCACAATGTGTCAGTGTGACAATGTTTGCTTGTCACTGTTGCTAGAATATTGTGTGCATTTGGATGGGCCGCTAGAACACCGTGAATAATACCACCCAAACATGCCAGAAGCTCAGGGCAAGGTGAAGGACTGAAGAGATGACAATTCTTCAAAAAGTGATTGAGAATGTTTGATGGGCCACCATTTCGATCAGGGGATGATGTCTGGAGATGGAGACAGGCACAACTGTTGAAATATTGGCTTGAGTGACGTTAATTTCCCAACAACTTCTCATTGATAGGCCGGCAATTGTCTAATCCAGGCTCATATGATGGAAAAAATGATGAAAGTTGGTCGCTGAACAATCCTTAAATACCTCAGGTGCCACTCTGTGTATTAACACAGCATGACAACTAATCCAGGCCTTTGATGCTACTTTTAGAATGGCTGCGATGTTCATAAATGTGTACCCCTGTGTATTTCTCATCTTCCCTTTCCTCAAACTTGAGAAATGCACTGGGAAAACAGCACTGATCTCTAAAGGATTTAAAACCTTTCTGCAGCAGGCAATTCGTGAGCAGATGAACTCCATTGGTGATGTCATTCGAGCATTACAAGTATTGCAAGGCACCTTTAAAGGGACATCCATCAGCGTATGACACATCTATGATGCTGGCCTTACACTGCTAAAAAATTAACAGCAACCGTTCTCTTCCCAGATCTTACTGTACTTACCTGAATTTAACGTACAGCTAAAAACATGAGAGGGGAGAGGCAGAAATTTGCCTCTGAAACCAAAGCCGCATTAACGGCATAGGTAACAACACCTACCACCTAAGGCAGTGTCACCACCATCACAAGATAGTGACAAAGCATGTTTTGTAAACATTGCTGCAAGTTCGTTTTATAGTGGACTTCAACATTCTGTGGTATTCTTATTAATTTCGTATTCTTATTAGTTTGCTTCAATGATACAATCAGTGTCAAATGAAATCGCACGACTCCGCATTTGATGCGTAAATGTGCACAGCCATCTGCCTTTCTGCTGCTGAGCCATGCTATCTGCGCACAGAGCCACAAACGTTTTCAGCCACATACTTCTACATGTCTTGTGCAGAACCACTGACTTGCTTGAAAAAGGTATAGCAGGGCCTTTAAAAATGATCACTCGATATGCCCGAGTAAAGCACAATGGGCAAAGAAAATGAGCCACTTTTATTGTGAAGGCACACAAAACGAAACACTTTTTGTGAATGTGTAACCCTCACGCCTCTTTTTTTCTATTAAAGCGAACATAGTGGAAAGAAATGTGCCGTGTTCGTTCATAAACTAGAAACACACTACAGGAGAATCCCACTGATATGTTTTCCACGATACCATAAAACAAAAAGGCCAGAAAATGCAAGAGCCAAAAAACAGGAAAACCTGCAAGAAAGAGCAGCATTGTGTCACGCCTTTGCTCATGCGGGAGCAGCACAAATAGATGCGGGATCAGCACCACACGTACATAACGGGTAAAACTGAAACGCATGTCCAACGCATGGCGGCAAGCACAGATACCATGGTTATTCAGCCGTCACACCTTGTCACCCAAGTCTCGGGTGTTGCCCAGGTCAAAGGGAAACGCCTATGTTATTGTGTTCACCGAAACGCTTGCTCTCCACTTTATTTGACAAATGTGCAAAATCTAAAACCTTGGCATGTCACAAAAGCAAAGTGCTTAAGTAATAATAATAAATGAGGGGGTTTACATGATAAAATAAGCAACGATTATGAGGTCTGCCCGGTAATGGAGGCCTCCGGAGTAATTTTGACCATGTGGGTATCTTTAACGTGCGCCTAAACTTAAGTGAAGGTTGTGTACTAAGCAAGGCTTTAATGTAGAAGGGACCGCCAGTGCAGAAATATTCAAGGTCTCCTCTATTGCCTTAAAGTAACATACTTATATGATTATAACGCGCACCTTTTATCTGATAAAATGAGCCCAAAAATTGCCTGAGCATCAGAAGCTGATGTTGGCAGAAGCCTCCTATCAGAGAAGTCAAGCGTCATGGCCCTCACAAAATGGCAGAGCCCATGGCGGCAAAGTGCTTCTTGTTGCAAGTTCACGTAGGCTAGTTTCGTGCTCGACCGCGAAGGGTTTGCGTTGTATTTGCTCTGAATTGAGCGCAAATGGTAGCGTGCCAGTGTTATAATATAGCTCATTTCAAAAGAAATGCATACCGGGTGGTGAAGACAGCTTCATCGCTACGCACGCCCGGAGCCTCTGAGAGTGAGTGATGACGGTGTCACGTGGTACTGTTCGTCATTATCATTGCTGATCTGTACCCTACTGATTGCGATCAACGGCAGTCACAGCTACCCACTCCAAAGCAATCCTGATCATGTTAGCTGCTAACATAAGCCAAATCGCAATATGGGAGAAGGATCGCGATGTGCAGATCACGATTAAAAGTGCTGGTGTGGTATAACGTGGAAAAGGAGAGCACTATGATATCCAGCTGCACGCCAACAGGGAAGAGCTTCTATGGGCCGAAAATGGCAAAATAACCGGAGCTTCAAAGCAAGCTGGCAGGCTTTCTTTAGCTATCCCCCATAGGCCAAGCTTATGACGTTAACGTGTGGCACAATCGAAGCATGCACATAAGTGGTCTCAAAGCTGTAAAAATGGATCACTACCAGAAAAGGAACTGCTGCAAGAATAAATCTCTTATTCTGAAAAGGCAAATAATACTTCTTTCTTATGATCGCCAAAACAGTGACATACCAGAGTTGCATTCTTAAATCAATACATTTAGCTGCACCTTTATTCCGAACCTGCAAATTAGGTGCACGTTAGATACAGGCAAGTATGGTATGTCTTGCACAAAGTGGTAAAGTTGTGACAGTGACCTGTGAGTACGTCACGGACTATCCCAGCTATGAATTCTGCTTACCGCAGTGGCACACGGCCAGCATCAAAATTCTTCATGTAATGCGAGACCTCCATGTCGTCATGCACGTAGCCTTTGCCTGTGCTGCCGAAGGTTTCAATGGCGTATACTTCACCTTCCTGCAATTCAAAGACAAGGTATTACAGGCTTACACTTCATTCAGCCTAACATTCTGAAGGAAACAATACAACACTGAAGGAGGTTGAAATGGCGTATGCTGCAAACAGAACATAGTCTGGACTAAGATTCAGTCTATGCTTGCTACAATGGATCTGTATACAACAGACCTTCAGATATAACAGACCACATTTTCAACCTGAGTTTGGTCCATGTATTTTATCAATACAACAAAGTTCGCTTTTAATGGACTGTGCTACAATGGGCTATCGGTCCCCGTAGACGAAATGATTGCTATTTTTTCCGCGAGACGGGCATACAAAATGTGCTTTTAACATGTCAATGTGGGCTGACAACAGACTTCACCACATCTGCGTTTGCATGCTGAAGATACAAGCTTTAAATTTAGCCTGGCAACATTGGTGGCCTTTGGCCAAGCCAAGCACATTATGTCACTTAATCGAACTTGCTCTCTAATTGACCTGCTAGCATGTTCGAAACTGTTAAAACATGCCTGGACAACTCAGCAGGTCTTAAGATATAGATTGCACTAACCTCCATTCTCACAGCTTCTCCTCCCTTCACAATAGGCACTGTTTTCCCAGCATGGATCCGATATGGACCAATCGAGTGACCATTAAGGTTGCGAATGGCCTTCACTGGAGATGAGGGGAAAAAAAAACACATGCAAGAGGTAAATTTCACCTACAGAATGAGAAACCATTCTCTGAAATTAAGGAAGAAAGAAAGATGGTAACAGAGGAGTAACATAAGTAGAACTGCCTATGGCCGACATCAGCACAAAAGCCACAACAACAATGGTAAGTGTGTGTCACCGTTCTCGTGAGCCTGGCCAAATTTTAGCTCTACGAACCAATGTATGATGGACATAACTGTCTTCATGCAAAATTTATGATCTCCAGTAAAGTTTATGTTTATGCAGCTGCACTGATTAAGGCTTTGGGCTACGCAATGCCTGTGTGCTACATCACTCGCAATGCCATCTGAAATGCAAACACCAGTTTCGTGCTATCCAAAATGTCCGATATCGATACAGTGCAGTCGTGAGGATGAAAACTATGCTCTCACCCTGGTATGTCTTGCCATCAAGTTCCACTTCATAAGATTCCATGACTTCTTGAATGGCCTCACCAATGTCGCAAAGCCTGACATCTATTCCAGCTGTCTGCAATGCAAAAAAATAGGGAGAGAGAGAGAAAGACTTATCAGTTATAAGACAGTATGGAAGGATGCAGATATACAATGAAAAAAACCGAGGAGCCATTCTATCCCGCGAAGGTGGCAAACCTGTAGCACATCATAAAGGGTTAGACAAGGGTTACACATTTATTTTCATCATTTGGTAATGGTAGCAATAATAGCTTTGTGTCACAGTGACACGACTGATTGGACAGTGACAACCTTAGACACTATTGGCCCCATCCTGCTGTGAAGTTCTTGGTGTATACATACTGCTTTTAAATATTTAAAGGTAGCCATTCCTCCCAACCTGGCTGGGGAAAGACGTACTCTAAGGCATATGCACAGTCATCATATGAAAGTGCTTATATATGCAGGGTCCGCCTTGTATTCTGCAAGGACTCTCGATAATTAAAGGTCCCCTAAACCGCCCCTTGATGTTTTCTAACATTTCACAAACACACGCACATCGACATGAGAACGCCGTCACAATCATCGACGCCAAACACGGCAGTGCTACATGCCGCAGGAGACCCACAAAATGAAGAAAACTACCCCGTTTGCCTCTCCGGGCATTTCCTATGCTCCACAGTTTGTCGCGACATCAGAACCAGCAGTCTTGATGATGGCACCAGCGCATGGTGCTGCCAATGGCTGAACGACTCCCGGCAAGGTCCGTGAGAAATTACGCACATTCCCTCTTCCTCGTCGTGTTGCTCTCCGTGCCATTGTAGGCAGCCAGTGGGCGCAAATAACAGAAACGCCAACAGAAGGGTCACCCTGCGAGGTTCTTCAACACAGCCAGTCACCGTATGGTTCCACTGTATTGGCAAGGTCATCAGCTGAGCCCTTCACAGGATGACAGGGCGGCACAAAGCAATAGAGCTCATTGGCGATAGCCTGTCACGTGACGTTTGGAGGAGTACTCAGCGAGGAAGAGACAGGCACTGGTCAGACGGCGCATAGCAAAGGAAACAGCGATATGAGTGGGCACCAGTTTTCAACCATCAAACACATGCAACTCTGCTATCCACCGTTGCAAAAAATTCTAGCAGCTGAGTGCTCTTTGCAGACTCGTGCACAATTGAAACGCCGAAAACTAAACTTCAACTCTTGGGTGGTTTAGAGGCCCTTAAAAACAGATTTCAAATCCTTCACTGGCCTGCTGTGTTGTCAATGTACAGTAAACTCTCCTTAATTTGAACTTTGATATCTCGAATCATCGGATAAGCTTAAGTTTTTCCCTGGCACGGTGCCAACTACATTGATTTTTCACCCTTTATCTTGAAACAGCACTGCGCCGAACTCTGGATATATCAAACTTGACAGCAAAAACCCTGGAAAGAAAGAAAGTACCGCAATGTTTTTTGTACTTTTTTCAGAGCTGTGGCATCGTGAAAGAGTGAAACTAGTGGTGGTATTTTGTAGCGCTGCCTTTTCGTGCTCATTCAGCGGTCAGAGTAATGGCCCGCGCACGTTATCAACGGGATCAGCAAGCCATGTACGGTGGATAATAAGACTAGCATAGAATAAAGCATAACGCATCGCTACCAAATACCAGCCTAGGCTTGCAATTTTGTCCCAATGCTATCAGGTTCATTCCACTTCACCCTCATCTTCATCAGTCGGCTGGCATTGATAATGCAGACGGAGCATCACTGCCTACGACCGCTGACGCGTGCAAAGAGAGCGAGACAGAATAGCACCGGAAAACTTGTCATGGCGATGATGCACGCCCGCCACAGTGATTTCCCATCAGCGCGGCAACGAAGCTGGGCACGTTCCTGCGTGCCAGAGGCGAGCAGACACTTCTGCCTGCATCTGATAAGTCAAACTTCTAATAATTCAAAGAAAACTTCACAGTCCCCTCAAGTTTCAATGTAATGGCAGACAACTACCTTCCAATTTGCTCTACACTTGCCTTTTTAATGTTGCTGCATGACCATGAACGATACATGAAACCCTAGCAAAAAAGAAAAGAAAAAAAAGAAAAGCTTTCCAGGAAAAAAAAAGACACGAAAGAAAATGAAAAGCTGATGTTTTAGAAAAGTGTAGACAGGCTATTACTGCACAGCAAGCCAAGGCTGTAATTCTTCTACTCACGAGTGAAACCATCCAAAGATATAGTCAGGAGCCTGTATGGTCTAGACAGAAAGTCATGAAGAGTGTGCTCATGGACGTCTTGTGTACCTTACAGGGTGGAAGTGCTAAGCTTATGAGTACAAACAAAGAGCTCGCACTTCTCTTTCCCAGCAGCACTCACACAGGCAGCTGTACGTCGAGAGCAGCTGGGTTCAGCCTCAGAGACTGTGCATCAGCGCAGTCTTAGATGTGATGTCCAGACCAGACAACACTTACAAGTTCCAGACTAGTAAGCTGGCCACCAAAGGGGGAAGGAGCCCTTGTCCGCCCTGCACCATACCGTCCCCTAGGCTTCCCACAAATTGACCAATCCATGCCCCCCGTCCCTGTCCATGGCACCCAATGTGTGGAGGCAGTCCCCTGGACAAGGAAGTTCTTCCATCCATCCAACGCTTTCCCAAGAGATCCTCAAATGACATTACCAGAGGAGTTCATCGCCTCTAATAATCGCCTGCCACAAAAAATTTTCCGAATCCGTTCGGTATTAGCAGGATTGCGGTGACAAGCTTGAAGGGAATTCCACCATTAGAGTGCAGTCACTCCCCTTTCGTTCCAACGAGCTCCCCTGAGATACACAGAGGAGGGTGAAAAAAGGGCACGTTGCTGTGTCAATGTGCACCATGACCTTGAGTATTTTCTTTGAGTGTATTCATCAGGGTCACTGCAGGGACAAGGCTGTGCCATCCCTTACTTGCTGCTGGGAAAAAGAAGTGCTCTGCCAGAAATGTGATTAGTTGAAAGAAGGGCATGCACTCTCCAGCTGTAATTCGAAACCAAACTTCTTCCAAGTTCCTTGGTGCTTGCAATGCAATGTTTGGCTGACATGCCTACAGGAGCCTTCATGACTCAAGCACGTTTTCTGGCTATGTTCAAAAAGTATTGCAGGACCCTCTTACAGCGGCTCCAATAGAGTAGACCAAGTATAACACCACTAACTCTAAACAGTGAGTAAACAAATGAAAAATGTGGAGTTCCATTTCAGTAAAAGTTCGTTAATTTAGAAAATCGGATAATTTGGACTTGCTCTCTGGCTGCAGCAAAAATATGAATTATTTAATGGCACCAAACACTTGGTTTAGGCCGCATCTTGGTTAATTCGGATGATTGTCAATGCGCCATGCCGAAATCGCTACGAAAGTGCGACGTGAGAAGCAAGAACGGCATGAGCGTCCAACTGAAACGGGGCAGTGCAGTACGAATCGCCACTGTCATCAGCGTGAACCGTGTGGAAATGACATAAAAGCTAGCACAGTTCATGAACTTTGTGTTTACCATTTATCACCACCCACGACAAGGAACTGGTCATGTGTTTCCCAAAAAGCTTGGTCGCCATACATGATTACGTATCCAGCGACGAAGGGTTCACCCACAGCGGCTGAGGCAAACCGTTTTGTTTTCACTCAACACACGTGAACCACAGCCTGAACCGTGCGGAGGCTATCTGTCATCGCACGAATAGCAGCCAATAGCTGCTGTAGTTTCTTCTGCAGCACCTGTGGCAACCAGCCCTTTCTTGTTTTCCAGATGCCTTCAGAATTACTGCATATTCGCCATCCATGATTGTACAACAGCAAGCTACGGTTCTTCCACAGCAGCTGCGACAAGCAGTAGGTGTGACTCAGCGCACGTAGGCCATGCGCGTGCCTTCAGAGCTGGTGGAAGCCACCCAAGTTATTCATAATTGCACTACAAGCAAACACAGTTTAGACCGGGTTCGTCCGCAGCAGATGCAGCATTCAGCAGTCTTATTTTAATTGTGTGCTCAGGCTGCATGCATGCCTTCAGAAATGCGTGGATGTTAAATATGATCGAGCCACCAGTGACCACGGTCATGTGCGCTGCTATGTATGCTACGGAATCGACTTTCGGTACTTTTGTTGTGACTGCGCGGAGGCCACACACGTTTTCAGAGCTGTATAGATAGACCTTAACGATGGCATCATCAGCGACCACCGTTTCGTCCCCAGCAGTAGTTTGATTTTGACTCGGTGCGATGTCATGGTGGAAAGTTTGACGACGAAGAGCACTTCTGCGCCACAGTCGGCATGCTGACATTGGGCTCGCCGGCTACAATCGCAACAAATGAACAATATGTCACCGATTAGCCTACTGACAGAAAGTGCACGCCATGTGTGAATAAAATATGAAAAGGGGTGGGCGGGTTGGAGGCCTGATCGGCACTTTCTTTTGGTTGAATTAAGTGATGAGGAACTTTTGCTATGATCACTACGAGATGGAAGGTGGAAGATGACGAGAATGGTGTCTTTTACACAGCTCTTATGCAAAATAAGAACAGGATTTGCTTATCCATTCATAAAATAGAAGAGCAGCAATGCAGCTATTGTTTTCTTGATGCTCTCGATGATTCAGACATTGGGTTGAATCATTCGGTTAAATCAGACATTTCTTCAGGTCCTGTGAAGTCAGAATTAACTTTTTACTGCATAACTATTCATACTGCTAAATTTCGGCAGTTTGGGATGTCCCATCCACATTATGTATGGTGCTCCCTGACAGTTTCTGACTTTGGGGCTCCCTGTGTATCACCAATCTTGTAGACTTAAGGTCATGATGAAGCCGCCACTATAACAACTGTGGGGCCGGGTCCCGCTCGACGCGATGTTTAGCGTGGAATGTCTCCGCATCCCCCTCTCCCCAGCTTGACGGGGCGGCGGCCCGCCCGTTTGCCCCATGTGGTTTTAACATATGCTGCCATTGGGCAGCGAGAAATTCCTCGAACTTTGCGCGTTCTGGCGTTTCTGGTTTTGGAGATGCCTCGGGAGAACTTGCTGGGTCTTGGAGAGGTGCGCACGTACTTTTGTTACCCTCCGGCCGACCAGGCCATTGGTCGGATGGCGTGCCTCTGCAAGCCCCGGTGACCACGGCGGCGACCTGCGACCGACGCCCATGTCTGTATGTTCTTCTTCTATTTTCCTTTTCCGAGGGCTCGCGGTCGCGGGTGTGCTAGCCGGGGTTAGGCTCTGCTTCCTTGCATGGTTATTTTTTTGTGTTATTGTGTGTTCGCGTGTTGTTCAGTGTTACTGTCCTTTGTTTGTGTTATCGTGCTCGCGTTTTGTTTATTCGTTATTGTTAACCTTCGTTTATATTCAACTTCACATTCGGCCTCGTTTTGTTCGTATTATTTTAACGTTTATTAAATTACCATGCTGGGAGAGTGACGCCTAATGTTCTCCTCTTTCGCCGCGTGCGACGGTTCGTGCTGCCCTGCCTCGAGTTGGGCCGCAGGCCGAAGCGCGCGGCAGCCCGGCAATGCATGGCTGAGATAGCGAGCGCGCGGACGCGACGACCTCATTCTCTGCTCGTTGAGTGCTCGAACCCACTGCAGGGGGTTGCTAGCGGCGATGCCGCTGCTAGCAGTAGTTAGTAGTAGAAGAACCCCTACACAACATACACACAAGGTAAGAACACAGGAACAGGACCTTGTGTGTATGTTGTTATAGTGGCGGCTTCATCATGACCTTAAGTAAATACCAACTAGGCCAGCAAGCTGTGTTGTTAAAACATAATCTTGTAGACACTTCTCTGCAAAACTAACATCGTTGCTAAATAAACCTGCACCTAATAAAGCTTCAGCGATTTTCAGCACAAGTTCTTACCCTTATCCCTGTATTGGTGGCATCTCGTACTGCTTCCAGCAGTTTGTCATACTTGTTGTTGAATGTTAGTGTGAAGGCACAGTCAATAATGTGGCCTGGAAAGATCAAAACAGCCACATATTATAATACTGAAAACATGGAGGAGAGGATGTGTCCGAGACAACAGATATATGGTCCACATAATATGCAACCAATGCAATTATTAATAATAAAGAATTAAAACGATTCTGCACGCTATAGCACTAAACACTAGAACTTGTGCTAATAAAAGATCTGAGCTAGATGCATGCATCTAACATATGAATAAACCTTTATGTCAATAAAAGGATATTGTGTTGCAGAAAAGCAGTTGAACATGGTAGTATGCACTGCCATCACAAACACGCAATGCAATAGCAACAAGCAATCAACCCAAATGCACGAGACTTTTAGTTATACGGGAATCACATTGTCTAATAAATGGAGCAATCTCAAATAATTCATTTACGATTCTGGGTAATGCAGAAAAATGGTACATGGGAACAAATTTCAAGTCACTGCTTAAATAAAACAACTGATAGTGTTGCGACATTTCAACAGGCTGAATTGACGGTGAAAGCTATACAAGAGCTTTTTTTTTTTCTAGAAACAGAACAGGGTTTGAAATTTCTTAGGCAGTAAACCTTCCCTTAGATTACTCAAGAAAGCAATGGCTGACTGTACATTGCTGCACCTAGCTGGAACCAACTTGATGCAGCATGCACTTTCATAATGCTGTTTTACAGCCCCTTATCATTTTCATTGTGTCTGAAAAATAAGAAAAAGAAAAAGAGAGAACTACTGCATTTACTCGAAATCTATTGCAGCCCCTTCTCCTGATGCAATGAACTCAAAAATGACCATGTCATCAAATGAACTATGACACCAAAACCATGTTTGCGGCATTGGCCACAGTCTCCTGTCAGGGTGGTCATAGCCGTCAGGAAATGGCTACTGAGCACATTTTGCGAGTTCATGTAGGTTCACTTCAAGCTAGGATGCAATCTCTGTGCATTGTAATCGCTCCCAATGAAATACAGATGGTGGTGTGCTGCTTTCACCCTTTGAAAGCTCATGTCAAAGAAAAGTTGCTTTGCACATATGTCACGTGCGCGCAAAAGCATGGGCCTGTGCTCGGTGCCATAGAGGAGCTGGCAAGAATGCCGACGATGACCACAATGCTGGAGCACGCGCGAGGTTGCGCGAACGAAGAAGCGTTGCAAAGGAGTAAAAAAGGGAAGACAGGGGAGACGGACTTCAGTGTTCGGCACAGTTGGGTGCACAGGCCCGAGCGTCGAGAATCTATACCAGTGGTCCGCGAGTTGGAGCTCCGGGCTTCACGTGGCCGCCTGTGTGTCCTGCCTGTCTCGTCTCCTGCTGCAAGTCTGCGCTGGCTCCAGCAGCATTCATCAAGCCTCGGCATTCTCCTGCCCGATTGTCACCAGGCAACAGTACTCCGGCTCCCTCCAGTCGCCTGTCCCGCCAGAGGGTCAGCCTGTGTCGGCCGAGACTGTTCTACTGCCAGTAGGGACGCTATGTTTCTTTTGTTGCTCTGTTTATCCGCTCTGCTAAGTGTATGTGGGTGTGTGTATTGTGCGTCTTCTGTGTATATAAAGTGATATTCAGAACGCACAAGCAGCCTCAGTCTCTTCGATGGGAACGCTCGCGTTCCCAGCGTAATAATATCTCCTTTCGAACCTCTCATGACAACATTGAAGACAGCTGTGTGCCCAAAGTCTGTGACCATGAGTAGTACAAAGAGAGATCTTCAGCTGCATGTTGAGCAGGAAAAACTACACACCGAAAAGAGGATAATATCTGAATTTGCCCTCTCTGAAGCAACTCCATGTAGACAAAGCTTCTCAATATAACAGCACTTGAAATGGCATGCAGATGAGGTGCACGCAGGTTGTGATCCAGAAAATCTGGATCACAGAACGAAAGAAACTGCCAGGAGAATAAATTTCCCATTTTTGTGAAAATAAATTGTGCATGTCTTCTTTCAGATCATCATAGGAGCATGCCAATTTTCTTTTAAAAATCTGGGAACAATACATTCAAGCACGTTGTTACACTGAACTTGAGAAAATTGTGTATTCACTGTTTGATGCAGAAACAGAACTTGAAAGCTCATATCCCAGAGGCTGTCAATACATCAAGGATTTACTGCATGTTGCCACTGCACTACACATAGAAATAATTGGATTCCGAGGTTCCGTGCACCAAAACCACGATCTGCTTATGAGGAATGCTGTAGAAGACAATACCTCCTTTGACCACCTTAAATTTTCACTGCATGCTTAAATTAACTTCATTTCCAAGACGGAGAAGCAGGCTAAAATCAGCTATTTTTTTTTCCCCTTAAATAAAACATTTTGTTGTGTGATGTGTGCGGAATTAGTTATTCTTGAATGCACCGATTGATAGGTGATCGTCCGCCACGGGTAAGGTCTCAAGGCCTGCATTTCCTTATATCAAATTTTTATATATCGAATTAATTCGCAATCCCCTTCCAGTTCGATATATCCACGATAAAAATAGTATATCGCGAATATATCTGAGGTTGTGTTTTCAACCAAGATTGAAAACACAACCTAACAAACTCATCGGTACAACACAAATAACCGCTACACTACCTTGTTGAGCACAGGAAAACTTTCACGCAGTATTTCATCCTTCTCGTAGAATGCCCAGTAGAACAGCAGGACGTAGTCATTCTAAATCGCATATGATTGCAATTCTACAGCCAAAATCAGGAGGCGCAAACACGCTCAGAGTTTGTAAAGGTTAGCAAAGCAACAACTAAACTAATGGTACATTCAACTCATCACAGTAGTTCTCAGACTCCGATTGCAACAATGCACAGTCTACTTTTGACTCAAACTGGAGAAAGTGTGTCTCAGGTAAACGTACAGCCACACTCCCATGCACTGTGAGGCTGGACGAGGGAACACAATTCATCCTGTACTGTTAACAAACAAAGCACGCAGATGCTGAGGTGCCCTGCAAGCAGCCACAGCTGACTGCACATTTACAACAGAAGCGACAGAAGCTTTCATTACGATTGGAACTGTCCCAAATGTCGACCATGTTTAAAGGTAGAAGGTGAAAGTGCATCAGAGTGTGTGAGCCAGAGCGTAGTGCTTTGAAAAAGTGGCTGAACGTGTTCAGTGTGCCCAATTTCAGGCAGTCAAATGTGACTTGCAGCACCAGAGTGCACGAAAACATTAAGCTGAATGTACCGTAAGACAGACAAGGTAACAAGACAGAAGATGCCTTCTCAATGAGGGCCACCAACTGTGATCTGCTTGCCATTGATGTGTGTGCCAAAGTCAATCTTGCACACATCGTCGTAGCCCAGCACCGTCGGGTCACCCGCATTAGGCGTGTAGTGCGCGGCACAGTGGTTCAGCGAGCAACCCGTGGGGAACGCCAGCCCTGCACTCAGCCCATTCTCCTTGATGAGTGTGCGCGCTGTGGACTCCAGCAATTCACTGCAGCAAAAAAGTGAGTGAAATGGATATCACAAACCTTCGCTCCACAAGTTCATACCTGACCACCGAAACAAGGCAAAACTACAGAATTAGTAAACACAATGGGTCAAGTTGGCAAGACCTTTTATTGAACACTTCTACATTCCATGTTTAAATGAATCCAACATATTCTTTAGATGTATAACCTGCCCCTGCACATACCTCATGCTGCAGACTACTGCACCAACACACAGCTCTCCATGCAGTAGCAAGCTCGTGGCAACTATGCAGTTTTTCAAGAAGAAATGTGCCTAATATAACTGTTAAAAAAGCAATGTGGGACAGAGGGGGTGCGCATCGCGCACGTGCCTTCGTGCACGCTGGGCCGCCTCCTCCCCCGCCCCAAAGACCGGCCAACAATAGACACAGCCCCCGGGGTCGTCTACCAAATCCCTTTCGCCGACTGCCCTTGTTCATACATCGGCGAGACGAAAAACTTCCCGGAACGGCTCAAACAACATGCAAACGATGTCCGGAAGCTGAACAAAGAGCGGAGTGCCGTCGCCGAACATTCCGAGACGCGTGACCACCGAATTAACTTCGAAAAAGTGACCATCCTGGAAAGAGAGACAAACTGGAAGAAACGAGTTCTTCTTGAATCCTGGCATATACAGAGAACGGCTCAAAACATCAATCGTTCTCTGGGTGCCCTCCCCCCAGTGTATGTGCATGGACTGCGTTCCGCGGAAGGACGTGTTGCCAACCGCGTGAGTGCCTCCAAGGCGACGCTGCAACGTAGCCCCAGTCACCCCTGAGGAAGCAGCCGAGTCGGCCGCGAAACGTCGTTGTGGGACAATGCATGGCAATCGCACTGCCCTCAGTGTTCGAACAGGTACCTTACAGCCCTTAGTAGTGGACCTTGCAGTCACCCCGAAATAGCACAAAGCAAAGCATGAGGCATGCTGACTGCCGCTGAAAACAGTGAAAGTGTTGCATTGCCACTGGTGCCTCACAGCGTTACGTTGAAGGCGTTATCACTCTTCAAAGAGCAGCCGTAGTACAATTACATTTGGTGCGTTTAAGTGTTACATATCTTATTAAAGTTTTGCTGCTCACTGCAGGAGAAAACGGAAGCAACAAATTGGCATCATGGGCACCAGCAGTCAAAGTAAACAAAAATTATTTGTTAATACACTTATCAAATCGTATGCCTTGCAGACAAGAGTGAAAGCAGAGCAGTGTCTTCTCCATTAGCAGTGAAGTTTGCTCGCCGGGCTTCCCATCAGCACTGACCAATCTCAGTGGCAAGCAATGGGTCACTAAGGCACTAATGGTGTTTTTCACTGGCGGATCTGGAGCAGTCACCAAAATCCTGGAGGGAGGGCTCGGATTTCACGAATCCGAATCTGCCAGTGGAAAGCGAAAATGCTCCACGAGCGAGTATACAGAAAGTCAATGAACACGTCATACAAACCCAACTTCCACTCTGTATACGTTTCTGTGGCAAATGTGCCTTCCCCGGGCACATTTTGACTGTGGCAAAAGCAGAGTTGTTTACGTTCAATTCACGCATTCTGTGTGCAAGCTTTTTGCTCAGCGAAGGCAGTAAGCGCTAAATACATGGTATGATGTTATGTCCAGTGCCGTAAGCTCTGGCATGAAGCATACAATGAATGGAGAGAGGAATGATGAGCACATAGGGACGTAGGCCCGGCTGCATTTTGCGCCTTGGCATACACGCTTGTAACAGTTCGTGCCTTCATCATCAAGTAGAAAAGAAAGAGTTTTGCACTTCCCTGCTCTATAACACCATTGCAGAACACTGTCGATAAAGCTATGTCTTCGCGAGCGAGCAAACACATCCAACCAATTCTACATCAATGATGACTCCGAGGGTAGGCTTAGCTAGAAACGACGCTGTTGCCATCAACCATCCCGTCATCATTCGCGGCGAACCACGAGCTCGCAACAATGCGCTTACTTTTGCTAACACAATAAATGTTTGTGCTTACACGTCATGCATTAACACATCCAATCAGATCAGTTTTCTTGAAACATCGGTGTGGAGCGCAATGATGGAAACGAAGCGAGCCATATCGGTGAAACGGCCAGTGCCGCTGTTTACCTTTCGTACCGCGGCTTCGGATCTCTCGAGTGGTTTAAAAACAGGTGCTGCTTTTGGTGCTTTCCACTTTAAACATAATTTCACTCATTTGTAAACTATTTCATTTCACAACCAAATCGCAGTCAATATATTACCGGCCCCAAACACAGCCTACACCAGACTTATTCGAGCGGCGGGGAGGGCTAAACGATGGCCAGCGGCCCGACGTCACAGCACGTCATAATCATTGTCTTCCAAGCTGGAAGAGCTACTGCCTGTACTAGTGTCGTCGCTAACCGTGAGCTCCACTTTCTAGTACACCCCAGCTCCACAGCCAAAATGAATGCATACATTTTGACAGACAAGACGGAAGTGACGCGAAGATGTGACCTGCTTCCGCCCGAATCTGTCTGAATCTGTGCCCCGGTGCCGGTGCAAGCCAGTGTGCTCTGGCACGAATTGAGTTGCTCTGAATTTGCCAGTGCAATTCACAAATCCGCTCCCGCTCGACCAGTCAAACACAGATTCGTTGTGGCGGAGCAATGCAACCTACTCTGAATCTGCCAGTGAAAAACGCTACAAGTGGTTCTCATACGTATTTCAAACATCCTATACATAGTTGCACATTTAAGACATCCCTTGATAAACTTGGTAGCTCTATGTTTGGATGCTGTATGGATGGATAACAGCATGGATGATGTGGTTAGTGCACGGTCAGAACTCTGCAGTATGTATGGGCATAACAAGTTACTTCACCAATGACCCGCTAACTTTCTGAGTGCCTATATAAAAAGGAACACATACACACACAGAGTCAGTGATTGCGTTTCACATAAAAGGCAGAATTTCACAGCACAATGTTTTCACATACCAAGGTCAGGTGCCAACACTACCGACTTTATTATAATAATGTACCATCCCTACAACATCTTTTTCTTTTCTTTTTCAGAAACCTTCACGTAGGCACCCTTTCATGACTTTCAATGAGATCGTGGTGTCTTATCATTAACGAAAATTAAGGCACTTTTTAAGCAACGAAAAAGCCTTTTTTAACTCACCATATTTCAATCATGGTCATTCCGGGCTTGATGACTTTCAGCATGTACTGCCTCGTCTGAAAACAATGTAAATGAGAATGAGCACAAGAACAGTTTATTAACATGCTGTTTTCTGAAGAAATAACTCATTGCAGGGCTGGACACTAGGTATATTGACTGTGAGATGTTATAATGAGCCTTAATATTCCATTAAAAATGCTTTGAATGCTTCTTGTGGATGGCTACCTACAAATTCACACATAGCTGCAATTTATGTATTTGACCAAGCTGACAAACTCACCTGGCGATGTGCTTCAGCTGCCTGCCTTATCTCCCTGTACTGCTCTTGTGACATGCCTTCAAGTGCTTTCTTCTCAGGGTCAGTCATGCGGTTCTTTCCTGTGCGGCTGCAGTTCAGTAATTCAAAACTCGTATAACCCAGTTCTCACTACATAACAAGATGGTTTCACGTTCACCAGATGTGAATGTAGATATTTTTTGAAAAACAGACATAGACAATAATGCAGAAGGATTGTGGAGGGAAGGACGGGTGCAGGATGGAAAAGCAGAGGAGGAAGACACTCTGACAATGAACACTGGAAATGCTCTTTAGACATTCACATGAGAGAGACACCAAAAGCAAACAACTCCTTTTATTAGAGTGATGGGTGAATACTTGAGAATATCTAAAACATCAATATTATCTGCACCAGCACTTTGCTCACCGAGAGGTCTAGATAAATGCCCGACAATGCTTATGTGACTGGTGGGATACGGTATTCCGTTAACTTGGCATGATGACGTAGTCCAGTCACACGAAAACAAAGCTTCAGTCATCACAAAAAGCAACAGTCAGTGGGCAGCTACATTTTGTGGCAATTTCTCTTGTGAGCCATGTAATCACTTATAATTATGTGTGCTTGCACTCACATTTTTACACATCTTCCCATTTGTACAGTAGAATCTTGATGATACGATTAGGGTTGATATGAATTTTAGAAATGCCCTGGATGGCCTAGGTTACCTATATACGGTACGTCATGGTTCGGGCTTGTACAAACATTATCTGAAAGCGTAACAGTTCCTATGAATGCGAGGATCACAGCGCAAGCAGGTGGGATGGCACGGCTGCTCTCCGAAGGAGCGCCATCCATGGCTGTTGGCCTGAGCCTCTCTACCCCTGGATTCCCTTCATTCCCCAGTCACTGCCAGCTCAGAGGTCATGAGAAGTGAGCAGGAAGAGAGCCGAGCACTCATTCCTCTCTACATGCACACAGGGTCCCATTATCATCACCGGTGGGCTGTGCTCAGAAGTGCTCAGCAGTGCACGCAGGTCACGTTCACAAAGCTCGCAGGCACAAGAGCAAGCGTCAGTGCATTTCAGGTTTCCGAAGTGCACAAGTGGGGATAAGTATGACTGGGTTGTGAACAAGTGGCAATGCTTTGCCTCACTGTCAGTTTATTACCAAAGAGACAAGAAGCGATTACATGATGGCTTGTTGACTTCTTCCACCAGCCGCTATCTAATAACCGGCTCGTATGATCCTTGCAAGAACTGTCTGCTTCTGTGTGTATGTCAGCATTTCAATGTTGGTTTCCTTAAGAGAGTCTTGTACCTCATCTTACGTACACAGGTGTGATTAAGAAAGAAGCAAACATCAATGTACATATTTGCGAAAAGGCAGAGCAATGGCAGTGTGCAGTTGCTGTAGGCGCCTCAGACAGCAAACTTCACAAGACCAGCCACTAATATCTTTGTGCTTCTAACAGCGAAGCAGCTTAAGCAGGCAGAACACTCTCAGGCGTGCAGAGAAAATGATCCATCATCATGAAATCATCATAAAGTCAGTGCAGTGTGCACTTCTATAAAATGCCCAATGTGTGGCATTTTCGTGTGCAATGCTTCATTCTCTTGTGCTCACGCCCTCAGCCCACTTCTACATAAGGGCAGAAGCGTTTCATCAGACGCTATAGACTCTTTTCATAAACTGCAAGCTAGCTTTCCTGCAGTGCAGCTTGCCCTACTAATGGCGGCATTGGCAATCCGGCAAACAACGTGTGCAAGTGCAATTTGCTTGCGAGAGGGCATGTAAAATGTCGACGCAGCCCTTCTGATACAAACATTCGCAAAAAAACGGGCATGTGCAACTTGAATTTTGACAGCATTTAAATAAAGACTGCTGTCGCCATTAGTAGGGCAAGTTGCATTGCATGGAAGCTAGCTTTACAGTTTATGAAAAGGGTCTATAGCAAAATACTGTCCAACCCACATACAACAATGTCAAAGTGCAATGAAAACTACATTAGTATAACAGATAACTGTTATACTAGGGCTATGAAAAAGGCTATAGAAGGGGACCCCAGAGCTAATGTGTGTGTGTGAGTGGTAGTGCAGGGAGGCATGGCTAAAAGCCCCCTTCCCAAACACTGTATGCTTCACAGCATGACAATCTCACAACAACTGCCAAAGATAACACTATGAACCAACCCTAAGGTGCACTAAATGGACTCCCCCTCCCGTTCCCAGCAGCAGTGTTTTTTAAATCCCCACCCTTTACTTCAGTGGCCAGAGGGGACAGCACCAAGGGCTTTCTGGGAAAATCAGTTGAAGCTCCTGAAGGCACGGAGCAAGAATTCCTGAGAAGGGGAAACGGGGCCGCCCGAAAGTCACGCCTTAGGACACCGCGCCGACGTGCCCTCTGTCGGACGAAAAGAGAAACGCACGCGTCGCACTGTGGCCTCTATGATCGGCTGCGGCGGTCGACGTCGCGCTGCGGAAACCGGTGACTGTTCTAGAGTCAGCAGATGACAAAGAATAAGCGGCAGCTCTCACGCCCTTTCTTCCCAAGGCCACTTACACATGCGTGCTCACAACACGCCAGCGAATGGCTTCCAGCGGCTCTAAAGTCCAGCGTCTGCTCTGAAGTGAGTGCAAGCAGCTCGTTTCAAGCACTGTACGGCATGTAATTAAGTCAGCATTTATTACTAACTGCAGCTAAAATGTCCGCCACCCCTATTTATTGACGCTACGGAGTGAAAACTGAGAAAATTTGCAATGTATGAGACGGTAATGCGATAATTACGCATCACGCCCATAGGATGACATGTAAACGATGGGAACAGGCCGGCAGTGTCATCTGTCGCAATTGGCATAAAACTCAACTTCCTTTTCGCCCAAGTGTTACATTAACGGGCCGCCACCGCATGCTGTCGTGGCATAGCGGTTTCCTCTCCTCAAATACTTCTTTCTCCGTGCCTGAAGGCCAGCTTTGGAACTACTTTGTGCTTTGTTACTTTCTTTTCAGGATGGGGCACATATTTGAAACGGTGGCAGAATGGAAGAGGAATACAGGATTGGTATATATTTCATCCAACATAGCAGAGTCTGTTAAGAGCAAACTTTGTTGCATTGATAAAGTACATGGACCAAACTTAGGTTGAAATGTGGTCTGTTATACCGGAATGTATGTTGTATGCGGATCCACTGTAATCAGCCTATCAGGGCCACTACCGTGTGATTAACCAAGTGTCGCTTGTGAACTATACTGCAGAACTCCTTAGCCACCTTCAGATAAGAACTGCCAAGGGCATGAAATCGTGCATGTCCAGTACATGTACCCTTGCTATGAGTGCCATTTGTGTTATCCTACCCATACATCGCCAAGACAGCTTCCTTTTCTGACGAGTCAGATAACTCTGCTGGAAATGAAGGACTTATCACTTGGAAGGGGAGAATGACGAGTTAGTCAGAAAATCTTTGTTCCGGCATTGCATCTGCTGTTGCCTCTCACTGTTCTGCCCAGCTAGTTGCAAATACCACATCAAGAATGCTTTGCAGCACAACCTATGGCCTTTACGGTCTGTGCACAGTTGTAGGAACCATATGTCACAGAAGCTTGACCTTTTCATGTCATATCAAGCCACCGACTTCACATGTAGCGTCAACCATTCTAATCAGTGCTGATCAAGTTACTGCAAACGAAACTCCCAAACAGAACCATTATGTTACTAAATGCCTTACACCTGAACGCCAGATTGCCTGTTGATGACCTTGAACATTCTTTGAACCAACTCACGGCGACAAACACCATTTATTTGCCATGCAGCGCTTTTTGAATGCACTCCCCAACAATCAGAGCAAGGCAGGTTAACTCGCTGCCACTGACTTACTGCTACGTTTTCGTATTTTCCACCCACAATGTCACTGACATAACATACATTCTCCATTGAGCATTCAAAAATTCATGCTGAAGCACTAAGCTGGCATCCTTCAACTGGTCGCACCATGTGTTAAATCTTTCTAGGAGCTGCTGTTTACTGTGTCAGTATGTTCATTGAAGAGTAGGGAGCAACCATGCCCACCTTTCTGGGCTGGGGCGGCCTAGTCACTCCGCGCACTGCTCTCTCGGGCCGCGTGACCATGCTGCACACATACGATTACGTTTACCGGTGGTGTTCCGCCATCTGTTGTAGGTTTGCAGGTTTCTTTTCTTTTCTTTTATTATTCTGTTGTTGTGTCTTCTACTGTGCGTCATGTTCAGGAGTGCGTGTAGTAGCCTCCACAACAGACTGGGACATGACTCGATCACTGCTATCACTCACTCCTGCTATGTACGGTCCCTACACTATGTCATCTGTATCGTAATCATGGCCAAATAAACAGATATGCTAATTTGCTAATATTCCCACAACCAAGCTGACACAGGTGGTGTGTCACGGCCAGAAACACCCAACAGTGATAGGGTTAATAAAAATAAATTTGACGTGTGCACCAGTCGTTATCACACCTGTCGTTTGGGATGGGGTGTTCCACCACTTCTCCAACTGGAAAGTTGCCATCAGGGAACAGATCACAGATGGGAATCGATGGTGGGTCTGTCTGCTGTTTTGGACCTGTGAATTGCCAGGTAAATTGAGTTACCGTATTGCACACGTGCTGGAGGAACAAATCACTACATGCTGCTTCAAAGGCTATGCGTCATTCTGTCCAAGCTCGATTATTTGCTCACCTCTGCTATATTAGACTGTACACTTTTATGGTGCATGGCTATCATCTGGTTTCTGGGGCTCTAGTGACTTGTATCCAGCTGCTTTATCAGAGTGATAACCAATGCTGGTTTCATGCCTTATTGAAATTTTAAATTACTGCGCTAAACCTCAGTTGTCAGTAAAGGTCAGTCTGGTGCGTTCATCTTGCTCTCATTTCTTTTGCACTACCATTTTTTCTTTCTCGGTCACGAAGCAATTCGCCCGGCAATACAGTTTGCTCAAGCCGTTTACATTCTTAATCACCTAACAAATGAATTTACAGACATACCACACTTTAATAACTTCACTACAATAAATTCAGGATGCTTGCATTTGTAAGCAACATAATTTATCAAAGCTGATATAGAAGTGCTGAAGTGGATGCTCTCATATCAAGTAGGCAAGAATTTTCATGTACTGGAGCTTGAATAACATTCAGGTCGGCAAAACCTACAAGACACAGGAACGCACAGATACAATGAAGGGGCACCGACACAAAAACATTTTGACTGATGGTTTTCTTTTTCTTTTTTGCTACATTATGTAGCTGGGAGCCTGTTAGCCATAACATGGCACAGCAATTGCTCCCGTGCCCAACAGGTAATTATTTACAGTCTGTTTAGGATCGACTAGTTTCAGTTTTGCTTTAGGACAGCTCCGAAAATGACAAGCCACCAGGTGCAACTAGCGCCACCTACAGTTTGCAACAGGATAAACAAATCTGACCATGTGAGCACGCAGAACCATGATGCTCTTCCGCAGGGGCTGCAATGCCTGCTCGCATTCTTTCACCTGCCGGATAGCCTGCGCGTTTTTGGCAACGTCCGGTGGTGAAGACAATTCTCTTGAGGCCTAGTATAACCAACCAACGCGACCATGGCAAAAAGGGCAATGGTGGCTATAACAGCATCACAGTGCTCGGAGTTTGGTTGCATTGGTTACATTGTAGAAGTTGTCGGTCCTCTTCAGTCTCCTTATGAATTGTCGATTTTGCGATGTACAGAGTATAGCGCTCAATTGCGCTCACGAACATCAATGCTTATATAAATTACCTTCCGAGCTATGTTTACTGTCGAGATTTGGTGGATATGTGCATGTCCATAAAAATCGATCCCACAGGTTATCTCAGAAGAGAAATTTTGGTGCCAGTGCCCCTTCAAAAGGAAAAGTACCCCTCAGTGACATTTATACTGCCCATTCTGTCGAAGTGCACAACAATGTAAAGAGAAAGTGGTGCTCACAGGCACACTTCATACAATGAAACTTCTAGGTAACATGTCAACTTTAACTGTACTCAGTTTCACACATCAGGTGCAACACTGTCAGAACTGGTCCTCTTTGTTGCACTGTGCACATCTGCTACCGAACAGTAGGTACATTGCTTACGGTGAGCAAGAAACAATAAATGCTTTGCTGGCAGCCACAAATCATGATACATTTCTTATCAGCTTTACAAAAAAAGTGCTTGTATTGCAGGGGAAACAACTGAAATATGCGAGTTTATATTTTCTTTGTCATTCGTTTGTGGGGGCGACAAATCTCTCCCATTCTTTTTCCTTACGGACTACTTGCGTAGCCTTCACAGCATTGCACCTGATGTATGAAATGGAGTACAGTGTTGACAGGCAGTGCCCAGAGAAGAATACAAGCATGCGAGTTATTCTTCCAAAGGCCTGTAGTGCACTCCATTTTTTGTTTTACCAGTTCCTTACTGTCTGAGCTCCCCTACATTTCCTACCATAGCAGGAAGAATTCAGAAAGCCTTATTGCATACACGCAATCTACGCTGGGTTAGCAAAGTGATCCCTTTAGACTGGGCCTTGAATCTCATTTTTTAAAATATGGTGTGGTATTCTTACTTCTTGCCACAAAGCTCTTATATTTTATGAACTGCAGCAACATGGTGCACTGACATCATAGTGGCCACCCCATTCAAGTGCTACCACAGCTGACTGCCCATAATTATCATTTAGAAGTATATATAAGGGATATAGTTTATACTAGAGGCACTGTGTATATTAGAGGCACGACAGCCTCAACAAAGCTCTGCACTAAGAAAGACGCTTGAGTCCCCATGCTTCCCCAAAGTGTTTCAAGGCATTGGCTGCATTAAGCTACAATAACTACCTTTAGGTTTCTTCTTCTTCTTCTTCTTTGCTTCTTCACCGTCACCTAGTGAAAAAAATGTATAGATGATTAGTTCAGCAAATGAATGTATCAAGCGCAATGCTGTTCGAATGAACAAAATATAACATCTCCAAATGTGCACAGCAAAACTAAAGCAACAAAGCAGTTAGACAACTATTTTATGATTACACAAGACTTGCATTCTTTGTGCCTGTGCCAATTTCACTAATGCAAGGAGAAGCGTACAAATGAATATGCAGATATTACTGAGACAAATGTTACAAACATTATTCTTTAAAGCTGGTTTATAACTTCTAATGCAGCGTAACAGTAAAACAACAGTTATATGTAGAAGCATGCAAAACAAGAAAAAATAAACATGTTAAGTTGGCCCAATTAATGTATTTTGTGCCATTTGTGAAATCTCGTTGATATGGCCTCCATGAGAACAGGAAAAAAAAATAAAGAAAACGTATCTTCCTAAAACAGCATCAACCGCGTGAAAATGCGCTAGTGAGGAAAAGGAAACGTGCTACCCCGGAAAACGTATCAAGGGAGATAGCATCAACGAGAATTCAATGTAACTGCAACAGCAAGCCGACTGCTGTGAGAAGTGGTATTTACCTTTCTCCTCGGCCTTGTCACCCTCGCCATCAATGTGCTGGTTGCCGAGAGTGCCTGTTACCTCTGCAACTTGCGCTGACCCTGGCTCTAGCCCGTTGGCTTCTTGAGGTCCTAAAGACGAGAAGAGAGCGATCCGTTGACAAACAATAGTTGCGAAAGAGCGCGACACAAGCCGATCTCCGCTTCGACATGTGACCTGGTGTGGAGTTGTACGGTACAAACAGCAACAGCTGCCTGTGTCAGCGTAAAAAAAAAGAAAAAAAAGATGAAGACTATCCGCCAGCATTTCAGTGGTCTCCCTCTGCGCTGCGTCGTATTTTTAGCTGTCGCGGGCAAAGATGCATAGGTAGGGCTGTAGCAAACGGGGCGTTGGCGAAGCATCGGATAACTGTGCTTTTTGCGAAGATTTATCAGGTCACAGAAGTTCAATGTACATGTTAACCAAGACGCGCCCATGTAAGCCGAAAAAGAATAAGGTAGCGGCAAGTAACAACAGAACGAAGCCATGTGGGATGCCCCGAGTATGGGTAGGCTGGGTTCGGCATCCTCACCTTTCTTTTTCTTCTTCTTCCGTTTCTTTTTCTTCTTAGCGGCGTCCTGGGGTCCGACGTCGTCCTCGGCGTCATCCTCCTCATCACCGTCTTCTATAATTTCCTCTTTTTCGTCCACATGTTTGCTACCGTGATCTTGCACCACAGCCGCCATGCTTAATATTGTAGTGTGCTGGCTTCCTGCGCTGTGGCGCCTCGCGCAGCACGAGACGCGAAACAGGAACCGAAAAAACATTGCGCGCCGAAACGCGATGCAAACGTCTAATTTTACTGCGCAGATCACCATGATGGTTTGTAAGGGATAAAGTCATAACGTATACAAATCTGAAGAATAATCAAAACACGTCGTCAGATATATGGTGGCTAACAACTGTGAACATACAATCAAACCAATTTTAAAGCATTTATCTTTTGTTATCCTGTCGGATCCTGCATGCCGGCAGCCTGCAGTTCCCGCGTGGGAGCGGCCCGCAACTGCTACAGGATCCCCCTAGAAGGGGACGTCCAACTGCAGTTTTTCAGGACCAAAATAAAGTTCTGTGCCTGCCTGCCCGCGATAACTTTACATCCCCGCTCAGTGAAGAAAAAGAAACCGGTGTGCCGCCAAACTTCTCGGCGGGTTGCGCCAAGGCTTCAAAGGAACAACCAACCAACCAACAACTCTTTCGGTTCATGGCCGATCCTCCTCTGTGGGTTGCGCCAAGGCTTCAAAGGACCAACCAACCAACCAACCAACCCACCAAACTTCTCAGAATCGCCATCTTGATTATGCGCACTTACGTTTGATGATCGTTTCCTTGCTCAATGACGTATGCCGCTTGCTGCGTGTAGGAGTCAAATGTGGTAAAATGCACTCCCTTTGAATAACCTGATGTCTCACATCAGTGCCACGGTAACTGAATAGGTCATACAAAAGAAAGGACAAATATGCTTCACGTGAACTGCCGGGAATACCGGGGGAACTGCCGAAGGAACAAGTGTGCGCGCACTTCTTTCATGATGATGACAGTTTCTTGCGAACGATGGCGACAAACTGAAGAAGGGGTGGGGTCCCGGAGGGCCTCGATGGTAGATTGTCGCAAAGGCCAGGCCTGTTTGTTGTCGCCGGAGATTTATGGCGGTTTATGCATGAACACTTTGACGGTGTCATGTATAGTTTTATTCTTCTTGTTCGATTATCACATTCTTCAATATAACAACACCTCATGCACTATTTCTTAAGCGCGTTACATCCGTGCAGATACGGCATCCGAAACTTTCTCGTAAGTACACCATTCGACGTCATTTATATTAATCATGTATATGATATCCCGAAAGTACGAAAGCGTCATACCGCCAGAAAGCTACACTGTGTGTGAGACGGCATAATTTTTTTATCTTTTAAATCGCGCACCTATGTTTTTTGGTAAAGACACCACTTGTGGGCGAGAACAGTGCGCGCAATCAACGAAAATCGATGTGGAGAGCTTGGGCGAGTTACGGAACCAGGGGCAAAGATATCCCCCAACCCCCCGAATGAACGTGCCCAGAGGGGTAGGGGGGAGCGCTTGCCTTCCCCTCGGTCGTTTGATATGGTGTAGACCCACCATGGTCGCACATACCTTTGCGTAGCGGCTGCATCTTGTTGCGTGTAGTGTACTGCTGGAAGGAACCTTGCACAAACAGGTTTCACATCTTGATCGCAGTAATGACTTATTTATTATGAGTAACTCACTGGATGGATATGTTTACTCCGACTTGAACCCACTCCCGGGCCCCTTCTTTCTACCTATAGTGCCAGGCTGATATATTATTCTGCGAGAACTTTCTTATCGTTAATTTGTATATTTCATGTACTACATTAAAGGAGGAAATGAAGGTCAAGGCTTCTTTCTTGAATTTCGCAGCAAACGTATTGCACACGACGTCAGAAACTGCTTTCTTATTTTGGATGTGCTGCCCACGTTTTCTCAATACATTTTTCCGAGGCACATTGCGTTGAGTCTCAGACTTCTTTTGAATGCCACAAATATATCTTTTACGAAGAAATAATTGTGTATGTCTCAGCATCGACCGTCAACACTTATGACGTGACGCCCTTAGTGCGGGAACCTCGCAGAGGAATCGCCTTCAGGAGGCGTTTAGAGAAAAGGACAAACCAAGAGGGGTCCCGATTATTTTTTGTTTCAGCGAAATTTTCATATGAAGTGGGAAAATGTCTCCCCAGAGAGGAATCAACCGTTGTTTTGCGAAACAACACAAATTTCTCGAAATAAATTCATATGTTACTACCGGTGCAAAACAGCGCCTTCCCGTGTTACAGACGTTACAACTTTGAAGGCCTATAATTCTGAAACTAGCGCATTGTACCCGGCAAATTATTTTTCGGTTATTTTATGCCAGTTTTACTTTTGGTCCACGATGAGTTAAGTTTACGTCGTTCACGCTACGTTTTTGAAAAATCGCCAACCTTTGATTTCGGTGTAACTGCCTGGCTGACCGCAATCTCGGAGGTCTTTTTTGCCAATTTAACTGAAGCAGTGAAGCTGAAAATATTTCCGTCGACTCTCCAAAAGGCATCATGCAAGGTGAATAAGAGAACGGGTGATTAAACGAAGCGTTGATTTCGTTAAAAAATAAAAAAATGCCAAAACTACAGAAACAACGAAAATTCAGACTTACGATGCTTTTTAAAAGAAATAATAATCGCCAATTCCTATAAAAGATCTTTAGAATACGAAAACATGCCTAATAAAACTTCTGTCACGAAAACCTATTGCATTATTTTGTACTAAATGAGAAAATTCGGTCCATTTTTGGCCCCGTGTATGGCTACCTAAACAATGTGCTGCGTTCCAATAATAAAATAAGATTACTGGCGTATTTAATTCTTACCTCACTGTTTTTGATGTGGTAACGACGAGTGGCGCGGCGCGTATCTTCCTTATCATTATGAGTCACTACATAATTGACCGTTAATTAACAGAGCTCCTGCAAGTGCGCCTATTCGTTGACGTGGCAGACACGCAAGAGCGCTTATAGATAGATAGATAGATAGATAGATAGATAGATAGATAGATAGATAGATAGATAGATAGATAGATAGATAGATAGATAGATAGATAGATAAACCTTATTAACGGTCTAGAAGAGAAAGGCTAGGTTTTAACCTAGTCAATCTAGGGCCACCCCCAAGTAAGGGCAGGCAAGCCTAACCTGTACCCACCGCGTCACTGGCCTTCTGGATAGCCCTCCCGAGTGCCAAAGAAAAGTCCTCCCTGCTGAGTTACGTTGTCTTGTCTTCTTTGGGTAAGTTGGAGCCGTCTTACCTCATGTGCTCGAAGGTGCAGGCAAACCTCAATGTGGAAAGACTGAGGAAATGTGTACACAAGGTGAGATACTTGCGCCACATGGATATGACAGGGTTTGTAATAACCTAGCTGACAGCGATTTCCTCCGTCCTACTCAAATGACGGTGAAAAGCAGGGAAAGATCATGCATTCATCGACTTCTATAAAATACACAGTTTTTATCGATAGTAAAAGGCATGCAGCCGTCTTTGACGGAGGGTTGCAAGCCACGTGGAACGACGACCACGATGGCGCTGTGCCTGTCCATATCGCATGTATGGTGCCAGTGTTCGCTCGACATCAGCTACGACGTCATCAATAGCACAGTTCTTTAGATCGTCGCTCCATCAGGTGGCAACTGGTAGTCAAGGTTACGCACGCTCGCTCTTAACACGGATTCAGGAGCAAAAAAATCTGGTCTACAGCCTGCAGCACCGGCGGCAGCCCTTATCTGCAGCTCGCGTTAGCAACTTTCCGGAACATGGTCCCCAGAGTTGGAACATTAATCCGAACCTCGCGCTGCCACCTTTGCAATCGTCGAAGTTCCACCAGTCACCGAAACAAAACGTGGCTGCAAGATACTACGTTCGTTTCGTTATATTGGATAATTCGCTATATATAGCTTTCCCCCTCTACACACTTAGTCTCAGCCGCATTAGCTAGTCATTGAATACACACTTCCGGCAGTGCCCGCGTCACTGCGAAAACTGCGCGTCACATTTTCGCTCCATCCCAAGTTCAAAGTCCAAGCAGAGAGGAAGCGTCGCGTTGTTTTCGTCTTAATCATCGCAATCATCGCGTCAGTGTCGGCACCGCTGGGGTCGACAGCATGCCGGCAGACAGGGGCTGAACACGAAGGCGAGATGTAGTGTGCAAAAAAGACGAAGGAGACAGAATCTCGGCGCCGCGTCGTAAGCGGATCGCACGTTCTTTCTTTTTTCTCTCCCGATTACGTGTTATCGGCGTCGTGGAGGGCGGCGATAGGCAGGGCGCCGCGGCCGTCAGACACCAGTCGCACTTGCTCCTTGCGTATTAGAGGAGAGCGGCGAAAGGCATACCGCACGGGAAGCGAGAGAGACTCATCTCGGACCCGTGCTACTTGTGTAGCCGTCGCGATTTCACCATGAGGCCGAGGACAAGCTGCATCGCCCTGGGCTTCCTGGCCGCGGCGCTTTTACTCTCAGAGACGACAGGTCAGTGGTATGCGGACGTATGTCAAATACAGATATGTAACGGGATCATGCAGATGAACAGACATATATTGCGCTCTCTATGTGAACCGAGGTTTTATTTTCCTCTAGTAACGGAGGAGTAAGCTGGGGCTAAAAGGCAGGAAGACCTGACGAAGGCCTCATTTTTCCTTGTGCTGTTTTACACCGTATAACAGAGATAAAACATTAAGCTCCACAGAGCTCTCCCACAGTAGAGAATACGATGTACTCTGAATTGCTGACCATTTGTTCTGAACACAACCGAACAGAAACGCAAAGTCTCAGGTGCACTTGTGATACAGAAACATAGGCAGAAGAATGCAGAATAAACAAACTGAGCCATAGGCAAAAAATAAACTACAGGCGACTATATAATGCTTATTTATTTTTTGTGATGTCTTCAAGGACACGCCAAGGCGAGTATCAACGGTTCCACAAGCTTGCAAGTGAAAGCTTTGTTTGATAGTATACGTGCCTTCAGAACCAATATAGTGTGCGTAATCGATTATAAATTCGCCATTATTTTAGTATCTTTATCACTTGGTTCTTTACCATACAGGCAAACGTTTCCAGAGAATATTAAAGGCGCCACCGTTCTCTCTCTCTCTCTCTCCCTCTGATAAAAGTATCCCCTCCGGGCACGAGGTATCGTGGACTGCTTACAGAGTCTTCAGATTCGCGTAAATGTATTTGTAAGGAACTCAACATAATCTATTATGAGAAAGACATGATTATAGTCTTTAGCTTTCTGAACTGTATACACCTTTGTGCTCAGCCATCGCGGCTATAATGCAAATGATTCTATGTTTATCCTACACTCACTCGCGTCGCGTTTTCGCAAGATGACAGTGGAACGACACACTCGAAGTAGACGCACACTGTGTAATTGGCTTCATTCGTTTCGAGAGTATGAACATCATTATTTTCACACAAAGCTTTCAGAACAGTGGCCCGTGGAACGACCCTACGAACATGCAAGACATATGTTCCATGCATGACATATATTGACATATCGCCTTCAGGGCGATCGTCTATGAAGTACTGCGAACACATTGAAGTCAACCGCAACGCACATTGAGTATACATGGGGCTCAGACATTCATATAGCACTCGCTTTTTCGTGACCGCCAATTGATAGAGACCTGACTAAAACGAGTGGAACGTACTAATAAAGACATCGCGCGGGGAGTGGTTGCGTCTGAATTGTTCACAAGTGTTCAGATGCTCGACCGCTATTGAGAATGCTTTCACTCACGCTGGTATTTATACATCCCCCTCCCCCTTCCTGCGTTCTCGTAATACCTCATCAAATTCGAAGTTCTGGATAAACCTCTGCACTCACGAGATACAAAACCTGAAGTGTACAAACACTTCAATAACGGTGCTTATTGTGCTCTGGACCATAGCGAGATGTCCTTATTTCAAGGAAGACTCAAGGAGAAAAATAGCTGCTATGAAAGCTCCCGCAGCTTTTTACGAGCACAGCTTGTCCTTACAGCTCACCTCAGAAATTGAGCCTTATCGGCTAATCCACTCACCGATAAAGCGGTGTTACTACATTAACATCAATGCTGGAGTAAATATAAAACGATATATTTGGCTGTCCGGGACGACAGCTGTGTCTGAGCACTGAAGATGTAACTTTCAATAAAGTTTCGTAATAAAAGCCAGTAATGCAAAGCTACGCATCTAGCAGTGTCTGCATATGGTAAAATTAGCCATCCTAAACTCGTAGATTGGTTGGTTGGTTCCTCGGTGTGGTGGCGCAAGTGTGAGAAAAACACTGCCTTTTCTTTTTCATCCTAATATCTATATTGCCATTTAGAAAGATGGTAGAAGCATGTCTTCACTTTCGCGTCGTTTCCACTCAAACAAAAAGAAAATATATGGACAGTGGCTTATGCCGGGATCCGCCAAGAGTTGACTGACGTCACTTCCGTCACGGGAATGACGTCAGTAATAGGGCACGCTAATTGGGAAACCGAACAACTTTTGCCACGGCACTTCATCGGGCAATCGAACCTCCGACTCCTTGGTCCCGTGCGGCATGCACCATCCGTTCTGCATTCTGCTGACCTCCCTTTTGAAGGACGGTAAAGGGTGCGCGTTCTAGATGAGCTGCACTCCGATGTGGGCGCACTGCCAGGGCTTGGAGGCCATCGTATCAAATGTGCCAGGGTCATCGCTCCGTCCTGCTTGTTACGCCCTTCGCTTTCACCAGCGACACAAGCCATCCGTAGGGATACATTTGCTTCACGCATTTACAGCGGAGGTATCATTGACCATGAAGTAACAATTGAAGTGACCATAACTTCGTGGTCAATGATAACATGAATCGACAAGCCCAGCAACAAGTTCTATTAGATACAGTGGAGGTGTTATAATCTAGTTTCCATAGGACTGTTGCGTGCATATACCTAAAGTCCCCAGATATTTTTTCGACTTGATGTGTACCGCTGAGTTCGGCAGACAACTGTTGTCTGCCGAGCTCAGCGCAACAACGCGTGTATATCTTCAAGTAAAACTTTGGCCACACTGCTTTTTCGGCATTGAAGCATTTGTGACTCATTTGTATCGATTATTATAAGTGGCCTCAAAGCTTGCGAAGCATGTCTGTAGTGCTCACACTTCACCACACCAGTAGCGGTTCCTTTGCTGCATGCACAGTTACCGCGGTCGCCATGTTACAAGTGTACATATGAGCATCAAACCTTGCGAACTTGCCGTGCTCACACTTCAGCAGACCAATAGCGGTTCTTTTTAGTGCATAGTTATATCACGAGCACTACTGCAAAAACAGACCTGTATAACAAGATGAAGCCCCAATAAGCGCCTCCATTATGTGAAATATTGCTGCAGTCGCTAGTGGAGTGTACCTTGTATACTGCTATAATGAACCTCGCGCAAGCGAACCTCGAAATGTTGATGATAACAATGACAGATCCAACTTGTGCACTTCATTCAGTGCACGGTTAGCCCAGCTTGACTTTGCATGTTGGTACCCGCCATGGTGGTCTAGAGGCTATGGCACTTGACTGCTGACCCGAACGAAGGTCGCGGGATCGAATCCCGGCCACGGCGGCCACATTTTGATGGAAGCGAAATGCTATAAGCTATATGCCCGCGTAAACTGTGCGACGTCAGTGCACGTTAAAGAACCCCAGGTGATGGAAATTTCCGGAGCTCTCCACTATACGGCGTCTCTCATAATGATATCGTGGGCTTGCAACGTAAGATCCCAGAAATTATTATTGTTTTGCACGTTGATGTTGGTAATGAAGCACTGACCGACAACCCTACTGGGCATGCCGCATGTATATACAAATGAACGATTTTATAAGAGGCTCTGATATAAGAGACAATTGGGTATAAGAGACGACGTTTAGTCACATGGCTGGCTGCCCTATCTCTTTCATTAGTTGGACCTCTTTTGTAACAGACACGTCCGACAAAATATCACAGAATTTTAGTCTATAGTCTTTCTTGTTGCAGATATCTTGACTCTAAATGCAGCATTGGTGGCTGCTTCATTGCTTCATTTGCTTCATTTCATTTCCATTTGCTTCATTGAGGAAGCAAATGGAAATGATAGTTAAGTAATGTGACAAGGTTGTGGTAAAAAAAGAAAACATTAATTACGTTTCGAGCCGCACAATCCACCAAACAAATCTTCTAACATGGAGGCAAATGGAACATAATAAACTCTTTGCAACATCCTTTAGCTCTCTTTCGCGGTCAGTTTAGTTGTAGTGCGCCAACATCGAAAGAAGAGTTGAATCAGAAAATTAAAACACAGCACCCTGCTTATAAGAGACCACTCATGTAAGGGACACAAAGTGCTCCCTGAGTCATGTATCTTATGAAGGCGTTCAACCATACTTGCGAAATGCAATCGGATGATCAGACGAGACTGAACAGACCAGCTTCAGATAGAGACACTTATTGGTGACGCTAGTACCAGGCAAAATGCGAACATGTTAAGCGTGTCAGAGAGGGTGTTGTTCTGCGTGCATTCAACGAGACAGTGGTGCCACCGACACGTGCAGGTGTACCGACCGAGCCGTCGGTGTCGACGTCCGGGCCTTGTCCGGTACCAAATTGCTCGGGGCCCAAGTGCCGGGGCACCAAGTTGGGACCGAACGGCTGCGAGGTGTGCGACTGTGACGGACCCGAGCAGTGCCCCGTGGTGCAGTGTGCACCAGGATGCATAGCCGAGGATAGCGCGCCAGAGGGCCGGTGTCCCACCTGCGTCTGCAATGGTAAGCACCACATTCTAGCACTGGGGAGATCATCGAGTTTGCCGCACTGTGTATAGTGACTGCCAGCCCAGTGAAGGCTGCGCGCCGTCAAATATACCCTTACCATCACCAGCGCAGTGGCAGTTGGAAAAGAGACCTACGAGAGGGCGTGTAGCTGACGTCATGCGAATACTGCAGGCACAATATGAAGAGGGAAAAACTTACCGGCGCGGCTTGATGTTTGCTTGGGTAACGTGCAAAATCTGGTTCGCGCAACTTCAACGGCGCGAAGCAAATAAAACCTGCTTACCTCCTTCTTTTTTCGAGGCTTTCTACATGCCGTATATCTTATATAAAGATGGGTTAAAATCGGTTTAATTGGTTTCGTATAGTCATTAGCTAAACAAGCACCGTGTTCAGCTGTCGTCCCATTTGGCAGAGCCTTGAATCGCTGCTCGGACCTCAAGTATTGTACGAGTCACGTGGTTGCTGTGGCAGGAAACCCAATGGCCGTTAGCTAGCGTGTACTGCCTTCGGCGACGGAGGCGCTTGTAGCTGCTATGGCGTATATTATGATACGTTCGAGGGGCATACCTGCTAGCTGTGTGGCACCGCGTTGTCACGGTTGTTTTGTAGCGGCCGCGATGTGCAGTATGTATAATCGCCGTGTCTGAGTTCTTTTACTTCAACAACCAGATACATAAGTACGGAGAAACAGTGCGAGTGTTAATTATTACCGTAAATAAAAACCGACGTACTAGCAGTAGCATTTTAAATTAAGCTTGCACTCTTCATTCACAGTTGAACACTCGCTGAAATTAGCGCTGCAACGCGCATAAAACTGAGCGGGCCGGCATGTTCAGTAGATATCGCGAACTTTCGCTCGTTCCTTTCACCCACAGCAGCGCCGGCGTACAGCAACCGCGCAGTGGACGTGCCCTGCTTTACACCCCTGCTGCGAGAGGCCCTGCGACGCCTGGCGGAAGTCGAGGAACAGTTGCATCAGCTGCGACACCTGACACAGGAGAACGCGGTGAGGCTGCACAGGCTGCTGCCTCCCGTCGAGCACCACCCGCACCAGCAACACCCGCACCATCCGCCACACCACCAGCCGCACGCTCCCCACCAGCCACCGCACGCCGGTAACCCGGAAGCCCCGCCCACGCCGGCCGCCGCAGCGCCCTCTGGCGGCGATGCGCAGCATGCAAACAGCACGGCTTGACGCTGTAACTAACACGAATGTTGAAGTGCAAGCATGTCTATACTTGCTGCCGCGATGAAGCATGATGCCTGATAGAAAAAAAAAGAACGTGTAAAAGTGTTGTCCTGTCGCATGCGCCATTTGCCCTAACCTCGCCAATAAACTATACTGACACTCACGCTGCTTTGCTTGCGTTCATCTAACAACTTGTTTATGACTAAAACAATGCAATTATAGACACGGAAATATGAAGAAAATAGAGAGAAAGAGAGAGAGAAGGGACAACACACGGTGCTGTCAATAGAGGTATGTGTATTCCAGGAAAGAAAAAGTCAACCAATATAACCTGTCGGTCTTCCTGAAATAGACTGTAGTTGAATGTTAGCACGTGTGGCTGTCCCATTTTACCATTTAGTCCGTGTCTGGTGGCACTGTTTCAGCTATGAGGCAATGTGAAACGGCCCGCCTTTCCGTCCTTGTGCGAATACTTGTCTTGAAAACGCCACTGGCATAACATTAACCGCTAAAAAACCGTTGATGTAGTGTGCTTCGTGATTTACATTTCTTTTACATTCACCGCTGCCTGACTGAATGAATTCTGGGACTGACTGATTTCTGTGGTTTTACGTCCCAAAACCACGCTATGGCTATGAGAGATGTCGTAGTGGAAGGCCCCGCAAATTTCGACCACCAGACGTTCTTGAACGTGCACTGACATCGCACAATACACGGGCCTCAACAATTCGCTTTCATCGAAATGCAGCCGTCGCGGCCGGGGTTTGATCCCTCGACCCTAGGATCAGCAGTCAAGTGCCATAGCCACTAGACCATCGTGGCGGGGCATATGACCTCTGAGAGGTTAGCAGAGGAGGAACTAGCCATGGTAGTTAAGGTGAACAAAGAAGCAGGCAACAGGGAGAATAGTGCGGCGCCGACCTCCAGCGCGGGGGGGCAGCAAGAACAGGGTGTGAAAAACCCAGGTGCAAAGAGCGCGGGGCACAGCTTTCAGGAAGTAGCTTTGCGGGAGGGAGTAGACAATACAGCAGCTGGGACTCAGGCTAAACACCCAGACAGTAGCCAGGTGCAGGTGCCTCCAGCTGGAAAACCTCAGCGGGTTATCATAGCTGGTGACTCAAATTTAGTTCGATGCGCCGAGGCACTCAAAGAGAGGGTGAAAGGCGACAAACGAGTAATGGTAGGGACGTTCCCAGGACATAGGCTGGGTTCAGTCATGAGGCAAGCAAGAGAAAAGCTCAGGTCTGGGGCTCACGGACGCAACCTCGTGATGAATGCAGCAGGGCTAAACGACGTCCTCAACAAAGAATCGTCAGGGTTAGCGACGACCTTGGCAAAAGGCGTCGACGACATGCGCGCCATCTCCCCCCAGGTGCAGATAGTAGTGTGCACGGTACGGGAAATACCAGTGCGTGACGGCAACCTCCAAAGAGCGGTTGTTGAGGCAAACAAAGAGATATGGCGTACGAGTCGAGAGGAGGGTTTCGAAGTAGTGGAAATAAACAGGGAGGTGCATAGGTGGGGGGGTTTCCAAAGAGACAGAATTCACTTCGATAGGAGGCTTGGTCATGAGGTGGGTTGGCGGCTTGCAGGACGTGCAGTAGCTTTTTTGGGGGGCACGCGGGCCCTTCGGAGTCCGGGGTAGCAAGGAACAAAGGAAACAACCAGGGGTATTTTCGGGCAGGTAGCACTGAGAAATGCCAGACAAGAGGTAAAAGGAAGAAAAGAGCGAAGGCACGTGTAGCAATTAGTTACATAAACATGCAGGGTGGCAGAAAAAAGGCAAAATGGTTAGAGATTGAGGAACAGTTAAACAAAGAAAGGATAGGCGTTTATGCGGTTACAGAAACACACCTTAGTGATCTGGAAGAGCCACCACATATTGACAATTATGTTTGGGAAGGGTGCAACAGGATCGCGTCAGAAAGAAAAGGTGGGGGTGTTGGAATGCTTATTCATAGAGGAGCCAAATGGGAGAGAGTAAAACAAACGTGTTCAGAGCACCTCTGGGCTTCGGGCACGGTAGGTGGAAAGAAAACGTGGCTAGGTGTAGCTTACATGTGGACGGGAAATAACTGTAAGGAAAAGAATATGGAGATAAAGCATTGCACAAACACCGATATTAAAGAATTTGGTCAGGGGGCCGAAATCATCCTCCTAGGGGATATGAATGCCCACATCCACGACCTTGACGGATATACAGACACCAATGGGAGGTTATTGCTCGATCTTTGCGAACACCATAGTCTTGTGATAGTTAACACAGGGCCCAAGTGTGATGGACAGATCACGTGGGAGGTCAGAAACAGACAATCGAACATTGATTATTGTCTTATGACGGAAGGAATCTATGAAAAACTGAGAGAAATGAGAATAGATGAGGACGGGATGAACAGTTTGGGTAGTGATCATAAACGCATAACGTTACAACTGGGATATAAATCTGAAAATAATAACATAGAGTCGAAGTTTGGCAGCTCGTATTTAAATGACAAACAAATAAAAAATATAGCCGCAAGAGTAGAGGAAGAAGTAGGCAAAATACGAGGCAAGGACTGGGGGTATAATGAACTAGTTCATGTAATGACGAAAGAAATAAGTAAAGAGAAGAAAACTGTTTGCTGGAAAGGAAAGAGAACGCCAAAAAGATGGTGGAACAGGGAAATCCGGGAAGCGATCGAAAAGCGACGTAAAGCATCAAGGGAGCACAGGCAGGCAAAAAGGGAGAAGCGGCCGCAAGTGGAAGTAACGGAAAGATGGGAAATATATTTAGAGAAAATATCTATTGTACAGAAATTGGTCGAGGCAAAAATTAAAGGTGAAAGCGAACGCTGGGTGACAGAAATTCATGACAAAAAGAAGGGCGCGCCTAGGATATTTTGGAACCACATAAAAGCGCTAGGTAAAAAGTCTGCCACATTGCAACAGCATATTGTTGATGAGAGAGGAAATCAATTGGAAGGGTACGAAGCGTTGGGTGACATCCAGAAGGTAACAGCCGGTTCGTTGAAAAAGATCGTCCAAGAGATTCCCCCAGTGGATGAAACCATGACGGTGAGCGAAACTAAAGAAGAGCTAGAACTTGAGTATTTCAACTGGAGAAAGGCCGAAGGAAAAATTCCAAAGCGCACTGCTCTGGGTTTAGATGGGGTCCCCGTTAGCCTCATTAACGAATTAGGACAGAACACTAAAGAGGCACTATTGAAAGCCGTATAAAAATGCTTACAGAAGAGGCAAATACCGGACAGTTGGCGAAAAAGCAGAATGAACTTAATCTATAAAGGCAAGGGGGAAAAGAATAACATTCGCTCGTATAGACCGCTAACCATTACATCGGTACTATACAGGATGGCTATGCAAGCAGTAAAATTAAAAATAGAAGCATGGGCAGAACGTAACAATATTTTGGGAGAACTTCAGAATGGATTTCGAGTAGACAGGCGTTTAGACGATAACCTATTTGTTTGTTCTTACTCAGTGTATAGAAATATCTAAAATAGAAAGGAGGCCGTTGTATGTGGCTTTTCTAGACATCACTGGAGCGTATGACAATGTTAATCAGGAAATATTGTAGGAAATTTTGGAAGGAATGGGCATAGGCGACGATTGCGTACAGCTTTTGAGGGAAATATATCGAGAAAATACAGTTTGCATAGAATGGGAAGGAATCAGTAGCAGAGAGAACGTTGATATTTGCAAGGGGCTGAGACAGGGATGTCCTTTGTCGCCGCTGTTATTCATGCTGTACATGGTTAGAATGGAAAAAGCGCTAGGAGATAGCAACATTGGTTTTAATCTGTCACACAAACAGGGCGGCGTGATGATTGAGCAGATGCTTCCGGGTTTATTTTATGCTGATGATATTGTCTTATTCGCGGACAGTCGAGATGATATACAACGGCTGGTGAATATATGCGGGAAGGAAGGCGAGGCTCTATAGGACTAGGATTTGGTGTAACAAAATGCGGACTGATGGTATTCAATGATCCCAACGACCAGGCCGTATCCATACAGGGCCAAGAAATACCGAGAGTAAGCGAATACAAGTACCTTGGAGTATGGGTAAATGAGGATGATAGATACATGAAGGTACACGAAAAAGCCTTGGCAGCAAAGGGAAAGAGGAACGCAGCAATAATGAAGCACAGAGCGTTATGGGGACACAATAGGTACGAGGTGCTTAGGGGTCTGTGGAAAGGGGTAATGGTACCGGGGCTTACATTTGGGAACTCAGTGGTGTGCATGAGGCCAGAGATACAATCAGGAATGGAGGTGAATCAAAGAACTGTGGGACGCCTCGCGTTGGGTGCCCACGGGAAAACGACAAACGAGGCTGTAAAGGGCGATATGGGATGGGCGAGTTTTGAGGCAAGGGAAGCGCAGAGCAAAATAAGGTTTGAAGAGAGGCTAAGGAATATGAAAGAGGTTAGGTGGGCAGTGAAGGTGTTCCGCTATTTATATAGAAAGAGCGTTGACACGCAGTGGAGAAAGAGAACTAGAAGGCTCACCAGTAAATATACGGCTCTAAGAGAACTGACAACAAAGAGCGTAAAGGGAAAAGTCAGAGAGGCGGAGAAGATTTACTGGAGGGCAGCGATGGAAAAAAAAACCGACTCTGAATAACTACCGAGAGGGCAAAAACGAAATAAAGAGGGAGGCATTTTATGATAATTCAAGAGGAAGCGCTTTATTGTTTGAAGCGAGATCGGGCTGCCTTAGAACGCGTATTTATAAAGCGAAATTCAGTAAAGAAGAAGAAAAATGCACATGCTGTGAGGAAGATAGGGAAACGACGGAGCATGTTCTGATTGAATGCGGAAATATCCACCCAGGTGTACGTTTGGGCACCACCCTACAGGAAGCCTTGGGTTTTAGGGCGAACAACGGGAAGCTGAACATAGCCGCGATTGAAATAAGTAAGAGACGGTTAGAATACTGGTGGCAGAAAACTAGGGAGAACGGAAAAAAAATAATTATAAAAAAAATATGGACTTTCTGCCATAAGGGGCAGGGAACTGGGCTATGAATTTCCGTTTTTGCTATAGTATGATCGATTTGATTGAAGTAAATTTAAAAGGCATGAGGAAAATTTAAAGAGAGGAAAAAAAAAAAGTTCTACGAGCCTGGTGGCGCACAAGTCACCGCCCCGTTACAAAGGGGACGCTCATAGCATCCATCCATCCATCCATCCAGAGGCGATACCCTGGAATTTAAGGGGCGCTGCAATGCTTTGTGAACGTTGTCCGGAAACCGAGCCGAGCAGTTGTGGATGAACACGTGAGCCAAATATTATTTCACTGCCCGCAACCAGGGAGAATTAGCAATTTGGTGTGTCAAATCTGGAAACTGCGTGCTCTTCTTTCAATAAATGACATCGCAAGAAGCTCCGACTACGTCACCTGAGGCAAAAATCGAAGAACAGATCGCTAAAAACGATGTAGAACAGTCTGTTGCCGTCCTCGTTGGCTCCCGCGACATTCCCTGTTCTACATCGTTTTTAGCGATCTGTTCATCGATTCAAGCCTCCATCTTGCCCCCAGCTTCTCTTCAACTGAGGCAAAAATAGCACTTGTGACTTCGTTATCGCGGAAACAACCTCAGTAATGTTTTATTTGCTTGTTTCGAGCTTAAGTAATAAATAAAATCCACGTATCTTTATTTAAAGCAAAAATAATAATGAAGCGAAAGAGCGGGAGGTGTGTGTGTGTGTGTGTGTGTGTGTGTGTGTGTGTGTGTGTGTGTGTGTGTGTGTGTGTGTGTGTGTGTGTGTGTGTGTGTGTGTGTGTGTGTGTGTGTGTGTGACGTCCCTTGTTGAAAGAAGAGCAGGCCGCTTCTAGCTGTATTGGAAACGCGAATTTCCTGGTGCGTGCAGGGCAATAACATTTGGTTCACGTGTTTGAAGTTTGAAGTTTATTTGTGTCTTGTACAGAAAAACACAGGAGCCTCCACGTCTGATTGACACCGTTTTGTGACTATGTTCAAAGGGTTTTGCAGGACCCCTTTAACGCTCTACAAATGCTTGTAAAATGTAGCCACACACCAAACATATCATTGTCCAAAATGTAGCCGCATCAAACGCAACAATGGTGAAGGCTTCTTCGTTCAAGATTGACTATATATAGTCACATTCGTGCAGTGCGACATTTCGAGAAGCTACACATCGTTGAGGGCAAAAAGCAGTTGTTTTATGGGAACATATTTCATAACTTTGAAGGGACACCATGGTGAAAAGGCAATTCTTTTCGTATGAGTAAACTGCCTTTTCACAAAACCAAGAACACCACCCTTGAGGGAATACGCTTGGGAAGATAAACAACACGAGGAAAAAAAAAAATGAAAGACAGGTACGACGCCGCTCTGGGATTCCCGCACTATTACCTGTGACGTCATGGGCTAAGGCGAACATAATTAGTTATCGGTACTTGCATTTTGTTTCAAGGAAGGTGGTAACATAGCATGTTCAAGAAAATTTGATTGAGCCAATCCGACTAGAATACGAAAAAGAAAGAAAAAAAAAACGAGAAAACGGAAAGGTGTTTGTGACACCTTTCCGTTTCCCGTTTCTCGTTTTGTTCCTTTCCCTTAAAGGTGTCACAAACACCTTAAAGGTGTTTGTGACACCTTTAAGTTTCTGCACAATATTCAAGTATGAAATTTTAAGATTCGTCTTTTTTTCTCTCGCTATTTTGAACATAAAATCGCAAAACTAACTACAATATAGCGTCCGAAAAATAACTCGTCAGCCAAACCACTTCAGCGTTCCCCTCAGTGCCACAGCAGCGACTTACTGCGTTGGAGTTCTCACTTGTGCCCATCATATGGGCTGTGCTGAAAGTGCCTTGGTGGTATACATTTTCCCAAGTTCTTTTCTGATGTTTTATATTAGAAACGAAACAAATGAAGCATGAAAAATGGCTTCTGCTGTTGTGAGCAGTGAAGGTGAGTTCTGGAATACTAGGCCATCAGCTCACTACGTGTAGGAGGACAATATATTGCACAATAAGGATTTATGACTAAGAGAAACCAGTTGGCCAGCTAGACATCGCCTATATCGATGTTGAGGACTGGAATATCGCGACAATACTGTCACACGGAAATGGGAGGAAAGAACTATATGTCTTGGCATTAAACTGCACTAGTTAGCAGTAGTTAAACGGTTGGTCATCTCGAAATCCTTCAATACGACATTTCAGCTTTACGACTGCGGCACATATGCAATACGGTAGGCATAACTGTGGTGCATGGGCAACAAATGTAACACGGTTAATACGGATTTCTTCGCGCACGAGCTACGCAAACTGCAAATAGATGGACAAGCAAGCACTAATAATGGTGCTGAGACATTGGAGTTAAGTAAAGTTAAGCAACAAACACTAAACCAAAATAGCCTACGAAAGCAAGGACAGACAGGGTCTCCACGCGTATACCTGCGATGGCACAGAAGTCGACGATAATTTGAAGCAAACAGAAATACATCCCGAACATTGTTTCGGCAGCGGAACTTCAGCGGCAAGCCCAGGAGATTGATTGGATAGGCAGAAACTTAAATGCTTAGGTTCAGTAACCGTAACTACATGGGTTTTAGCATGAAGAGGTGTAATAAGCCAAGAGTGCTGTTTGTGTTTCCTGTTAGCAATATCTCATAGCTAGTGGCTAAGTTACGTCTAATACCTAGACAGAAAGAGTACTACATATAGAAGCAAAATACACAGATATAGTTTCGGCAAAGGGCGACCGCCTAACTTTAGCGGTCATATGACATGCGAATGCAACCGCTCCAGAGTATTTCCAAGCAGGAGGCTTCTGTCAAGAGAGAGAGAGAGAGAAATAAGGAAGGGAAGGCAGGGATGTTAACGAGTCAGGAGTCCGGTTTGCTACCCCACACTGGGGTACGGGGAAAAGGGGAAGAAAAGTTAAGAGAAGGAGAGAAGGGGAATGCCTACAGGACAGTCCTATATAATATCATAAGGTCAGATGCTCGGTAAGGTCAGATGTTTTTAGAAAGCCCAAAAGCGCTTTCATTGCCTTCTGAGCCGTTCGTCGGTGAAGACGGTATTCCAAGATTGTCTGTTCACTAAGTGGACGATCGTCGAGCTTTTCGAAGGACTCGGTCATAGGCAGTCTATGTTTCTCAAATTGTGGGCAGTGGCACAACAAGTGATCTGTGGTCTCTTCGCATCCGCAGACAGCACACGCAGGACTGTAAGCCATTCCAATCAGCGCACAGTAAGCGTTCGTGAAGGCCACTCCCAACCACAAACGACACAGAAGCGAAGCCTCACGTCGGTGCAAACCAGCCGGAGGTCCGAGTTGCAGCGATGGGTTTAGCCGGTGCGGTCTGGTGCGCTTTGTGTATGGGGTATTCCACTCAATTAAGGACATAGTTCGCGCAAGAGTGCGAAGTTGTCTCGCAGCGTCGGTCCTTGAGAGTGGAATGGGAATACGGCGGTATTCTTCGCCTTACGTCCGAGCTGCCTTATCCGCGGATTCATTTCCAGCGATACCGCTATGGCCTGGTATACGTTGAAGATATATTTCTTCTGTCAAAGCGCTTTCGTTGCAAATAGACTCTAAAGCTCGTGTTTATCTAAACGTGTTGCATGCTTTCCGCAATGAGACCTTTGACCAAGCCGCGTACCCGTAAATGCTGCAACCATGAAGAGTGTTAGTACAGAGTGGCAACAACCTAACCCTCGCCTGGTTCTTACGTAATCCTTAAAGAGATCTAGATGACCATCCGAGTTCTAATTTTACCCTCCCCACAACGGACCTTGTTGCGCACTGACCATAATCCTCATCCTCCAGTAAGTGCAATGAACCTGTACAGGTTTAATAATAATTGACGAGGTTTTATCTGCCATAACCACTTTATGATTAGAAGCACGGCGTAGTGGCGGCATACGGAAACTTTGACTACATCGGGTTTATTGCATGCAATGGTAATGCACAGTACACGCGTCTCTACCATCTTCGTGTCCGTCGAAAATGCTACCGCCATGGCCGGGATCGAACCCGCCTCCTTCGGGTCAGCCTAACACCATCTAGTCTAGACCACTGCGGTGGACGGTCCTATACAGGTTGACGATGCTGAGTCGATCTCTGACACAGTGCACACTGCATGCCGCTGACGCACAACCTGACGCTATACATCTCTTGCTCATATTGGAGCACTACGTACCCTTACATAGGTCGGCGTGCTTGCTCACATACATATAGCCAAAGTATCCGGTGACAACAGCCAGCCTAATGGAAGGGCCAGAGGACTATTGGTCTACGCAGTGTCGCTGTAACTTGACTTCGAGCTCACGGGGCAAAGTTAGATGAGAGCGTTGATATAGATGGCTTGCTTTTGGGGGATGTAGTGACAGGCGTTGAAGCGCTGGCCATAGCTGCGCCTTTTTTTATCATCTTCGAGCACTCTGCCTGCTCTGTGTAGATCAGGGTGAGCGGGTATGAGCTTGCGTGGGACGTAGAACGTCTTTGCATTAACGGCAGGCTGCGCTGCTATGGAACTTATCTCCAAGCACTTTATCGTAGTGAGCTGAGCGTGTTAATGGTGCGTGTTGACGGCACTTCCTGTGCCTGACGACTAAGTGCTTGGTGGTGATGCGTGCCCCCATCCCTTTACCGTTGCCCTGCTGGTCCACTTTACAGCTCCGTGACCTTCAATATATAAACAGCGGCGAAGTATCCCAAGCATAAAAGTATAACATGCGTCGCGGAGTGGAATAAGGTCGATTGCGTCACGAACACTGGTTCGGAAAAGCTGCGTCTTTCATAAGCGACTTGAAGCACTTCGCGTAGCGTTCTGCTGTAGCGCAGCGCGCTTTTGTTGAGATTTCAAATGAGTCACATTCCACACTAGAAGGAAAATGTTTGCCTTTTTATTTTGACAAAAAAAAAAAAAGAAACTGACGTGCTTCTGGAAATATATTTCCTTCCCATAAATATGGTTAGCTTACTAAAAGCTCCCCTTGGTATTGTAGTAGCATAGCTCAAGAAAAATTGTCCAAGTTATGCGACGAAAGGGTTAACCTAGATTTGCTGCGCGCCTTTGTGGAACAGCCACGACTACTGAAGACGATCCCACGGAAGCTGGCGAACAACCGAGTGACGACAAACCTACGAAGGAGAGAAAGTTGGGACGCGTGCTGAGCAACTCCCTCCCGTCGAGGCTTCATGCCGAGGATTACGACAGCGACGAGGCTGTCGAGAACGACCATGGAGGAAATCAACAAAGCCATAACCAGAGCCACAACCACCACCACGGAGCCAAGGCACTTAGCCTGCATCACGATTCCGAGGCAGCGGTGCAACACGGTCCTCGGCACAGGCAGCACAACGGGCTGCCGCAGCGAGAAGACAACATGCAGTTGAAGCGTACGTACACAGTGGGCTGAATTATTTTATATGTTTCCTATTCGTAACCATTTCATGATATTACAGAATTTTGTAGAAGTAGGGCCGAGTTCAACGCTCTCGCAAGTGGTTATTGCCCTTGGTCAACTGACTTCTCTAATGATATGTCTTACATCGTGATTGGTTGATGTATTTTCTTTCGAACATTTTTAGTGTGAAATGTTTGTGTGAATATGGGCACTTATTTTCCAGCGGATGTCTACACGGTCCGAAGGTTTTACTGTGGCCGTATAGCAGTTGCAAACAGGCCCGCAGGTTGATCAGTAATGAAGCCAAGAATAAAATAGCTGGTATTATTTCTCGTCTTTCGGCATAAGCGTAGACACTATGAGATGAAGGGGAAATGAGTCCACGAAAAGTGACTTGCTTTCCACCAGCTGGGAACCGAACGGTCACCTTCAAACTGCGCTATCGGTACCGTTTTAGGGGCGAAGCTCCTCACGGTGTGGGTCGTTCCCTCCTCTGTAGTAGTAGTATGTATGTAGCCACCTCGCGCCGGTCCGCCGCGGTGGTGTAGTGGTTACGGTACTCGGCTGCCACCCAAAAAACGCGGGTTCGATCCCGGCCGCGGCGGTCGCATTTTCGATGGAGGCGAAAATGCCAGAGGCCCGTGTACTGTGCGTTGTCAGTGCACGTTAAAGAACCCCAGGTGGTCTAAATTTCCGGAGCCCTCCACTACGGCCTTTCTCTCTATCTCTTTCACTCCCTTTCCCCCACCCCCACGGACGCTTAGCCGTGCTCCCTACATGGGCTGCAGAAATTAGCGTTCTTTCCCAACCTCAATCAATCAATCAATCAATCAAATCGCGCCGCCGGGAGGCTCGCGCTCGCCCTCGGCGCGTGCCTCCCGGCGCGCCAGCTCTCTCACTCTTCCATCTGCTGTCTTGTGAGAGAGAGAGAGATAGATAGATAGATAGATAGATAGATAGATAGATAGAGAGAGAGAGAGAGAGAGCGAAAGGCGCGCGTTGACTATGAACGCTCTACTAGCGGGTTCGATCCCGGCCGCGGCGGTCGCATTTTCGATGGAGGCGAAAATGCAGAGGCCCGTGTACTGTGCGTTGTCAGTGCACGTTAAAGAACCCCAGGTGGTCTAAATTGCCGTAGCCCTCCACTACGGCCTTTCTCTCCTCTCTATCTCTTTCACTCCCTTTCCTCCTACCCCACGGACGCTTAGCCGTGCTCCCTACATGGGCTGCAGAAATTAGCGTCCTTTCCTAACCAAACCACAATCAATCAATCAATCAGTCAAAGAAGGAGAACGCGCCCTCACCCGCGAGAGACAACGTTGGCGCAGGCAGCGTCTTCTAGCGAGTTGCTTGATTGAAAAAAAAAATACCGACTGCTCGCGCTGGAGAACCGTTAACCGGCCACCTATATATATATATATATATATATATATATATATATATATATATATATATATATATATATGCACTGGATCTTGACTTGCAATGGAGTGCCGGTGGGAGATTTCACTTGTGCGTAGTTGAACCATAAGGATTCGTAGCGTGTGCGTTAACTAAATTAATCCGGAACTCGGCACGATCTACGATGAACATCCGGAGCTTCGCCCACTCATCATCATTCACTCCGTAGATATGCTGTGGATTTTTTGATATGGGAATGGCGAATCCCCACGTCAAGGTTAAGTGCTTATGCGTTACCATATAGGAAATCAACATCTCCATACAAGGCCAAGGCGACAAATGCAGAAAGTTATTTGTGCCAGTTGGCATCACGCAGTGCGTGAACTTTGGCAGCAGGCAACTGATGAATAAACCCGTTTATGCTACTTGATGGTGTCTATCTTGCCGAAGATTACTGATCGATCCATTTATCATACACGCTTCCTTACCCTCTCTCTATCTATCTAGCATACGTGCTATGAAGTGGGTAAAGCAAAGGACATCATGCCTACATATGCTCGAGAAGCTTATGAGCGAAAAGAAAATTGTAGGAGAGCGCTCAAATAAAGTGCTGGTTAATTGAACCAAATTATGGAATTCAAAGGATGACAGCGCACATATGTGACGTATTGTTTATCTCACCACATCTACGCAGTGTCGGCGACCCAGTACGACTTCGCTATCTGCCGGCTTCAGCCAAATACAGCGATTGCCAAGGAACTACAGCAGCCGGTGCACGGACTGATAAGCCTCTGGCAACAGGTATAATATACAGTAAATCACAAATGTGTGTATATATATATATATATATATATATATATATATATATATATATATATATATATATATATATATTGTTTGGGAAAAAAGAAACTAGCGTGAACGTTATGATGAGCTTTTTGTATTTTGTTTTTTTTTTCGAATGGTTTGACACGGGAAGTACTCCATTTCGGTAACTATTGGTGATTGGTTAGCTTGTTTCTTTCTTTATTTTTTTCCGTAAGGTGGTTTGGCCGGGGCTTTGTGGCCTGTCTCTCTATCAACTTTTTGCTAAATACCTCTAATACCCTTGACAGACAGACGGGGAAAAGTAAAGTCCTTTGTAGTGAACCCCTTTTTCTACTCTCAAGGACCCTCTGCAGAAAGTAGTTGCGTCGGTGACACACGGCAGCACATGAACTTCTTTAGGTTGTTCCTAAGACGAACACCGCAAGGAAATGGCGCTGCTTGTTAAAGCAGGAAGATAGTGAACACTTTTAAAATGTTCCGCATTTAATTACCTTTAGCGATTGCGGAACGTAAATATATTGTTTTTATTGTTGATGACTTGTAATGTTGATTGTGCATTTCACGCGCAATCCTTGCCACGACGAAGCAGCAAATGACACTGCCGGAATCCCGCATGGTGGCGATGTGAGCGTTTGAGAGTGCGGTAAAAAGAAATCTTTGCAGCCCGACAAATATCATTATGGCTAAAAGTCAAAGCTTATACACAAGGCAAGAAAATACTTGCGGGATGTTGTAATTTTGTGAAAAGTTCTCTCCCGTTTACGGGTCGTGTACGCTGTCGGCGAGAGTACGCCCTTTACGCTGGAAAAGTAGATCGCCGATCTACCTTTCTGCAAAGGAACTTTGCCGGGAAGGAGATACTCCTTTGTCGTGTGTCACTGGGCATGAACACCTTTCCGGTAGATGTCCCCTTACCTAAAGTACTTTAGCGTGCCCGTGTGTCAGGGGTATCAGTTTATAGCCGAGCTATAGATATTTAGAAAGAAAGCCTAATAACTCCTCTCACACTATTCTCAGTCCTTTGGGGAACATTAGCTGCGGCAGAGACGAGTTTGGAAATCCTCTTTTTCGCAGGCTATGTAGAAGGGATCCTCAATACATGGTCACACTGATAAAGGACATGTAAGGAATCCTCTATTCTGACTCAGCACAAACGTGAAGGGGTGAAGCCATCGCAGAAGTTTACTTATTGGATTTTTTTTTGTCTGTATGAGTCATGTTTAGGCGTGAGACTTATTTAGGTCAAGAGGTAAATACTAGTGTTATCTCTACTTCCCCCTTAATGAAGAAAAAGAAAAGAGAAATCAATCAATCAATTGGTCAATAAATAAAAAAAATAACAGTAAGGTAATTGCTGCTACCAGCTAAGGAGCGTTCTCGCATTTGAATGCTATGTATTGCCCATCGATGTAAGTGAAACGTTAATAGCCGTGTAATGTGCGATGTCAGTGCACATAAAAAATACTCAGGTGGTCGAAATTTCCGGAGCCCTTCACTACGGCGCCTCTCACAATCATATCGTGGTTATGGGATCTGAGAGCCCTACAAATTATTCTTATTGAAGCGTCCCAGCTAGTCAAGGTTTCCGGTACCCTCCACTACGAGATACCCCTCCGTTCACCTTCACCCGCGGACGCTGAGCCGTGCTCCTTACAAGGGCTGTCGGAAATAGCACACTTTCCTTCATCATATCGCTGGTTTCCTCACATACGCTTCAATCAATCAATCAATCAATCAATCAATCAATCAATCAATCAATCAATCAATCAATCAATCAATCAATCAATCAATCTTTATTTACAACGACTGTTGGGGGCACTGTGTAGTTCTCGTCTGTACGTTCCTGCATTCCTGCCACGCTTCCAATATTTCTTGCAGAAAGGTGGTCGTGACCTGAACGTGCATGTGCACGTGATGGGACTCAAAGTGAACGACAGCGCACGTGACCACCGGGCCTTCATGCACGGCATGCACGTGCACCAGCTGGGAAACCTGAGCGACGGCTGTCAATCAACGGGACCTCACTTCAATCCTACCAACACCACTCACGGGGACCGGAGATCGACGGTCAGGTATATAGGTGCCGCTGAGATCCATGTGAAACAACCTTCAGGCAGGGGTTTTGAAGAATACTCAGCGCTCTGCGCGTATTTCTTGATCGCAGACATGTTGGGGACTTTGGAAACATTGCTTGCGACAAGCACGGCGAGAGTAACGTCATCTTCACTGACACCGTGGCATCGCTCACTGGCCCTCACTCCATCGTAGGCCGTTCCATCAACGTAAGTGCTACCGTCTTCGTTCTTGTCTCAGCTTGTCGCTGCTTTTTGAGGCTTACCTCGAATTCGCGGCAGCAACGCGCCATGTGCTCTAAAGAGAGAAATACGAGAACACCAGCAAAAGTGGTGTGGCTTGAGAGCTGCGACAACTGCTGACCTGCTTTCATAGGGCTTTGCTATGTTCTTGCATAAACTGGAGTTCTTGATACTTTTATCCTGAGTTTTCATGCTGCTGCTGCTATTTTTGCTGTATTTTTGATGCACACTTCAAAGACATAATACAATATACACGCAAGCAAGTGATCTAATTAATAATCATAAATAGAGAAAGGTTTATGAAGTTTTTCCGTCGGCTTGAATGTGGAAGCCGAAACGACTTTTAAATCCTTAACTACACCACGTTGGTCGGCATTCTGCTGTGTTTCTTTTTCTTAATAAAAGTTCACTTTAATTGCACTGGGACGACAGGCGCCGTGTGATTATCAATTTATAAAGTATGTGGTGGATTAACTCGGTAACAGGCCGAATAAACAGATATTCGCTGGGAATCAATCAATCAATCAATCTCGTTTTGCTCAGATTCACGCTCGCATGGATGACCTCGGCCGGAATCCGGACAACCCAGCGAGCGTGTCGTCCGGAGACTCCGGTCCACGGGTTGCCTGTTGCATCATCGAGAAAGTGGACAAGCTGCCGCAGCTGAGCAGTAAGGCAGCTCGTCGGATCCTGCGTGACATCATGCAGCCGTTCAGCGACTTCGAGAGCGAATGAAAAGTGTCTGTCTGAACTGTCACGCAGTGAAACGCCTTTACAACGATGTGCTAAAGGGCCTACATTATAATCGAACCTGTAATGCCCAAAAAACATCGCATGTTCGCCCTTCGTTACCGCCCATGGGGGGTGGTGTATCTGTACAAGAAAAAGCAACGAGGAATTTTTCGAACTGTAATCTCCGTGTTACACTAAATAATTAAATAGAAACTGCCTTGTTCAACTATATCTAGCTAATGCTCTTTCTAACTTATCAAAAGTGCTAGATTACAGGCTATGCTTACGCATCCCCTGTGTAAATAGGAATTTAGAGGCGTAGAAGAATGTGCATCATGTATGTATGATACATTGGTCACTACAGGGCCTAACGGGTCGCTTCGCTTTAAAGGTCGTTCACCGTTGCACTCAAAGTGTAACTGGGATGTAAAGGATCACCAACTGTACCAATTTATCACCCATTTATTTGTAGAGGTCTTCGTTTCAAAGGTGTCCGGCTGTATAGAGGACCAGCGGAAGCCAATGGAGGCGCAATATAAAGCTACAGCGGACGTATCACGCAAGTTCGAAGTGTCCTTTTCCATTAGTCAATAAGCGCCGTTAATACGTTTAGCATCAGTATTGCTTGGAACATTTTCTGACCAACAATTTTTGCGCAAGATTTCTTTGTTTTTTTAAATACAAGGCAGGACTTGTAACTTCTTATTTTTCCATATTACTTCACCACGTCTGCATGTCAATCTCGCAATATCCGCATCGTTCATCTATACCATGAGCGACTTTAAAAAAAGCATTACTTTTTTTTTAGCGTGTGTTCAACGTGACGAATGTATACTCACTCATATTGCCAAGTTTCCCACGATTGTACTACCTGTGTGATGCTCTCAGAAGAGGGCATCACGCAGAACATGTCATCACGCAGAACATGTCATTCACCGCATACTGGGCTGGGAAACCAATCTTCGAAACGCCCAAGGGAGTACAGATGATACTTGTGGGTAGGGCTCACGTAAGGCTAGCTTTATATTGTACCGCTTGGCAAATATTTGTTCTAGCAGTTGCTTTTTATGTTGTTGTTTTGATATCATCTAAATCATCTAAACATTACGTCACGCTCACCGAAATTATCAGTGTCAAGATACATATACATCTTCTTCGCCATAAATCCTATAGACTAATGTGACATTTAGGATGTACATAATATGTACTTTTCTAAACAAAAAAAAAAAGTTGCATTTTATTGACCATGTTAGATTAGAAAATGTATCTTTTGCTCTCGCCATAGTATATATTATACAATATGCCCAGTTTGATATATTTTCTCGTTTAATAAGGAAAAGGGCACATCCCGCTAAGCCCGGTTTAAATGGTTTGGTTCACGTATATGTTAAACAATGTCACAGTGTCATTATAAAAAGTGTTATCGTAGTAAAACTCTTTAGTGCGAGTCTCCCCAACAAAATACTGCATCCATCTGTAAATAATAAATATATTTTCGTGTATTACGGCTTCCGAAGGTTGTTTTTTCTCTGCATCACTAGAAAAGTTATCTATAATTCCTTCTTTTCGCACCAACAAAGCGCAGCTCTCTGGATAGCTGTCATCATCCGCCTCCCAATGTACATTCACTCCTGTATCTGAAGTAACGTAAATAAACTGGAGTAAAGTTTCGTTCTCGATGCACGGTCTCTCGGCACCGGGTACACACTGCTCCAATTGACATTCGAATCACAGTGTGTCACTCTTGTTGACCCCTCCCCGTTAGAGTGGCGCAAGAAATGGCTCCTTCTGAGAGCACTCGACCTAGCGGGCGTCTCGCATCCGGTGAAAGATACGGCGAGTTCGCATTTTCTTTTCTTTTGGTCCCGAATCGTTCTGGGCCTGTCTCCAATGACGTCACGCAAGGTAGGACTGCGACATAGTTTTCTCGTCCTTGTTTGTGTTGTTCGCAGCAGTCAATGTGCCAAAAAAAAAAAGAACGAAGAAAAATGAAGAAACATAACATGGACGGCGTAGAAAAGTTTCCGGCGGTAACCTAGCTCTCGCTAGCCCAGGGCGCCATTCCGTGGTTCTCGAGTTTCAATCTTTTATCTGTGTTGCCCCGCTGTCTCGAACGACAAAATAAAAGGGCAAAAAAAAAAAAAAAACGTACGACCTGCCAAGAACACTGATCACTCGCAAAAAAATAACGAGATAAAATGTCCTGCTGACAACATCTACGTGTCCGTTTCGCGCGCATTTCTGTTTTCTCCCTCATTTTCGCGGGCTTCGTTCCTTTTTTCGCAAACTAAGCACGCAGACCCTGCTTTCGCTTGAAAAAGAGTTAAATCAAACTAATAGAAATAACTCAAGCCAGTTAGTTCCACGCCGTGACAACAATGGGCACAACCAAGTTGTTTTTTAATCGTTAATCATGACATAACTAGCAAAGGCGTCAAGTGATCGATGTCATATGATCTGCCAGTTATGTAGGTCAGACATAAATACTCCGCAAAAAAAGTCATGTCCTCTGTCAGTTGTTATCATTATGTAATGACCGTACCTGATCACTCACCATGGATGCACTCATGCACTTTTTTTTCTTTCGTTGCATTTCGCCATATCGAAATGCAGCCATGGCTAGGGGATCAAACCCGGAACTTCGCGTTAATTACGCCTTCTCTACACTTTATGGCACCGTGGGCTGCGCATAGCCACCAGCAAGTCGTAGTGGGCCGAGGGCAAAAGTGCCACATCATGTTGTATTGGCGAGCCGAGCACAGGAGTGTAGTTCGGCTGTTCCTTTTTGTGTGACACCTATAGCAGCAGCCCGCACAACACCGGCGCAGTGTCGAACAAGAACAGCCTAGCTGTTAAAGAAAAAAACACGCAGGTAGCACACTTTCTCAGCGTCTCCATATTCTTGAATAACATCTTCTCCGAAAGGCGGAACAGGGTGGTCGGAAAAAACAACTCGAGAGCTTTGTCCACGATGCGAAAGATTCGGAACGCTCTTTCTGCTATCTGTCTTTCAGTGGAGATACGTATTGCGTTACGCGGCGTACAACGTCGACCACATGCGCAAACGGCGTCAGCTAAGTTGGTTATCTTCCGAGCACGTGTTGAACACCGCCGTAGATTATAAAGTAGACGTTTGCCTATGCTTAACACGTGTTTGCGAAAGTTTCGCTGCATCAACGATGCCAACGTATTGCTGCAGGCTTGGGTCAAGCTCTACAAACCACCGTTTTTCTTGAGTGTAAAGTGTTTTTTTGCCACCTTTCATTCTATAAGCAGAACTGAAGGAAAGACACGTGCTCGGTGTTGTTGAGTAAATAACTTCCCGAACCACTTTCTGGAAGAGTTAACATACTCAGAAAACTTGCTTTCTTACAGGGTGCTTGACCTATACCAGCACGTGGCGCACACGTCCCGTAAGGTAAGAGCACTCGGAGTGCGATGATAAATAGATACATGAAAAACCCGGCCAGTCAACGACTTGGAATAGAAGTTGGGAACTTACAGGGGGCACGCGAATCTGCACAGAGCAGCGTTCTATGTGTACGTGCAAGGTTACGCGGGGAATCGTTTTAGTGGAGACTACATTAGGTGAATGTTCCTCAACAACAAAGCAGCAACAACAACAACGACAACAACAATGATGATGATGACATACTACTACTACTGCTACTACTGCTACTACTACAACCAGTAGTAGTAGTACCACGATGAGTACCAGCAAGCAAGCAAGCAGACAAACAAACAAACAAACAAACAAACAAACAAACAAACAAACAAACAAACACGACCAAATCACGACCAAATAAGCATGCTAAGATAAATAGGGATAGGGTGGATTGGAAATCGTTGGGAGAGGCCTTCGTTCTGCAGTGGACCTAAACATGATGATGATGATGATGATGATGAATGTAATTAGCTCGATTAACCGTCTCCTCTTGAGTAGCTTCTGCTCGGTGGACTTACCGAATACTCGACCTACCGATATTACAGGTGCATCCCTTTGTTTTTGGCCAGATAGACATAAATACTCTGAAAATGAAAAGAAAAGGAATACATGTCGACAGTATTCCCAAGCTCGCCACTTCGCGCCAGTACAAGGGAAGCAGTGGTATCCCGTGGGTGGGGAAGTAAGACGGGAGGCCTCGACGAAGCATTAATACAAGGAACCTTAGCACGCAACTTCTACCAAGCTCTAACCAGTGCCCAATGCTACTCACATCTCAGATCGGCCAGATGCATCCATGCATATCAAACACGTACTAAGTATCTCGGCATAAATACGCGCTCACGATACCTTATCGAGTATTGCTCGTCCATCCGACACCGTAACCGTATCACCGCCCCTCAGATATCTGGCGTCCTGGATGGCTGCCACGCGCTAAAAATATTGCCATATCAAAGTAGACGGAGCCTCACGCTGTTGATAATCGCCTAATACGACCACTTAGCTCAGCGACGTATTACAGAGACATTTTCGTATCGCATGTCGCAGACCTATCATTTCGGAGCGTGTTCGCGCCATATCTTTTGAAAGCATCGGCAGGGCGCACGCGACGCGGAGGTTAAGGTTTCCTCCTTACAGCTCGTCTTTCTTTTGGTAATATCATAGGATTGATCTCATCTTGTAGAGTTGAACTGCGTCCCGCGTGCGACATCATTTACTCGAGAGAGAAGCGAGATTAGCGAGTGATGTGTCAGTCTCTCTATCTCTCACCTACCTCCACGAAAATGAGCATCGTCATCCGTCGACACTCTGAGTTGATGCGTAAGTGGGTTTTCGTGTATTCGATCATCAACCATCGATCACGCAACCTGAAGCAATCTTCGTGTCAAGAAGCAAGAAGGTTTCCGTGAGCAATCTAGACGTCGACTACCCATTGACGAAACGAGGTCGTTGGCCCCGCCTCGGTGTTCTATGGTATTTGGCTGCTGATCCGAAGTCGCGGGATCGAATCCCGGCTGCGACGAATCCCGGCTGCATTTCGATGGAGGCGATATGTTGAGGCCCGTGTACTGTGCGATGTCAGTGGACGTTAAAGAACCCCAGGTGGCCGAAATTTCCGGAGCCCTCCACTACGGCGTCTCTCATAACCAGATCGTGATTTTGGGACGTTGAACCCCAGTAATAAATCAAATGAGGTCATTGCGAAGAATGTTATGGCCCTTCAGTCCTATAAGCTGGGCAAGAAACGTTATCTAATAGGTTGCTGCATAGTAAAAGAACGCAAAACGAGACGATCACGTGGAAGCTTGCCGCTGTTTCTTGCACCAATATTGCCGCAGATAGTTAACCAATAACATTATCGGTTTTTCTTTAAAGGAACATTAAAGCAAAAAACAGTATTTCTTGTATCAGTATAGCTTTTCACAGTACCAAAGACACCAATCTTTCGAGGAGAAGACCAATGGTATAAGCTAGGAAACGCGCATAAAGAAAATGGGGGTGGCGACGCCATTTTGAAGTTCCGGCACTAGCGTGCGTGACGTCACACATCTTTGACGGTGTCTGCTAAAGCCTATACAACTATTAATCGGTAAAAAAGAAAAATTGTGTCCTAAGGAAGCCATAGACTTAACCACAGGGAGTGTCAGAGCATTTGACCAAGGTAATTGGGCGAGAATATGAAAAAAAAAAAAAAATAGAATTCTCTTTCCGACGTCCTGAGGCAGTTCCGGAGCGTATTCGAAAACTAAGACTTTATATTCATTTTCTCTTTTAATAATGAACATAAAGTGGTGGAACTGACGGCAGTAGAGGTCTCAATTTATAAGTTATCATTCTAAACCCTTTAAACTTTTCACTTTAGTGTCCCTTTACCGATGGCTGATCACATTTTTAACAAATGAGGCAGCTTATTACTGTAAGAGAAAGAAAAGGCAGCGCTGCTGCAGCTACTGTGACAATCCTGACGCTTCTAATATGCAGCATTTACTTATGAACTCGTTTGCAAGGTAAATTGAGTAAGCTGGCGAGAGTGATCTTTCCGTCATGAAAATAGTTGGGCCATTGTTGACATGCAGCCTTAGGGGACGTTTTCTTTTTCTTTTTTCTTTTTTAGATACAGTAACCCAGTAAACTCTATTTGCAGAGTACATCTATAGCTAAGTCTATGGCTATGGTGCGTGTGACGATAGGACCACACGAAAAAAAAAAAAAAAGGATGTGTGCGTTTCGTTCATATATTGAACATTCCACTTGACATTATTTAACATCTTCGCATAATGAACGCGTCTCCTGGCTCGTTTGTTTTGTCCGTGCTTATTGCCTATATTATTGATGAATGTGTTTTTTTTGTCCCCGCAGTGTGCATGAGTAGTTGCGGGGAAACACGAAGTGAAAATATCTATACATTGGAATAGTTGGCCCCACGTATATCCACTGAGAAGGGTATAGCCTACCTTTCCGGATTTGTGCACAAACTAAACAACAACCGCAAAACAGCTTGACAAAAAAGAACATTTTAAGAAGCCAACATCTCGCGCGCAAGGAAGAATCATTTCCTTTCCGAACGCACGCACGCACGCACGCACGCACGCACGCACGCACGCACACACACACACACACACACACACACACACACACACACACACACACACACACACACACACACACACACACACACACACACACACACACACCAAAACATGAAGATCCGGTGAGAACACATCCAAACGCTGACGCTTCTAGCAATCAGCACTACGACGGCGGTCATTGTGCGATATCACGAAATACAAAATCTGCAAATGCTGAGCGCTAGCCTAAGAGCGCGACGTGATTTTGTTATCTTTTTCCTTCTTTTTTTTCCCTATCTGTCTGCTGTTTTCTCCACCGGGGACTCTGATCGACAGATACAGTCTAGTTGCCGATGCAGTTCACGTGTTGTTGATATAGGTATATCTCAAGCCTGGGAACGCTTTAAACGCACAGTTGCGCTTTTGGTTAGTATTTCCCGCACTTGAGCAATTCGGGATAGGCCCGCAAGAGGACGCCAGCTAATGGATGCAAAATATGAACACTCGAATAACTCCAAAAGCAAGGCTGCGGCGGACAACTTCATTATCGCAGTACAAGAGGAACGCTTGAACCGAGGTGCACACTGCTTGATCACGAACTGCGGCCCAAAGATATCCTAATGGGGTTCGCTTAGAAACAAGTCAGCTGCAGTAGTCGACACCCCGTGATTCAAGTTTATTCTTCGTAATTAATTAATAGACCCTGCAAAGGCACCTTTGCTGCCGTAAAGCCAGTTCGTTTTTTTTAATTGACACCTATCTATATGCCGCACAAGTAATAATGTAAAGGCTTAGTTTCAAGCAACCACATTAAGATGTCTACAACTTTTACTCCCACAATGTTGGCCCAACCTGAGTAAAGCTTATTATATCATTGAAAATTTACATATTATTCCCATTTGGACTTTGTTACACAGTCTTCCACTTTCATGCAAAAGAACGTTATTGTGTATTATTGCTTCCGAATAAACACCTTGCAACATGTTTGGTATCAAAGCAAGATTCAAGTGGTATATCCGAAGGTCGCGGGATCGAACCCGGGCCACGGTGGCTGCATTTCGATGGAGGAGAGACGTTGAGGTCCGTGTACTGTGCGATGTCAGTGCACGTTAAAGAACCTCAGGTGGTCGAAGTTTCCGGAGCTCTCCACTACGGCGTCTCTTATAATCAAATTGTGGTTTTGGGGCGTAATACATCATAAATCAATCAATATGAAGGGGTATACTCGACAGAGGGGAAATACAAGATGCCCGTATACCGGGTGATGTCACTGCACGTTAAGGAAACTCAGGTGTTCGAAATTTCTGGAGCCACCCACTAGGGCAGGCGTTATAATCATATCACGGTTTTAGCACTTCGAACCTTAGCAGATATGGGGTCACACTCAAGCTGCGTCTTTCATACACTCCCACAGACATGGGACCAGACACACACGTACTCACTCGCGATAAGGCGGAGAAGTTTCAAAGCTTGCGTCGACGTATTGCGTAACCTTTCTGGAATCTGTGCAACCTAGCCGATATCATTGTATTTCCTTCTGTTTATCATTCTGGCATCAATGCATATACTTGAGTTCAGGCGACGTTGTCTTTTAGAAGAAAACTTCTAGGCGTACCAGTTAGGCGTACCACAGAAGTTAGGCGTATCACAGCTGCACTTGCACGACGAGCGAACGCCCTGCGTTCTCCCGTTTTTTTTTTTTCTTTTTTTGATGTCTTCTGCATTGTTGGTGCGCTGTTGTGCGCCATTACGAAGTGAATATGTTTGGTGCGAGCCTCGGAGATTGCTCCTTTCCGACTGGTTCTGCTTCTCGACGCGACCCCACTGATTGATTTTTGGAGTTTTACGTCCTAAAACCACAACATGATTATGAGAAACGCCGTATAGTGGTGGGGTCCGGAAATTTTGACCACCTGGGGTTCTTTGACGTGCACTGACATCGCACAGCGCACGGGTCTGAACATTTCGCCTCCACCGAAATGCAGCCGCCGTTGTCGCGATTCGATCCCGCGACCTTCGGATCAGCAGCCGAGTACCATAGCCACGATAGACGACCGCCGCGTGCGACCGCGCTCGTCGCCAATGCATGTATGAGTGAGTGAGTGAGTGAGTGAGTGAGTGAGTGAGTGAGTGAGTGAGTGAGTGAGTGAGTGAGTGAGTGAGTGAGTGAGTGAGTGAGTGAGTGAGTGAGTGAGCGAGCGAGCGAGCGAGCGAGTGATCATTATGATCGCAACTGCCACCGCCACCAGCCTGTCTACAACCACTGCAGGGCAAAGGCATATCCCGCTGTTATTAACACGGCACTGCGCCAACTGCGACCACGTCATCCCCGCAAGCTTCTTGAACTCACCTGCCCACTGTGTTATTGCAGCCTCCTGCCACGCTTGCCTTCTCCAGGGGGCTGTTAATGAATGAATGAATGAATGAATGAAACATTTCATTTATCCCTATTTAAGGGAAACGGGTAAATGGGACAGATGTTGGGAGGAACTACTTCAAGCAGGCCTCCTCTCCTCAGCCCACCCGCTCCAGGATGGCCTCTTGAAGGTCAGGCCTCGAGCTGCGCAAGGCAGGGTCCCACGGTTCTTCGCTAATTAACAACTGTTTGGGGAAAGGTGGAAAGGGGTGCTTAGACCACGTTCCCACGTGATGTGATTTATATCTGCTCTGGGAGAGACGCAGAACTTGCAAGAGGGGGGTGGGTAAACGGAGGGATGAATGCGGTGGAGGAAGTAAGGACGTAAGGGGAGGCACTTTTCTACAGGCAACCGACTTGGCCGCTCCGCTGGAAAGCACCTTGCTTTTCGGTAGCTTTGCAGCATTTGTGGCCTGTCATCTTGCTCTCGCTTTCCCTTCTTCCCATATTTGAACTTTTACGATCAGTGTGTCCCTCCTAATTATATTGGGCATGCTTTGTGACCCTCTCGGGGGCACTTGTCGATGTACTCGCTCCGAATTCTCCTCCTAGTTCCAAATGAAGGCTTCATATCAGGTCAAAATATTAATACGACAGAAATGCCAACATAGAAACCATTTCATATAACAGAATACAGTTTTATTTGCACAGGCAGTGTAGTGTGCGAGCGCGTGGGGGGGAGGAGGGGAAGGGGCTGTGGTGTATCCAGAATTTCAATTTTGGGGGAAGGTGTTACTATGATGATATCAGAACCCAGGGGGGTGGGGGGGAGGGGGAATTTATTTGGGGGTTATAGGGTTTCGAGAAGGGCGGGGGGGTTGTGGGCTGTATGAGTCCTTTCGAAGTCATAGAGATTATTCCGTCCCCCCCCCCCCTCCCCTTCCCTCCCTCTTTCCCTGGAGCACCGGAAATCCGAACTTATAGCCTGCCTTCGCCAACTTTGAATAGTGTCTCTCATTATAGCTTCCTTCTGCTCAGAGAAAAATAAATAAATAAATAAAAATTCTGGACCCATCTCCTATGGTCTCACATAAGCCAGGCTTGCGAATAGTGTATCGCAATTGATAGCTAAGAAGGAGAAGACACAAAATTCTAATCGTGACCAGCTAAAAAAAATGAGAAAGAGAGATTTGGGGGAAAGGAAAAGGAGCAGTCGTACGTATGCGATCAAGGCGGGTAAGATGTCTCGCATGGAGTGTGGGTCGCATCAAGCGTGCACGAGCGCAAAGGTCAACAGCGTCGCGCGGCGAAAGAATCCTGACGCCGTTGCAGTCTGTCCGAGGCGATAAGGCGGCGCCTTGGAGAGCCGAGCGAGCGACGCGACGCCGGCGTTGGCACCGCGACGACACGACCGCGTGCCGTGGCCCCCCAACACGCGACTGGGAGGAGTCGCTTGTTTTTTTCTGCGTGTGTGCGTGGACGGGATCCGTAGACCACCCGCTGCCATGGGAGCCGACAGGACGCTTCTGCTGCTCTTCTTCTTGGCAGCTACGGCGACCTTCGTCTCATGCGTTGACGGTGAGTTCTGCCGGCATCAAATGTCCAAGGTCTAGTTCCGTATAAGAGAACGAAGAAAAGGAAAGGAGAACGCGAGGCTTCCGGACAGTTGGCGTTGAGGAAGCCAGTTGAAGATGTGCAAACGTGGAATGTGTAATGATCAATAATGTTTCAGAATTACGAGGCTACATTAACAGTGTACCCGCCATGGTAACTTAGTGGTTACGGCGTTGACTTGGTGATCTCGGAGTCACGGGATCGTATCCCGCAATTGTATGAAGGCAAAGTGCGTGTGTATACATATACCAATGGGGCGTAGTGTGTCCATATTTATGCTGACCACGGTCGTTGGTTAGCTCGCAAGCAAATCCAGCTAGTCGAGTGATTTCGCATTTAACCTAACAACGATAATGCGGCCATAGTGACCGGTAATCGAACGGTAATTGCGGTAATCACCGGTGAATCTAGGTTGCAGAATGATAGCAACGCACTGAGGATGTTGATAGGGTTGCTTTAGCCGTGTTATATCACATATACTTGCTATTTGTAATGACAATGATTATCGTTTCTATGCGTGCACAGACGTACAATGACAAAAAGTAAGTACTGAAGAGACAGGCACTCTGGTAAATCTCAATGCATGACTTATAACCTTATACAAGGATAAATACGGCACCTTGTTAATCCATAATGGAGGGCACTTGAGCTACATCTTGCGGTTGTGCACATCGCTTCTTTCCAGATATTCGCAGATGTGGCAACTGGTCGAAGTCAATAGGCCACTCCGTTTCTGTAGTGCTTTTGTAGTACTTTGCTTTGCCATTGCTGGCATTGTCCTAGAACGGCGACCTGCAATACAATTTACAAGGCTTCTCTGAACTCCTTTGTTAGGATTCGTATTTTTGACGATGTCTTTCTTGCTATGTCGTCGGCTACAAATGAGGCTTATCATCGTTTGTATGCAAACACGCCAGAATGCAATCGACTCTTTAATGGGAGAACGCCTTCCTCTTTGACAAGACGTTCGATGGTGGCGAAATCATGGTTTTTTTTTTTTTTTTTGCACGTTAGCGAATAAATGAATTAGTGGCACATGCACATATGTTATACAACGTCAAATTATTCGCAATCTGTCTCCGGGACCTGAGAACTCGGCGCTGTGCTAACAAATCTATGCGCGTGATTATGCATCTAGACCACTTTAAGGACGACTTTCGGTGTCGCGATCTTGGGCTGATAAGTGGCTGTTTTGTCTTTGAAGCACTCCAAATTCACGGTACTACAGTAGACTCACACGCTTGCATATGGACGGGCGGACATTTCCCGACGTTGTTAATGCAACGTCACGGCCTCCAGAACTGAGAAACCACTTGCGTATATGTCCAAGATGGCGGCGCCCATGAATCGCAAATAAAATCGTCTATATGTGCTACACTGTGATCATGAACTAGCTAACAAGTATGTGAGACCTCTCGGTTAGACGCAAAAGGACATACACCCAACATGAAAAGTTTTCGGGACACAATGGGTTTGCATGAAGCTATATTATCACTAAGCCTGGGAACCTGACCTCCAATTAGGTGTTTCCACCTGTAGAAATTTTTCGACCTAAACGCTGATACATTTCAATGGAGGCTCCTATCCCTCTTTATTTCCACTTTTCCCATCCCCTAATGCAGGGTAGCAAACAGGACGTCTATTTCTGGTTAACCATCCTGCCTTTCCTTCTTACTTTTTTTTCCTCTCTCTCTAATTGGAGTCTACGTTCGCAGGCTAAGCTTCAATATAATTTTATCCAAACCAATCCACACTTACGCGTCCGGTAAACTTTTGCTGTTGGCTTTACATGTTCCACGTGACAAGTGGTGCGCATAGGTTCGTAAGGATGCAACCATGCCATGCGTCATGGTGTCGGTCGCCAAAGCCGAGATCCTTCTCGCCTTTCTCTCTTCGTTCGGTGACAGTGAAAACTACCAAGGCTCCCCTGGACTGTCCGGAGCCGCTGTGTTCCAACAAGGACTGCAAGACCAAGGTGGGAGAAGATGGTTGCCTGGTGTGCGACTGCAACGGCGACTGCCCTCTGCTGGTGTGCGGGCCCGGGTGCCACGAGACAAAGAACACAACTGCGAAGTGTCCCGAGTGCGTTTGCGATGGTGAGTGAAAAAGAACATGAAGAACCCGATTGTCGAACTCCTTGTTTTTTTTCGTAGAATTGTGCAGCACGCACTTTTCCTAAGACGTGTGTTTAGAACAAGTGTGAACGATTTAGCGCAATTGCACCCTTCTATAGGAGGCCGTCATAGTGCGGCTCTTTGCAAATATCAAAAGAGCGAATGGTAATTGAGCATACGTTACACGAAAGTTAAGACTACCTTTAGAGGAAAATCTGAGCCAGTTCTTGCCCCACCACGCCGGTCTCGTGGCTATGGTACTCGACTGCTGATCCGCGAAGTGTTGAGGCCCGCGTACAGTGCGCGATGCCAGCGCAAGTGGTCGAAATGTCCGGAACCCTGCGCTACGGCATCTCCCATAATCACAGCTGGTTTTGGGATGTAAAACCCCAGAAATCAATCATAAGCCAGTTACAATTCAGTGAAAGCTGTATATGAACTGCGGAGCGCTGACTTGGCTGCGTTTCCCTTGTGTTTCTGTTGCGTTTGTCGTGGGCGTTTTGGAATTGTTTTCGCCTAATTTGATTTCATTATGCGAATAATTACCCCTAATGTGTATCTGTTATTTTGTTATACTAACCTGCTTCATCTTAATCATTCTAAATATGGATCCATATTAAACGCTTTAGGACAGTTATTAGCACGTCTTGGCCCTGTTTTCAACTGCTGTTTTTTCTGAGCGCGACAACGAAATGAGACACTGCACGCCGAGAGCCGGGGCCCCTAAAGTTCTCAGCACTTAAAAGTCGCAGCTGTACTGCGCGTCAAGAAATGCAAGAGTGCAAACTTGCAGCATGTAACAGTTCACTATTTGCAAACATGCACCCTGAGCAGCACTGGAGCAGGCCACTAATTTAACAGGTGTAACACAATATAGCGAAAAGCAGGAATGCGGCAGAACAGATGCCCGCAGATTTCGTACCTTTTTCATGTGCATAACCATAACTTTTGTAAGTGAGCGATGGACCGTGTGCTAAGCAAAATTATGCGTATTAGATTTAAGGTACGACGCACATTTTTTTTATTTGAAAGCGTACAAATACATTCCTTACATTTGAGCAACACTGCAACAAGCCTTTAGTTTTGGTGTAATCAACCGTGCGCTTGTACTGTTCTCACGATCATCAAAACCGCCTATATTGATTTAAAACAACCCACTGAGTCGTTAAAAGGTAGGAGGTTTAAAAAAAGTGGCAGCGTATCTGCGCGCTTCGCTGCAAATGTCGTCGAAAGACGATAGTCTTCTGCCGGCCGTACTATACGCTGGATGGATGGATGGATGGATGCTATGAGCGTCCCCTTTGTAACGGGGCGGTGACTTGTGCGCCACCAGGCTCGTAGAACTTTTTTTCCCCCTCTCTTTAAATTTTCCTCATGCCTTTTAAATTTACTTCAATCAAATCGATCATACTATAGCAAAAACGGAAATTCATCTCACGCTGCGTGAGATATGGACGCCATCTGGCAGCGCCGTCGGGAAACATGAGCTCGTGCAGAATCCCTGCGCAACTGCCAGGTGGCAGCACCAAATCGACGGCAGAGGCCTCTTTCGTGCGTAACGTCGCATTTTTAGCGCAGTCTAACAAAAACTAGGGTCTTTAGAATTACGTATCTATGTATTTTCCAGTAAAGGAACACCACCTAATAAAAACGTATTGATGTTGCGCCTCAGATATGCCTAATATTTGCTTTTTGGTCGACAATGTTCACAAGTATGAACGCAGCTACCGTTGGAAGATGGCTGGGCGTTAGGCCAGTGCTTAAACTTTGGCCGGGTGGCTGAATCGTGTGACAGACTGACAAACAGACAGACCAAAATTTCTGCGTTCAAGTATCCCAAGAAAAACTATCGTCTTTAAAAACCGACAGCCGCGCTGCACAACCGTTCACCGGCCACCCCGTATATATAAGCACTGGATCTGTACCTGCAATGTAGTGCCGGTGGGAGATTTCTCTTGTGCGTAGTGGAGCCATAAGGATTCGCAGCGTGCACGTTAACTAAAGGTAGTCTGGGACTCGGCACGATCTACGACGTGGGAGCGTAGGAACCTCATAAAGACCAGGAGCATAAATGCATTACCCACTCATTTACATGGATGAGTGGGCAATGTCATGGGTGATTTACGGTAACACCGAACGATCCCCAGTGTTTCGCCCACTCGCCATGGTTCACTTCGTGGAGATGCGTGGATTTTTCTAAACACATATCCTACCGCATATGTGCGGGAGATTTTGCCATTGACGGGTACAACTCTACAGAGCTCTCCCATAGCACAGCACGACGTACTCGTTTACTTTTTGTACTAGACACATATACCTCATTTCTTTTTTTTTTTCTTTCACTTTTTAGGGGCGAAGCTCCCCTTAGTCTAACCTTGTCACGCGTCAGGCGTAAGTCGTCAGGCGTAACCCGCGTGATTGATTGATTGATTGATTGTGGTTCGGTTAGGAAGGGACGCTAATTTCTGCAGCCCATGTAGGGAGCACGGCTAAGCGTCCGTGGGGGTGGGGGAAAGGGAGTGAAAGAAATAGAGAGGAGAGAAAGGCCGTAGTGGAGGGCTCCGGAAATTTAGACCACCTGGGGTTCTTTAACGTGCACTGACAACGCACAGTACACGGGCCTCTGGCATTTTCGCCTCCATCGAAAATGCGACCGCCGCGGCCGGGATCGAACCCGCGTTTTTTGGGTGGCAGTTCTTAGAGGAACGCTGTACCAGCTCGCAAAGAAGGAGAACGCGCCCTCACCCGCGAGAGACAAGGTTGGCGCAGGCAACGTCTCCTAGCGAGTTTCTTGATTGAGAAATACCGACTGCTCGCGTTGGAGAAGCGTTCACCGGCAACCCATATATATATATATATATATATATATATATATATATATATATATATATATATATATATATATATATATATATATATATATATATATATATATATATATATATATGCACAGGATCTTAACTTGCAATGAAGTGCCGGTGGGAGATTTCACTTGTGCATAGTTGAACCATGAGGATTCGTAACGTGCGCGTTAACTAAATTAATCCGGAACTCGTCACGATCTACGATGAACCTCCCGAGCTTCGCCCACTCATCATCATTCACTCCGTGGATATGCTGTAACTTTTTTTTTATTGAGCAGCTGCACCAGCTTTCCCATAGTAGGGCGAAACTGCCCTAAATCGTTCACACTTTTTCTCAACACACGATTTACGTTGGCCGCTGTGATGGAGGCCAGAGAAGCGGACGATGATTGCGCAGTGCATTCTCCACAAACCGAAGGCGCTGTCGGGATCGCTTATCGCTCTCCCGTAGTAAACTGTACAACGCTCTAAGAAATTGTCTGAATTTATTCTAAACAAAAAGAGGCAAGCCGATTTACTGGCGTCATTTCCGTGACAGATATGACGCCAGTCCATTCTCGGCGGAGTACTGCTAAAACACTCCCGTGCTAAAAAAAATTCAGGTCAGTTTCACGTTGTTCAAATGCATGAGCAGCGAAGCTATTATTTTATCGTTAAGAAGTTATTTTATCGCTAATCGCGACGCAACATGCGAGGGTGTGAAGCAATCGATGTCTCTTTCACCACGTACCTACGCACTTCTTTCTTTCTTTCTTTCTTTCTTTCTTTCTTTCTTTCTTTCTTTCTTTCTTTCTTTCTTTCTTTCTTTCTTTCTTTCTTTCTTTCTTTCTTTGCATTTCACTACAGGGAAATATTGCCGAGGCTGCGGGGACCGAACATAAAATTTTGAGCTAAACCTTTTCTACACTTAGCGCATGGTGGGCGTCGCGGAGCTCCGCCATGTAGTATATAGTGCGCGGAGGGCCAAGAGTGGGTCACCTCTCCCCGATAATTTATTAAATTTAATACATTTCGTCTAATACAAATGTTTACAGTCCTGACGAATCGCAGTGTGTGAAATGAAATGTGTGACGTTACTGCGAGTTGGGGCGTAAAGATCAAGGAAGCGTCAGCACATGTTTTTTTTTCTTTTCTCGTGTTTTCGCGGCAAGATAGGTGTTATTCGTATTGTGAGACGGTAATATACCCTTACACAAAAAAAAAAAACATTTTCCTCTTTAGTGTCTCTTTCAGATTATCAAAGTGACAAAAGAAAAAGCTATATGTGTGTTTAAAGGGAAACTTTGAGGCATTAGTTGGTGCATGATTAACAAATATATTTAGAGCGCACCAAGAATGAGATACACCGTCCTGCTTCTCTCGTTGGCTTTTGTGTATTGTCTTTTTTGCGTTCTAGACATATTTTAACGGGTATGTGCGTGATCGTGATTCAGCCGGCGTAGAGGTGATGTACAGAAGAAGAGCTGAACGTAAATATAGTCAAATGATGCGAATTGAAGTGAAGAAAATTTAACTGGAACTAAAGTCTAGACCGGAAGTAGGTTCAGTACAGACCGGAAGCGAGTTGGTTGCTGGTTATCCAAGAATCAGGTAACCGGCACTCACGTGATGTTAATGAGGTATGACCAGGAAGTCGTGGGACGGAAGCGAAAGACAACGTCAAGGTGTGAACGAAGTTCGAAGCGACGTACCGCCGTGGCGGCGTTATTCCAAGAACCAAATAAATGAGCCTCCGTCGCAGCAGGTAGCTCAGAGATAGCTATCAACTTGCCGGCTCCAAATGGTATTGTATACAAATTGTACGCCGCTTGCGCTGTCGTCAAGGCTCCTCCGTAGTCTCGTTGTCTGAGGCGCTCGCACCTGGGGATCGAGAGGCCGTAGGTTCGAATCCCCGCGCTCGGGTGCCTTGTGGAATATATATATATATATATATATATATATATATATATATATATATATATATATATATATATATATATATATATATATATATATATATATATATATATATATATATATATGACACCGACGGCGAGAACCCTGTTCTCCATATAATTGTCGCAATAAAATGCGCTGACCTGAGGCACCTCGGCGCGAAGCCCCTAAGATGTCTCGGGAGTGCGCAGCTAATGGCGCATATGGAATGTGCATGACTTCTGTCAATCGGAGACAGAGCTGATCTGGTCGTAACAAATGCATCCGGAGATCAGCAACTGACAGTTGACAGTTCTGGAAGAGTTGGGGAGAAACTGTGGTTCTGGTATACCGGAGCCGCGTTGTACTGCGCGCATCATTCCATGGCAATACATTTATTATGAAACGCGAAGCACTAAAGCGTCAAGTGGTAGCTGCGGACAATTAGGCAATACAATTTGAATCGAAATAAGCGAAGCAGAATGTAAGCGCCCAATTCGCATTGCACATATAGGTTTTTCTTTCGATATCACATTCCGTCGTCCTCTTTCTCTCTTCTATGTGATGAGGTGCAACCACTTTAAAGGTTGCTGGTGTTTAGTTTAAAACCTAATTTACTAAGCAGATTAGAGAGTTACTCAAATGAAAACAGAGATTATGAGAGCTAGTTTGTCGTTGGCTTCTCAACGAACAACGAAAGGTTCGTTGTTCAATGGGGGTAACGCGATGAGACAGGGGAAAAAAAGAAACGTTCAGACCAGAGCGTTTCGCTGAGTTGCTTAAATAGTCAACACAGACAAATAACGGAAGCAACAGGGACAGATCGGTAATCGCTGCATTTTTCTGCAATGAAACACACTCACTCACTGACATAAATAAATAAATAAATAAATAAATAAATAAATAAATAAATAAATAAATAAATAAATAAATAAATCTATGCGGATATGTGCGCGCCTAGCAAAAAGGAAGAAAACGAGCGTGGTTAGAAAGGAACGTGGTTCGGACGTAATTTCTGAATAAAAGAGAGTAAGGTGCCTAGTCCAGCACTCCCGAAGAGAATATGGACGAGGATAATTCGTATATTAGGTTTAAGAGGACAACAAAGATACCAGTGCATCAATTCTTAAAGAAGATAGGCGATATGTTACTAAAGCATTTTGTTACAGCACATCACTAAACTGCGAAGAGAGAACCGCATTACAAAGATCAATTTTTTTAGAAAGAACGAAATAAAAGCAAAGTTAAAAAAGGAATGCAGGGAAATCACAGTAAGAAAAATTTCTGTAGCACGGTAACGGCAGTGTTCACGCATCACCAAAGGCGAGACACGCTTTCCATAGCTTCTGGAAAGCTCGAGACAGAATCGGATGCGTTATAAGGGACCCCATTTAGGAATCATTGTACTATGTACGGACGCGCTAGAGTACAGTGAGTCGAATACACTGCGGAGGAGACAAACAGGAAGTAAAGATAACTGGGAAATGGAAGGAGTTGATGTGGGGAAGCGGGCTGAACGCGACGCTGCAAGGGCGCACGCGGCACACTTCTCTGAAAGCGAGTAACACGACACGTTTTTGCCCTAGGCGCTGTATAGGCCGTAGCAAATCTCAGGCGGCAACGGGCGCGTCGAAAGGGTGTCACACGATACTCAAACGATACAAAGTTGCTTCCTAGTTTCGTAAACACACGCGGGCAAAAAGAAAAAAAAGGAAGAGTAGAGTTTTCCTTGCTTGCTAAAAAGTAAATCAATCTGAGCTTGCTGCTGCTTCGGTTTCAGTTTTCGCCCTTCAACGAGCCCGAAAAGAACGACGTAGCTGCGTTAGAACTGTGCGTATTTATCTGTCAATTTATGGAAAAGTTGGGTGCGATGATATGATCGCGTGTGTTTTGTCTTCCGTTATTTAATCGGCTTTTATTTTTTGCTCGTTTTTGCTCTTGCACATTTAGGAAAGCCGCGGTGATGCGAACGAAAAACAAAACAAAAAAAAAGGTACTACAAGAAACGGTATATGATCCGGCCAGCGCCTCATCTATGAAAAAAATAGAGGAGGCGCTGATCCGGCACATCAAGGGGACTCAAAAACAGCGGCCTCGAAGCACGAGCCCGTCCAGCTTCTGTAAATCGATTTTTCACATGGAAAAAAAAAAAACTTTTATCTTCAATGATACACACTTTAGAGTATATCTCTGAAGGGAGCACAGATATATGCTTTAGACAGCGCCTCCTCAAAATAGAGGAGGCGCTGCTCTAGAGGATGCATAAAGAAGGCATATTCAATGTGTGCAGGTCAACAATAGTGGTGAAAGAAATCCATCGGAAAAAAACAAACAACAAAAACACGGAGATGATTACAGCACGCCCAGAGAGGCGAGGGGGGGGGGGGGGGGGTTCATCTACGACGTGCCATTATCATGCGGCCAACGATACTTCGGACAAACCGGCATATGTCTCAATGATCGGACAAGAAATCACGCGACATCCTTCGAAAGAACACCCGATGGACATCTAGCCTTTCAGAATCGCCATTGTCAATGCACCGCCAAATTTCACGGCATCAAGAAGCAAGTAAAGGCAAGCTGGCGCGCGAAATTTTAGAAGCCATGCCCATCGATGAGAGTGGAGGATCATGCGGCAATGCACCATCCGCACCTCTAAGAGAAAAATTAAAGAAAAAAAAGATTCGTGCTGAAAGATTTCTGACAGCTATGTGTCCACGCAGGAGACGCGAGGTCAGGAGTACAGCCTCCTCAGAAGCGCCACTGCCCAGAACTGACGTGCCCGCCCGACTGCGAGAAGGAGACAGCGACGCCCACTCACCGCTGTCAATGGTGTCTGTGCCCTGTTATCACTGGTGAGTGACGAGAAAGCAACATTATAAACGACGAGCTACAATGTTACAAAATCGTGCTCAGTGTTGGCCCCTGGTGCGATGTAGGGCCGTTGTCTGTTTCAAAGAGACTTCAGACGCCATGGCCAGCACTACGATGATAGGGTGAACATAATTCATGTCAATCAACCAACCAACCATTTAGATAGATAGATAGATAGATAGATAGATAGATAGATAGATAGATAGATAGATAGATAGATAGATAGATAGATAGATAGATAGATAGATAGATAGATAGATAGATAGATAGTGGCATTCGAGCGAGCTCGGTCATGCAGGGTGGCTTTCCAGCAACGGGAACCACGCAATCACACATCGTACACCATGTGCATCCCTCGCTCCTTTGCAGCCAAGCAGACCCTGGTGAAATATGGGGAGCGGCACTGTCCCCGCGCACTGCTCAACATGGTGTTCCGGCAAGCTGACCCTCTCGCCAGGCACGTGCTTCATTTCCAAGAACAAGTCCGCCACCAAGACGGCGCCGTACAGCATCTACGTGAGTGACGCTCCTATTATTAGTGCCGCGCAGACATCGACAACGTCAAGCTAACCAGAACGTGCATTCTGCAGGCAGTAAATTCTCAAGTGTACTCTGCTCCATGTGATGTATCTTGCGTCTTTCAATCCCAGTGACAGGTTGTGCACACAGTTCTTTTCGACTAGGTCACTGGGCTCTCTGAAGAAAGGAAGTGTCATGTGACATTAATAATTAACACCGAAAAATTTCAATTACCGCTTCAGTTAACAACAGGTAAGGGAATTCTTGCAATACAGCAAAAATAAGTGAATCCCCACTTTTTATAAGAAAGCGAGCATAAGCGGTCATAAACCAAAAAAAAAAAAAGGAAAAGAGCTAGAAACAATAAGACACGGTTGCTTAACATAAAAGCGTCTGGTCGGCTACCCTAAAACGGGTGCTCTATGACGGTTACTCTATGAGGAGGGACACGAACGGGCCAATTGAACGCGCTGAATGCACGCGCACACGCGAGTCAGCTATGCCTTGTGCACGCATTGAAAATTCGGACGCGTTCACTCTCAAACAGCCGTTTCGAAAGGGGCCCGAAATAAGACGATTCGCGTGCAAGAAAATGGTATAAACATATGCGGAACTTTCATCTAAATGACGTGTCGATTGCCTAGCGTAAAGTGCAAGGTGAAAGATGTTATCCACAGGAATTTTGTCCCTGGCCGGGTACTCTGTAAATAGGGAAAGGGAAAGAGGCAGTGAGAGAGAGAGAGATAGGGAGATAGAAAGCGAATGGGAATGGCGATGATAATGCAGAGTATGTGCATGCCAGATACGCATACGTCTTCCTGAAATGCTCGCGTAGACACTACGAGATGATGGCGAAAGAAAGGCAGAACTGATCGCTGCCATCGATTACCGCGTCTCCTAACACGCGCTGCAGATGTTCGCAAAGGCGATCAGGCTGATTGTGCGCCCAAAATGCAAATGAAAGGAAATCATCGTGTCTTTCCAGATAATCTCGTAAGACACGGAGAGAACATACTCGTATAATGGCGAAAACACGTAAGATTACCACGTTAGGTAGTGAAAATGTCTGGCTCCCGAATAAAAATAAGGAAAAATAAGCGTGAGAGCGGGTAAAGCAACGAAATGGGAAAACTGAATATTCAAGTCCTATTTATAGCAAGAGATGGGGGCCGTTCTGCATGGCGGCTTGTTTCGATGCTCACGGTGATTTGGCACCGCGGGTCGATACATTGCATACCGGGTTACGTCAACCAGCGCTAAAGAGAAAGTTGCAAGATGAATGCGCTGCACCTGGGCGCACCATTTCAGCGGAGACGTGCAATCGTGTAAGCCTGAGAAATAAAGAGAAGACAAAAACGGATAAAGAAACAGCGCAGGAGAAAGAACATGTCTCTACTGCTTGCTATATTGCGCTGATATTCTTTGCAAATGTATTTTTCAAGACCATTTGCTGAGTCAGTACGTTTGATCGTCATGTAGGACATGACGATCAAACCGTATATCTAATCTCGTCGTAGTACTACTGATCATTTGTATGTGCAGTTCTGCATATTGAGGCTAATTTTCTGCAGAGTGTTGTTAGCACCTTATGCATCACTCATTTCGTATACTGGGATTGTGAAAGAGTACGCACTCAAACTTGCAGAATTTTTGTGACGTATTTAGTTCCTAAACAATAAAACACGTACTCATCCGTCCTTTTGTTTGCGCCAACTCCATTCTTTTGATTCACCATGGCGTACCATTCCCATAAAGATCTTCACGTTACGCCCCACGAATACGCTGGATAAGAAAGTGGCCCTGGCAGCTGGCCAAACGTTCCTCCGGCCGCGAGCACATTTATGAAAACGCTTGCGAAAGAAAAGAGGCGAACAGGAAACGCAAGACTTTCTTTCGGGTCACACGAGCCACCGATCATGCGATCGAAAGCGCTGATTTATAACGCTCACACGTCAAAGATGGTCCGATATTCATCTCTGCGATTTTCAACTACTTGCTTAACCGCAGACTCACGATCCCTCAAGTTTTAAGAGAAATAGAAAGAATATCGTAAGTGCGTTCAGCTAAATATAGAACAGGCATTAAGAGGGAAGAAGGACGGTTCCAACCAAAGCAGTCCTGTTTCTGTGTTTCTGTGAACGAGTCAGCATCTACGTTATAGTGAAGACAAGTGAGCTAGATGTTTACAAAGAAAAGAAAAGAAAAGACAAGAAAACGCACAGCAACATGTACCGCCCTGTGCATTTCGTGTGGAACCATCTAATTTGCAAGTGTTCATATTACTCGACCAATGCACTACATGTAAAAAAAAAATGAAGGAAGTGCATTAAGGCACACAAAAAGACAATTATGGAAAACTTTGCTCTTTAAGTCCAGCCAGAAAAGCGCATTAGGGCCCCGGAGTAAACCGGCAGCGATAATTTCTGAAAACGCGCAAATTTTTCTAAGTAGTCGGAATGTGTACCGATACCGGACAACCTGCATTTCGGTGGAGGCGAAATGTTGAGGTCCGTCTACTGTGCGATGTCAGTGCACGTTAAAAAGCTCCAGTTGGTCGAAATTTCCGGTACCCTCAACTACGGCGTCTCTCATAATCAAATAGTGGTTTTGGGACTAAGACCCCCAAAATCAATTACTCAATCGATACCGGACAACCTGATTGACCTTCACGTGTCCGTGGCGGTTCATTCCCACTGTGCAAGTTTTCCTTGTTTCTCTCTCTCCCTCTCTCCTTTTTTGAAATTCTTCAGATAATCAATGTATCGCCTACACGATCGACATAAGGCATGTCTTGTTGCTGTGCACCAATACGTCGCAAATCACACCTTCCCATTTCGCGTCTACGTGACATGCGATAGTTCTGTCGCATTGTTACATAGACGTGAAATGGGAATCATAAGCGCGACACGCAATTATCGAACTTTCACCTAACTTCCGTGCAGTCGCAACTAGTGGGAAGCAAGCCGAGCACAATGTTCCCAAACCAGAATGCACGACTCCCAAGTGTGAAGGCAAGGGCTGCAAGCTTGTACCAGGAGACCACGGGTGCCCCAGCTGCGTCTGCAACCCAGGTGAGTTGATCTGTTGATTTGTTTGGCCACTGCCGTGTACCTTTAAGCACGACACTTTTCTGTGGTCATTCTTACGAATGGCTCCTGTTTGCTTGACTGAGTCAACCCGCCGTTGTGGTCTAGTGGCTATGATACTTAATCGCTAACACGAAGGTCGCGGGATCGAATCCCGGGCCGCGGCGGCCGAATTTCGATGGCGGCGAAATGCTATAGAGACACGTGTATGTTAGTGCACGTGAAAGAACCCCCAGGGGGTCGAAATTTCCGGAGCCCTGCACTATACGGCGTCTCTCGTAAACATATCGTGGTGTTGGCACGTAAAACTCCTGAAATCATTAGTAAGCTTGACCAAGTCAATGTTTTTAGTAGAGCTTCACCATCACTATTCCCAATATGCCTTATGAACGTTCTTCTTCAAAATTCAAACAGCTATTAGTGCAGTGTTGTTTGTTTGTTTTGTGGTGTTTTACGTCCCAAAACCAGTTCTGATTATGAGAGACGCCGTAGTGGAGGGCTCCGGAAATTTCGACCACCTGGGGTTCTTTAACGTGCACTGACATCGCACAGCACACGGGCCTCAACATTTCGCCTCCATCGAAATGCAGCCGCCGCGGCCGGGATTCGATCCCGCGACCCTCGGATCAGCAGCCGAGTACCTTAGCCACTAGACCACCGTGGCGGGGCTATTAGTGCAGTGTTCGATTACTTGCAGATGGCTGCTTCACATATATGCTCCAATATGCTCAAATACATCAACAAACGCGGGTAAATGCATGGTGATGCGGGATAAAAATACCGTTCCTATCATTTTAGTATGTCACTACTTCCTGCAAAGGAGTCTTATTTTCTATCCACGTACGCACGACTCCACCTATACTCCTCGTATTTACCATTATGGATGGAAAAGATATACATTTGTAGCTAGGCCTATTGAAGCCAGTCTGTGAGGCAAGATACATTTCGCTAGATACAACCAAGGAAGATAAGTGTATGATATAAATAACGAAACTGCCAAGTAAGGTACGTTTGCAGCGAGTCAGTCACGCGCAGCCTGCAATGCCTCCGCGCGCACGTGTATTGATTGTGAGCAAAGAATATGGTTAAGGGCAACTCTGAATGCATACACTGCGATCATGTAGACTGTCTCAATTATTACTGCGTTGCCGCGAGGCTAGTTGGTCTAGCTTGTGGCGGCAGATTTAGTATCATCGTTGAGAGCGCCCTTTTCCTGAATATTTCAGTGACTGAAAGCATTCAGGGTTCGGATTATAGTGCAGCAAACCGCAACGCAGGAACTCGTACATGCGACCTGTTTGCGTTTGATACTCAGACATATATGTGCTCTTATTTGTGGGCTACGTACTCTATGAATAAGCAACCCTAGTGGACATCCCGATAATGTTTGGATGTTTACAAAGAACAAAATAAAGAAAAAGACACAGGAAGAAACGTCAGAAATGAAGGTGCGGAGGAGCTCCAGGAGTTGGGGAACATGCGAAGAAGCAGCTGTAGAATAATTTATCACCTTGTAAAAACGACCGCAAGTTGGTCGTGTTCGTGGCACAGTGATTGACAAAAGCGAGAAACAAAGCGCGTAGACGAAATGCGCCTCAATTGAGCTTTCCGCACACCTACATCTTGCTCGTTAAGTGTTGTTTGCATAGCGTTTGCAAATCTATAAAGATCTGTAAAGACTTATACTACGGACAACTGAGCGAGTTGGTGTGATAACATCTTTGTCTATGAATCGCGCCAAGTGCGCCGAAACTTAAACCTCAAGACCGTACGATACCATCTCGTTTTTCACCCGCTCCTATGTCTCTGAGTGCGTGTATACTTGAAGCACATCAATAACGCTACACAAGCTAAGAGGTGTGTTTATCGTTAATGTTATAGATGAACCGCTTGCTCATCTTCCTTCTTTATGCTCGCAGAGGCTGGACAGAAGAAGAAGGGCGGCAAGGCGAAAGCGTCCAAGGCGCACGTCGTCAGCAAGAGGAACACCACAGAACGCAAGGAGAGCTCGGAGGAAAGCCGCGAGTCTAGTAAGAAACCGCGCTTATAACCGGCATTTGCTATATTCCGTCAAGCGCAGACGTGGTAGAGCGTGCCTTTATGGTATTACACTATTCAACGGCTGCATTCCAGTTCTCACGGCATCCCATACAGCCGACGTGTTAACACAGCGTTACGTCAAAAGCCGTCCAAGCAACGAAACCCGTCTGGATGACGTCTGTAGGGAGCGTACATGACCGCCCAGTCATATAGGCTCCCTAGTCTATCACTGAAACCCCTTTTCATGCAACAACGCTGTGGAGGCTAGCTAGAGTTATTTCCGTATATCCAGTAACTCAAGCAAAACATGTGCTGAATTCGCACGGCCTTTTTTGTTCGCAATTGCTGTATCTATTCGCCAACGCCTCTCGCTACTGTGCGAACGATATCGCAATCAGCTTTTCCCGGGAATACTATACGGGCGCTGACAATTTATATCAGTGCCTCAGTGTGCCTGAGCTCCCGAATGCGTGTAAAACGGACATTAAATGTTGTTGTGATAGGCTTTCGTTGTTCCGAGAGCGTGCTGTGATGTACGCATATGTATTTTCGCTGTACCCACAGACAGCCGAGAGAGCCACGAAAACCGAACTTCTTCCCGATCGAGAAGGGACCACCACAGGGACGCTCGCAAGGAAGGACACAAGAATGGTCTCAAGCATGCCAGCCACACGGCGGCCCACGCGAAACGGCACGGAGTCTAGACAAGCCCCTCGTGAGTTCACTGTCTCTGCTGAGTCGAACATAACTAAGGAGACCAGAGATACCAAGCTGTAGACTAGGAGAAATGAATCGTTGAGCCGCACATTGTACTTTGCTCTCTCAATGTTTGATGTCTAAGAAAGGCATCCAGTTCACTGACGTGAACGTGTATAGCATCGCCAACTTTATAGAAAGCGTAGCACATGCCATTTATTGGACACGTGTGCATTTTCTTATAGAATGCAGGCTTTTCGACTGCCGCCTCCATCTTACTCTCATGCTAGCATATTAGCTGTAACTCTTTTTCTCAAATACAACGAAAACAAATTTTCCGTGGGAAGGTGCAAGCTTCAAATCATGAATGAAAAGTTGAAGAAAAACGATTATACCTTTTAGTTATATTGAAGGTCCGCACGTCCGTCGACTATGAGAGGGTTATACAATGAAAACGTGACAGCAACGCATTGTAGGAGCTTTGAGTTATAAGGAGCAAAAAACTATCTCTATCGCTTGCGGATTGCGGCACTTTCAGATAAGAACTATCTATAAACGTACCCGATCGATTACACTTGAGAAAACTATTACCGTTTAATCATGCGTCATAATAAAACAAGTTGCGGAACTACGGAAAGTGATGCATTCTTTCTTAATATAGTCCAACGCCACGTTTTGGCGCGGATAGCATAGAGAACAAACGGGCGATCATGTCATTTTTCTCCTGTGCTCGTGCCGGACTATTTTAACAAACCATACATAACTACAACGCTTCTTCGACTCAACGGACGAAAATACATTGAGTGGGCACTAAATATCGATGTCAGTTAATGGCAATATATTTTTTCATATTTCTTGTCATACATCAGTTGCTATGAGCTCCTAAGTACTAATGAGTATGTCTCCGTATATGTCGCCGGCACTGTATGTACGCCCGTACTCGATCGCATCGAGTACGCCGGAGCGTTGACAGTGTTTAACACGTCCGCGCGCGGTACGCAGCTGTCCACACGGCGATTCAGTGCGTGGTTCCGGTGTGCGAGCCGTACTGCAAGTACCGTCAAGGCGAACACGGCTGCCTGATCTGTGAGTGCCCGGACGTGTGCCCTGACATGGTGTGCGGAGCAGGCTGCCAGCCATACTTCACCGATGCCAGCAAGTGTCAGAAGTGCCTCTGCGCTCCACATACACGTGAGAGTTGCTTGCACCCTTGCGTTCGTGATGTAGACCTCTTGTGCTTCTGTGGTACTGCGATGTGCCTCGCCAAAGATGCATCGCTTGCAAGTTTAACGGGTACGGTGACCTCTGTTGGGCGTAGCGATAGACATTGCAGATCGCATGCAATGTGATCGATTGTTTTCGATGAGATCTTCGCTGCTATCTTTTCTCTCATTAAGTCGTCCTGTTTAGGGTAGCCAAGCTGCCTCAGAAATGAGTATTCCGGCTATTCACGGATGTTTCCTGACATCACGCGAAGTCGATTCCAGAGCCAACGCCGAATAAATATGAATGTGGAGCTTACATTCATATTCGAATGAAGCTGAATTTTATCGAAAAAGATGAAGCTGAATTTTATCGCCACGATCGGAAGGTATGTTGATTTCGGTCGAGCATAGCTTGCAAAGTGAGCACTTGCAAATGTTTGTGCGACTCCTTTGTTGGTAATTGCGTTACAGCTAGTGTTCGTCAGGCGGGACATTTTATTAAAAAACTCAAGGCCTAACTCGCGGTGTGTATCTAATGTTACCTGATTAACTTATCCAGTATGAAGTACAGTCGAAAAATTTTGCGTCACGCAAGATCGCGTACGCCGTACTTTCACAATGACGGCGCTGGTCGATCCATAATGAAGTCAATATACGAAAACAGTATAGCCTGAATTGGTGTTTGTTCTGACAGTCTATAGCAATACTGCGTCATGACAGTAATAGTGTGTCATCGCTCCCTGTCCTTCTAGCTCTATTTAATCGATCATCTTTCAACCCTTCTCTTTGTTATTATAGTAGCACGCCGTACCTTTCTTTTGTTAATCCTCACCCTCCTCTCCCCTTACCGGTTCCTTCTCCTTTCCCTTCCTCTCCTTTATTCTTCTATATTTCAAACGTAATTGATAACTCGTTCCATTTACGATTTCTGATAGCCCACCTTTCTAGCAAAACACCTGGAGTGTAAGTACTTCAGACGCGCCTACATAGCCTCATTGTGCCGGTCTCTTGTTGACTGCACATTAGAAATGAGCTCATCTGAAACTTCGCCGAGAGAGAGAGAGGCAAAAAAACAAAAGAACAACTACTATTTATCCAGTGTGTTAGTAAGGCGGGCAGGAGATTCTGCCTAGATTTCCGTCAGAAGATCTTGCCTTCCGGCAGCTTTCTTGGCCCGCTGGATTGCCTACATCTGGTCTACTAGGGCAGAGCTAAGAAGCACGACCCCCCCCCCCCCCCCTTATAGCGCGCATAAGCTCTCGCTGGGGGCCGAATGCCCCTTCTTATTTATTAAATACCCGTGGCATTCTCACTGTGTGCGATCCAAAGTAGCCCTTGATTCCCATTCCTTACATCTATACCTGTGTTGTAAATGTCTAGGTATAAAACTTAGCGGAATCGTTTCGCCGGCAGCACTCCGTTTGCTTCCCACTAACACCACGTTCGAAGCCATGCAAGTAAAAAGCTCTGAGAGGCGCTAAAAATCCTACGACACATATCGGGCGAGTCGTTATTCGGAACGGTGCTTCGCAAAGCGGTGCGTCCCAGTTGATGGGCCGTTTCCTGTGGCGCCCGTGGCGTCTTGCGCAGGCAGGGAGCAGCTTGGCGAGGTGTTCGCTTCGTTCTGCTCGGAGCACACGCTTCACCGGATGGTGGCCGACTTTGACGACTTCCGGGACACCCTGCAGCGACTGCAACACCGCAGCCTCGAGCTGCAGGAACTGCTCGGTCGCGTTGAGCACGCCCGAGGCATCCACGGTGCGTATGACATCCGAACAACGCGCAAGTGATACAATGCTACGTTAACTCCTTGCAACTGAAGCAGCGGTACTTGCTGCGTTTTACTTTTATGGTGCTAGCACTTCGTGAAATTATGCTGCTTAGCACCTCCAGGTCACCTCAGGATGGGGGTTGTTACGGAAAGAAAAAAAAATTCAGGAAGAATGAAAACCATGTAAGAGCATCAAGCTTACGGCTGCATGAGGTAGATGTGATACCAGAGTGCAGGTTTAGTACAGAAAAGTCGTTTAACCACCAGGATATTTAATGAGCATTACATAAATTTAGGAACTTTTGTAATGTAGTATACTGAAGAGAAGCCTAAAACATTAGGCCGGATGATCTTATCATCGACGCCAATTTGGACACCATTAGTATCATTGCATCTTTACATAATGTAGATGAGAGGCGAAGGTTCGCCCAGGAAAATCTTGCTTTCAAAAAATAAAAAGTAAACTGCCTCCCACAAGTCACTACCGAAAAAAAAAAAGATTATTATAAATTCCTTTGTCCTCGCTTAAGTGCTTGTGGCTGATCTTATCTGAGGCGGGGTGATCTATTTCAGCTAAAGGCTATCCCTCGTATATCGCCCTGTGGCCGCTACGCAATCCGCGTCTTTATTCATGCGTCCTGGACAAGCGACACAATGAGAAAGATAACCGATTGCAAATCAGATCGACGAAATGGATGCCAAAAGCGAAGAAGGACGGCCTTGGCTCACATAAGACGGGGAGGGGAGTAAAAAAATTGCAAGCGTAGATCAGAATCAGCTCGCGCAGGACAGATCAGAATGGAGATCGTTCGGAGTGACTGAGGTTGTGATGATGATGATGACGATGATGATGATTAAGACGATGACAATGATGACACGTATTAACCGCAGGACCAGTGCCGGAGGAAGTCAGGGCGAGCTTCGGAAGACATCACCACGATCACCACCAAGGACTTCACCATCAAGCAGGACACCCACAGAAGCACGGGCACAACCATCATTCCAAACCCGGCGAAAGGCACCACAACTGAGTGTTTCCATTTTCTCACCGTGTTCTACGCCTATAGGAACGCTGTTAATAAAGGCATTTCGTATATTCCAACGGCCTGAGTATCTATACCTTAAACTGTACAAGTCACTTGTAACGCGCTACAACGTTCATCCTAAAGAACAGCGCAGAAATGAAACAAAGAAAAAAGCAGAAATCAGCAGTACGGGTGCCCACTCGCAGCTACAAATTTAAGTCAACATGCGCGTACTTTGCTTGATAATGTCACGCTCATTAAGAGAACGTTAATAAAACAAGTGCGACAAGTTCACGAGGAGGATGCTGATGCTGCACAGACGTCGACGTTGACGCAAGATGGAGCCAAATCGCTGTATGTCTTCTGCGGAAAATTTATTTCACTCTGTGAATTCAGTTCATAAGTTCCGAGTAAGCGCATGTCCTGTTGTCTTCTCTCCGTCTTTATTTTTTTGACATCTTGCGGTGTTTGTGAGATAAATCGAAACTATAATACGCCCATTTTTCCTATTCTGCGACCGCATTTGCAACTCAGTTTTCAGCACAAGTGAATCAATCAGGTGTATGATTAGGGTTCTTTATAAACCTTACGGAAGTATAAAAAGAACAAAAAGACTACTTGATTTTCTTAGGCTGTACTGCTGGCAGTTATGAGAAGGAGGACGAAGACATGGCCGCCCGGCTACCTTCACACCTTCCCCCACTACCCTCCCCGCGTTTGTTGACGGACGCATAATTCGCGAACCATTGCGGCCTCTTGAAGGGTTGCATTTTTTCTGTAGGCCCACAGTATACAGGTCGAAGCCTTCTTGCGCAGACTTAAAATTTTTTATTGCGATTATATGGACAGTCTTGACAAGTTTTTGTCGTCGCCGTCGCCGTCACGTCCTGTATAAAGTCCAAATTGATAACAACCCCCCGCGCATCGTACGTTCTGCCCGCAGGTATAAAAGCACGTGTGGAGGTGACGAACATGGCTGAAGCCGAGATCAAACGAGCCTGGCCCATCACCGTCGCTCGGAGGGCGCATGCGGTAACATCACTCCGATCGGGACGCCAGCCGTCGGAGTGGAGAGGAAACCCTCCGCCCGTCTTTAATGAGCATGAAAATACGCGAGGGGTGGTGTCGCTCGAGCGGCAGCTATGGACTTCGGGCGGTCGCCATCGCTGGCGCGCGCGCTATCTGGGAAGCCATCAGCAGGCCACTCGTAAAGCCTTCTACGTGCTGCGAAGAGAGTGCGAAGAGTGTCCTTGGAGCAGCCGTATTCTCTTACAACAGCTTTTTGTAGAGTTGCGTGGGATCGTACCCAACAGAGCTGCCAGCCTCACTTCGTATAACACGACAATTTCTTCCTATATCATTCACTGCTTCTCCCTTTCGGTAAAACTACAATTTTTAAAACTAAAACTACGACGAATTTCTTTGTGTGCCTCCCTCAGTGCACAGTAAGTTCGGACCGAATGCATCAGAACGTGTCAATAAACATGGCGCATCAAAAAAAAAAAAAAAGAAGAAGAAGAAGAAGAAGAAACTGTGAAGCTTCCTGTGTAAAAACTTGACAGTACTCGGATCGCCTACATCGAGCAAAACGCGGGCTCATGTTCGAAACATACATAGCTTGCTCTGTAGTTTGTTGTCAAGCTCTGAGTAATAGTTTATACTAAAAGTAAATGTTTGTCTTCAGTAGTTGTCCTTCAGCTATCTGGAAATCTCGAAAGAGTAAGCTTGAAGATTAGACTAGCCCGTTCAACATGATTAAGGCTATATACTATACACAGCGCAGATAAAACACACACGCACACGCCCTCTCGCTCTTGTGTGTGTATTTTATCCTAACTGCAGTCTTAATCATGTGGAAAGACATTCTGCACCTCGAAACGACTTATAAGTGCACGTTTCTTTACGGTATGGTTTATATAAGGCACGTGATCGTAAATGTTTCTGTGGCAGCGTGCTCGGAGTTGCTACTGAGCACGCGATACTGCTATTTGATTCTTCGGACTGTGGGAATGTCTCAATGGCCAGACAACCTTCCGCCATAATGCAGGTGATAGTTTTAATGACTCGACATGTACGTGTTTCTCTTCCGCTCTTCGGGCTCTCTAAGGGGTCATCAGTACCGGACGAACGCCATAAACTCAAACAACCAATCGCGTACAGCACGATTCAGGCGCGGACATTTCCAGCGCCATAGCATAGGACTAGTAACGTCATTTAACGTACAAAGTACGATGCACTAGCAACAACAACAAGAACAACAAATAATACGACGACGATAAAGCATGTTTCGCTACAGCATATGAGTCATCTGCTGTGTACAAGAGAGAACCAAGAAAACAGTTCGTGCATACTTCTCGAAACACCTGTCTGCGTAGAGAGAGTGTGGCGCGGTTGCCGTAATCTGTGCAGGGAGCTGCAGCTACTGTATGCGTTAGAATGAAGGTTAGAGCAATGCAAAGCCTCATGTAACGTAGTATACGAGCACAAGAATGGTATGGCACTTTCTGAACACTGTAAATAAGGCACGGCTTCTCTGTATAGAAAGTGCTTGGGCCCTAGCCGTACCCAAACAGAGAATGGCTGCAACATATCTATCTATCTATCTATCTATCTATCTATCTATCTATCTATCTATCTATCTATCTATCTATCTATCTATCTATCTATCTATCTATCTATCTATCTATCTATCTATCTATCTATCTATCACTTCAAGAGTGCAGGGCATGGTCAGAAAGAGCCTGCTTGCTTGACTATAGGCTTCTATTCAACAGCATATACTACCATCATACGCAAACTACTGCCATAAGCACAAGCAAAAGGACGTAGATTGTGCGCGCATTTGATCTTCAAAAGAACGCAACAAACGCAAGCAAGAGCGACGCTATTTCTCTATGACATGACCCTTTCCTTTGCAGTTCAGCATCCCTGCAACCCTTGTTGACAGAAGTTTCAAATGTCACCATCTATGTTCACAGTACTAGTGCATTTTCTTCTTCTGAATTCTACCCTGGGACTCTAATATGATGCGTCTGAATATTTGCAAATATATTCGACGGGAGCGAAAATAGAAGTAAATAATTCGCGAATCTCATGCATTGTATAGAATCGATGTCGTGCGAAGCAATCGGGGAGAAATTTGTCTATGCCGAACTGTTTCGCATTCAGTCGATGAGTAAAGGATCAACATTTACGTGAAACTTGAGCGCAAGTAACACCACAACAAACGCTGATACCATATGTTCATTTGCAATATCTAAAATGTGGGAAGAGCCACAGTGGAGGAGCGATAGCGTACATACCTTGCATATTGGTGTCTCTGGTTCAATTCCTACACGCCTAACGCATTGTAGGTTGATGACACTTGTCTGTGTTTGTCCGGTTTGTATGTGTACATTTCAATACCACGCTACAAGAAACGGTGTTTTTCTTTTCTTGTTTAACACAGGCAAAGTGTGTTCTTGTGAAATTTTCAATGTCTCTTTTCCTTGGTCCTTGATTGCCGTAAGTTCCAATGCTCACGTTCAATGACCTGCGGCGTAAACCCGCAAAACCCGGGCCGAGAACTGTGGTATGGGACACATGTGATTGTGTTATAATTTTACGCGACACGTGACGAGTATATCACTTTAGCAATGTCTATATCAATCTTTTATGTTCGCCATAGATTAATACCCTACAATCCCAATCTTGGTATGTACCAAGTGAACGAGGCGACCAAGTTCAAGTAGAACGCGAAACGACAATGCAGGGTCGATGAGCAGGAAAGACAACGCAGGAGATGCCCAGCAGAGCGCCGAGACATAGATAGATAGATAGATAGATAGATAGATAGATAGATAGATAGATAGATAGATAGATAGATAGATAGATAGATAGATAGATAGATAGATAGATAGATAGATAGATAGATAGATATGGTCGAAGTCATTCAATTTTGCCAAAGAATGCTCAAAGCTGCTGCTGTTGTACACAAAGCACGCGATTCATACTATTGTGCTACTACAGTATTGTGTAGTTAGTATTACTAATATGGTGTTAATTACTGTTATCAAGCTAATTACTATTATCACCCTGATAATAAGTATTAGTGTTGCTATTAGGGTGACTTATACTATTAGGTGGACAATTTCGCTAAAGGAGTGGGTCAGCCTGGTACATTTGAATTGCAGCAGTAAGCACATGAATATGATGTCACCGAGCCTCTCTTACAAAGTCAAATATTTCACCATAATTCACTCATCCTAACCTCTCGCAAGAAAGAGTAAATAAATAAATAAGAAAAGAAAGATGTAAAGAAAAACTGTGCCACACTTCCTCGACCGATGTCTGCGGTTCTTCTCCGAAGCCTGCAAATACGTTTCCCAAGAAACCTCCCGTTTCTCATAACTTCCAAAGGTCTCGAAATTGCAGTTAAAGCAACTCTACTCGAACTGTTCCTTGAGGGGACTACGATCAGCATGAGGCATATTTTACGCGGGTTCTAAGACAGCTATTTTTACTCCCAGCCGTGGGGCTTCCACGAAACCACAGTAGCATAAAACTAGGTGCTCCTAAATAAAGAAAAGTGATTTTGCAAGAAGTGTTACGTATGAAAATCACGATGCCTCAAGAGAACCCATAAAGCAGTTCCGATGTTATTGTCCATATCTTCGACAATTGAACATCACCGCGCAATATATATATATATATATATATATATATATATATATATATATATATATATATATATATATATATATGACCTTGCTGTCACTTCGTGCATTTCCTATCCGAATAAGTGGCACTCAAAAGGTTTCCCTCGTGCTAGTTCACACCACAGCGATCCATCGCTTCCTTTCAATATCATTGGGTACCAAAACAGGTCAACAATAAATAAACAACGGGAAGCTTTTCTTACAAACAACATTTCATTCAAGGACACGCAACCACTTCACCAACATTTAACATCTCTGCTTTAAATCCGAGCAGTAAGATAAATACGCACCCGCTAGCGCTAGAACGCAAGCAAAACCCACACAAAAAGTCAAACAAAAGGAAGCAAATGAAAACGCAGCAGCAAAGCTGCTGCAATACGCTACCAGAGATTTCTAAGAAACGACTTCCTTCCACCGAGTGAACTTTGACCGATAGCTGTCGGGTCGTAGCGACCGATTTCGCCTCGCAAATCCCGGCGCTATTGCTCCCGCTACCGTTCGCAGGCCGCTTGATGAGAGTTTTCCCACCCACACCGGCTGGAAGGGAGGCCTTCTCATCCGTTACAACCTAGATGTTTATTTTCACAGGCCGTTGTGGGGGTGCTCCCGATGCAAATCGGAGTCTCTCCCAGCCTCAAATGTTGCCCCCGATCCCCGGCAGATCTCAAACGCTCCCAAAGTGGGGAGGCAGCAGAGGGGGAGGAAATGGGGCAAAGGGGAGAACAAAAGAAAACTCGCCACTGTCCCTAGAGGGAGAGAGAGAGAAGAGAGGGGGAGAATAAGGAAAGGGAGACCCGTCTCGGGGTCAGTTGTGGGGGTACGCGGCGCGGCTGCGGCCCGCAGTAGAGAGGAAGGGAGGGGAGAGGAGGAAAGGCCATGGGTGGGGAGGGAGTTTCCCTTTCCACCCACCAGATGGCTCAACATGTGCGACCGAGAGGCGCCGCCCGACAGAGCGTTCAAGATGTCGGCCTGGACCGCGCGGCAGGGAAGCGCAGCTCTCAGACACCTCGTCGTTCCAGCCTGCTACCTGCAAGTTGTCGGTGAGTAAACACTCTCGCACGAAGCCATTACTTGATTGCGCGGATGGCCGACTTGAAAACGCGCTCCGAGGACGTGTGGTAAGAACTTGTCCCGAACGGGTACAGCTTAACTGCATGACTCAAACGTGCGCGCACGCGCCCCCCGCGAAAGCACGGCCTCGAACTCGAACGATCCGTGCGCGCGACAGCTTGAAAAGGTTTGTCCAATGGGGAGTTCGCGCTGGCACTGACGTCACCGGCAATTAGCTGCTCGTTCGGATCTGTACCGTGAAACGAGATTGTAATTGGCGTGTGATCTAAACTATTGCGATGCCACGCCCACCACGTCTTCCAGTCGGCGACGGACGGCGATTAATTATGAATGAAACGTCAACGCGTGAAGTTGGTTGACTTGGAGGCCTGATGTTGGGCGCTGTCTATTCGGTCATTTGAGTGCTCGTGTGGCTGGGCTAAAAATACGCCAGCGGTACGTACAGTGTATGTGCGAACTGATTCACCGTTATGTGTTTGATTTTGGGGAGGATTTCACAAATCCTTCTGTTCGTAATTACTTTTTGCCACTAGCCGGCCGCATCCGTCAATAATATTCTTATCCGCATTTTCTGGTGCATAATCTTAAGGACGGTTCTTACCTAACCTAACGTTTTGTAAGTGCGGGCCCTGAAGCGGAACATCTAGGTGAAACGAATCAGCCTCCTTTTTTTTCTTTTTGTGTCCTCGATGTGCTCGACAATATATATATATATATATATATATATATATATATATATATATATATATATATATAATTCTTTGCCGTCAGCGCTTTGAGTTCTGCTCATTATGGCTGAAAGAAAAAATTCATTTCAAATCAAATCTGAAATTTGTTACAGGCATAAGCTGCGTTTAGGATGTGTCAGTCTAACCCTGAGTCGCCAAAAAAGAGAAAGAAACACATTTAAGTAGAACAAACTTCCGCAATCTTGTCTGGCGGGTTTTCTTTTATAAATAGGCTACAGGTATGACATTAGCTGAAGCTCAGAACGACGCCATCACTGAAAAGCATCTGCGGACGGAGGAAGGAACTTGAATGGAGGCTGTTACCTACTTATCGTTTCAGTAAGCTCAGCGGGTCGTATTTCCGAAGATTAGTAGCATTGATTACCCACATATATATACGTGCCGAGACAAAAAAGGAATAAGAGAGAAAAAAATAGATAAACTATAGAGAGAACTATGCAGTTCCGTTTCAAGTGTCACTCTGGGTACGATTCTTCTGCCGAGGCACTCTGCAGTATGACAAGTAGCGTTACAAACTTATGACATGGCCGCTCTGCATGATTGGAGAATTCCGTACCTAGTGGTTTAGTTACAGCGCTGCTTTTGAGAGGAAGCATTGATCCATTATAGTGAAGTGCACTTCGAAAATTCCACATCCACCGAGTTAGCGTAATAGACATTTGTCCTTTTGCCGTTGAATCCAAACGCAGTTTCTTATCGATGGCCTTATACAGCGATGGATGGTGCGAGTGAGCAAAAACAATAAAGGAAGGCACGATGATTGGAGCCCTTGTTCCACGGCCCCACAGATACGAGCGGCTCGCGGGGCTGGGTCCAATTGACTCTCCCCGCCTTATTCAGGAAGTCATGCCTCCCGCTGCCTATTGCTTATTAATAGATGTTTGTGTGTTAGGGGTGCATTGGTTAGGGTGTTCGGCTGCTCACCCCAAAGGCGACTGCTCAAACCGGGGTGCGGTTGTCGCACTTCCGATGGAGACGAGAGTGCTAGAGACCTGACGCACTGTGCGACGTCAGTACACGTTGAAGAACACCAGTTGGACAACATTTTCGAAGTCCTCCACAACGTCGTGCATCATAATGATACCGTGGTTTCAACTCTCTTAAGAACATGGACGATTTCTTATCATTGTGTGTTATGGGGCTGTCTATGCGGGACAGGCTTCCATGGACACTGCCATATGCAATGTACTTTAGCGTGTCTCATGGGGTGTGCTCTGCGTACAGGGTGCCGGTTGGTGTATATATTGGTCAGAATAAAGCGCCGCTGCATTCGTGATTGCTGTCTAATTACGAGTGACGGTGTGCACAACGTAACCGTTCTTGTCTTAACCGCAAAAGTATGTCACGAGCGCCTGTGCCCACAGACTGATGGGCAAGTTCCCGAGAATGCGACGTCGGCAATATTAAAACCGTAGTCATTCTAACAACGGCCTTCTCTGTAGATTCGAGTGTCATTCTTAGGCTCTGATATTGCACCTCGAGCGTACGTGTGATTATTGTTCGTATAGGCGTCTCAGGATGGTCTCAGTTAAACACTAGTTTGTTGCGTTGCTGTACGCCTGATTTGCACGTTCCGCGTCTGTCACGAGGTGTGTGCATGACTTCATGCATTATTCATCATCTGTGTTCGCAGGTTTATAGGTGTGCTGAAGGGCGCAGCTGTCCAGGGCCCGTATTCACAAGAACAACTTACGATAAAAATACTCGTAAAAGATAATTTCAGCCAATTTTGGTACTGGACATATTATTTAGAAGCTGGCCAGCCAATGGAAGCAAAACACTCACGAATAAGTTTTGTGAATTCGGCCCCACTATTCATTAGATAACCCCTTCCTATGTAGACGTGGGCAGGACATGTAATTTGAAGGCAAGATAACCGTTGGTCATTGACGGTAACTCAGTGGGTCCCTAGAGAAAGCAAGCGTGGCGAGGTGTGGCAGACAGATAGGTGGGCAAATGAAATCAAGAAGTTTGCAGGGATAAATTGGTCGCGGTTAGCACAGGACCGGTATAATTGGATATCCATGGAATATACCTTTGTCCTGCAGTGGGCGTAGACAGCCTGATAATGATGATGACGTTATACCTTTCTCACTTAGCCAGCAGCAGTGCCTTGACGAAGGGAGTATCGTATACTGGTTAGCTGGGCAACGCGGGTTTGACTCTCGGCCATGGCGGCCACATTTCGATACGACGAAATGCATGTTATTGAATTCACAAAATCTCCTTTTCATGCAATAACAACTAGCGAAGCCAAAGACAAGGGCGAAAGAGGCACACTGGCTCGCACGTGGTCGCCGGTGTGTGAGTGTCAGTTCTCACGCTCCAAAACATCTCTTTCGTTTGTGCTTTATCTTGCCATTGGCCAGCCGGCTACTTTATGGTATTCTCTGCATCAGTAATGAATGAAATATTATCTTACGAATATGTTTAACGCGAGACGTTTTTGTGAATACGGACCCACGTGAGCAAAATTAATCCGAATCTTCCCACTATTCGTATCTGCTTTCCCCGCAACAGTGGTCGAGTGGTTGTGGCAGTAGGCTGCTGCGGCGAAAGTCGCGTGATCTAATCCTGGCCGCGGCGACGGCATTTCGATGGAGGCGAAATGTTGAGGCCCATGTGCTGTGCGATGTCAGTACGCGTTAAAGAACCACAGGTGGTCTAAAATTCCGACGCCCTCCTCTACGGTGTCTCTCTTAACCATATCGTGGTTTTGGAACGTAAAACCTCATAAATCAGTAATCAACTATGTCTGCTTCCCTGATAATCACACGGCGATTTCGGCATGTGATACCGAGAAGTTTGCTTATCTCTTCCTATCGCTATCTGGCTAGTGCCGAATGAATGGGAGAAAAAGAAATCAACATTTACAAAAACTGTCGCGTTCAGATATAGGCCGATGATATCCGCGCCACTAACAATAAAATAAATAAAGCCTCCGTGCAAAAAGCGCCGAGCTAAGCAGACCACCGCGCTAAGACGCTAAACAAACATTCGTGAAATTAGTATTGGTTTTATTGAAATTGTGAATAAAATAAGTTGGTGCCTTCAGAACGGTACCGGCTACTGCTTGTCGCTTAGCAATCGACACAAAAGTTCAAAAAGGAAATGAAAGAGAAAAGAAAGATTTCTTTTTTCACAAGACGTACACACTAGAAACACTAGAGTCGACTATATACAGTTCGACAGTGCATGGGTCAAAAGTTGAGTTCCGTGCGGGTGCTCACGCAGGAAGGGTTGGTACACGACTGTGCACATCTGATTCGAATAAATGATATGTATGACTATGCGCGACAAACAGACACAACGCAAGTACTTGGACATAACATACTACATATGGGAACAACAACAACAACAAAAAAAAAAACAGCATTGAATACATGTCATTCGTATGAGCCTTTAGAATAAAGTGAAAGTTAATATTTCCACAGCCACATTCGTGTCTCCCAGGCACTTTTTCAGTGCGTAAAGTGCTCTTTCCTGAAGGCCCTCTTTTCTGTGAAGACTCGGTGTCAGCAGCAGCTGCCACGGCAACACCGAATGGCCGACACGCTTCGGCACGTGGCGCGAGAAACGCCAGATGTCTTCACTCATGCGCGCAGAACGCAATATGTTAGCGCCACCGGTATAAGAACGGACGCGGCGGGGCTCGAGTGGCCGCTGAGCGAGTCGGAAGCCAGAACAAACATGCAGTCCTCAAAAGCGGATTCCGCACCTTCGTTAGAGCCAATTATGTTCGCACGCTCTCCACACGAGGACTGACCGGCCGGCCGGCGGTGTGCGCGTCTGATAAGGCGTCGGGCGTACACACTGAATAACCGGGCTCGGGGGCCTCACTGTGTACAGATGAATGCAGATGTGTCGCTTCAATAATTAGCGCGAAAGAATCGTTACAATTAGCCGCGAAAAACACGCAGACACAAAGGAACCGAGACACACAGACGGCACGGATGGCATTAGCAATTGATGTGCACTTTATGTTCAAAGTGCACAGTGATGTGCCTTCAAACTTTGCACCTTCGTTAGTTCTATGTCCAAGGTACACGTGCTTTAAACTATCTGTATTCTACTGTTTATGTTCTGATACTTGAAAGAACGCGGTTCTTTGGATTCATGTCAATTAATTTCTGCCTATGTTTCTTTTCTTTTTGTACACATGATTCTTTCTGTGTACATGCACCTGTTCATGCATTGTGTTCTCGCTGTCAAACGTTTTCTGCTTCTTGCAAAAAAAAAAAAAGGGGGGGGGGGGGGGGGGACACAGACCTATAGTGAAACAGTTATGTGGCTTTTTTGTCTGCGTTCCTGTTATCTGTGCCATGTATATATATGCGGAATAAAGTTCAAAGTTCATGTTGCGAAGAAAAAGTACTACTTCTTTTGAATCGCCCGTTGAAAAACGGTCATGAACAGATTTTAACAATGTGCCCACTGAGCAACAATTGCCACTGGTCTCGCTCGCTTCAGTTGATAGTGCCGCCCGTGCTCTCTGTATGTTCTTTCCTTTGTGTCTGTGTGTGTCTCGCGGCTAAATAGGAACTCACACTAGGCACCAACTATAGGCCAGGAAACAGTTCTTGTCAACGAAAGCATCACTGCACAAGTGCGCTGTGCGGAGGACGCTATGCGGCGGCCAACACGAATGGTACCGAGAGTCATGTGGCCAAGTGATTACATCATATCGCCACGTCATTGCGACGTCATTATGACGTCCATACTTAGGATTACGTGATGGTGTCGCGATTACGTTGTCGCAAGACTCCGTCACAAAACGTCATTGGTGACGTTTTAACGTCAAAAAAAAAAAAGCAGAACTGCGATTGACATCACGTATATTTGTCATAAAGGTACGGCAAACAAATTTCGCGCACAGTGAGGCAATCACACCCACGCTCCCGCGGTGCCAAGCAAAGCACGCTACCACACCACCACGGCGGCTTAAGAGCCGTGACTGCGCCAAACGCAGACGCCTAGTGAATGCGTGATTGCGCGCGACGCGTCACGGCCGTGTGGTTGAGTGCAAATGTTTTCGCATTGCAACATGTTAGCGGCCTTATGCGTCCTTGCTGACTTTTAATCCGCACTTCCAAGCGGCTGTGTCGGTGAAGCCGCGCACCATGCAAGAGCGAGGGACTGCGTGGCATGGGCTGTGGGCTATGCTGTCTTTCTCTGTCTTTACTCGCTAACTTTCAATCTCCTCTACCTCACTACTCTGTAGGATAACATACCGATTATCCTGAACTGGTTAACCTCCACACATTTCCCTCAGCCATCTTTCTTCTTTTTTCTTCCCTAATTTCATTACAACTACCAGCACTTCATCATACGAATGTAGCTTTAGCTGTACTGCGATGTCTGTGTTGAAGCACAACACTGAGAGACACTTCAGACAAGACCTTTCGTAAGTACGCGCGTGAGTTGGAAAGAGAAGTAACGATTTTATGCCGTGATTGGCCTTTTTGTTATCTCTTGTATGGGCTAGTGCTCGCAGAGTGCACAACTGCAAAGCGGCATTTGACTCACTTCGGAGAAGGACTATGATTACTGGTTATTTATTTAATTATTTTCACTTCATGTATACAAATTAGATAAAATAATCGAACGGAAGCTGGTTCCTGCCACTCCAGTCAGAACAATTTTGAATCTGGGCGCAGTTATGGTCATCGCTATAGAAGCGTTCGAAGCTACAGAAGCAACCGCCTCTGTAGCTTTTAAAGCCCAAAGCGAAGAAAGTATGGAGCAACACGACCATGTTTATTTCATGGCATGCAAAATGCTTCTTACACGAAATGGATGTAGGTGCGTCAAGCAGTTCCCGAGAACAGCTTTCATCTTACAATCCCCATCTACACTTGTGATTTTACAGGATGATGGTAAATCAAACTATTTCAATTTCAGCTTTAAAAGAAAGACAGGCAATTGTGACGTTATCAATAAATTGTTTATGATTATTCAGTAACAACTACTATTTAGTATGCTCAAAAGATTTAGCTTTTCTAATACGCTCCAGAATCACAAGAACGCTACAATGAGCCACATGCTAAGCTTTCCGGGTTTCAATCAGGAGTTTCAGAAATAAGACTGAGCACATCAAGGATACGTTGAGCATCACAGGACTAGCAGGAAGTTGAAGGCCTTCGAAACAAAGATCAAATACCTCCTTTATGCACGAGGGCTGCATTTCACCGACCTTTAATCTGACTGGACGGATAATGACTCGTCTATAGCTGTCCAACCGATTCTAAGCAAACGTGAGTTCAGGAAGAGCAAGTCGGAGAAATTCCTGCTGCTTTGTCCACTAATCTTCACTAGTGGGGCTCAGTGGCTTCGCCTCATCACTGCAGGACGGGCGAATGTCAGGCTGCCTGGCATCATTTTGATCTAAATTTGAGACATTTTTCGATGTCGCGTCCTCTTTTACGCTTTCTCATGTTGTTCCCATACTGTGTCGTAGTATGTGCATCCCGTCGGGGTGGTTACCCTCGGATGTCTTATGTGCAGTAGTTTACGCAGGAATAAATGACATCACTATTATTATTATTATTATTATTATTATTATTATTATTATTATTATTATTATTATGTTGTTGTTGTTGTTGTTGTTGTTGTTGTTGTTGTTGTTGTTGTTGTTGTTGTGTTGTGTTGTTGTTGTTGTTGTTGCTGGACTCTTCCCTTTCAATAGTCGTCCTTCGCTCAGCCTGTAAGATATCATCAGACTAGCGCAATATGTCCGCATTCGTTGCTTCGACTCTCCTTTAAGCGCAATTCGCATAGAAAATGGCTCTCGTTATATCGAAAACAAACACAAGCGTCGTTATAGTGAAGCGCGCCAAGTCGTTCGTACGTCGTCAACGGTCCGGCGCCTATACATCGAAAAGTCGTTCCTATATACGATCTGAAAAAAGAAAAAAAAAACCATTATTTTCTACACTTGCGCACAGTTCCGGGTCATCGCCTTCCGAAAGGACAATGCTCGCTAGACGTCTGTGCCTTTTTCGTGTTCCTCCGTGACCGCCCCGATCACGCCATCGACGGCCTCGGTCCCGGCTCCTCCGCACACGCTCGTCGGGGCTTCGACAAACGCCCTCGGAGATGTTCTTTCCAGGCGATCGACCACCACTGTCACGATAACGGAGTCGCGATCCGTTGAGGAGTGTAAGCGGACAGTTTCGTATAGGCGGGAACGACATTGACACACCGTTTCGTGTTTCATATGACTTCGCTTTGGCGGTTCGCACAAACGAAAAGGACAAAATAATCGCACACGAAAGAAATCCTTCCTGCGGACGTTGCGGCCGTGTGTCATCGGTACAGACATGGCACACGGGAACGGTCGTTTGGCTTCGGGAGTGGCGGATCGCTCGGATCCTGCTTTTTCAACGTATAGCGGGGTCGTCGACATTCAATGTACCTGTAAAACATGTCCGGAAAAGTCGATGAGAACTTGATCGATAGATGTCGCCGAGGTACGCTGTACTAAGTATGCCATAGCCCGGCTCTGGGCTTACTGTTTATAGACTTTGCGATCGGGCGTAATGCATGCGATGCCGCATTCACATAAACTTATAAAACATGATTGCTGTAGTCTGCGGCTTTAGTGCGCAACGTTAATCGTACTACTATAAACAGTCATAACTTTCTCGACGTTTATACGCGCTTTTAATTTTGAATGACATTGGAGGTGACGAAAGTCGTGCTTCGAATGTTAGTTAGTTTCCAAAAGACACTTACACAAAAAATTGCCTTGGCACTATAGTGCCAAGGTATTTTCGGTCGATGTTACAGACCTCTTCACTTGTCTACCCCGCGATGACTTGTTGTCAGTGCGTAGAAGAGGCTACCGACGATGATGGCCTTGTGAAGCTTAGATAAGCTAGAACAGCTGCTAGTGCCAGTGGCTTTTTGGAACTGTTGAACGTGTATTTGACGTCCAACTTTGCTACATGGGACAAAAGAACGTACCATAGAAACAGAGATCTGTGTTGGTTACTGGATAGAGCCGGTTCTTGGTGATCTCTTTGGTCAAATGTGGTAAGGATCTCAACAGCCCCTTGAATGGGTCTCATATAGTCAGAGCTTTTAGGTATGTTGACGACCTCTTAGTTCTTCTTGGAGATCCAACTAACAACTGCGGCTTCGCTGAAGCAGTGGAATGTATGCTTGATGTCTTCAAGATTGTTCTGCATCAACTAACCCCGATGCACGAGCTGTCAGAAGGTCACAACATTAGGTTATTAGACCTCCGCTTTCAGTTTTTCAGACGTTACGTGTGTTGGGTGTTTGAACCTAGGACGAACAAGCCATTCATTCATTTCATTTGATTCAGTTTGATTCAGGTCAAACTTGTGAAGCGAAGTATCGTGCCTTCCTGTTTCACCAGTGCCTTGATCAAGGAAGAGAAGTTTTCAGACCCATGTTCGCCACCTTAGTGCAGCTGGATGCGTTAAGTTTGCATCAGTGTGGCGGAAGGCGCACTAAGTGAAGCAAAAGAAGTGTTGGTCGCACGCGAATACGGGAAGCCAAAGCGCGAAGTAGCGAACATAAAAGAAATGGTGTAATTCAATCTTGCATGGCATTTCGCACTACTTTAAGAAGACTGGACAGAGTACGAATGTTGATTTTGTTTCTCCTGCGCCTATGAAGCTTGTGTCACTCTGCAGACAGACCACCGCTATGTTTTATAACAAGGGGCGCATGCGAAATCAGGTGCAGGGAATGTATCACGCAGTGTGCCCAGCATGTTTTTTTACGAGATTCCTACCTGGCAAAGTGTATATCGGCCAAACTGACGTATGCATTACGATCGGCTCAAAAAGAAAGAAAGAAAGAAAGAAAGAAAGAAAGAAAGAAAGAAGGGGCACTTCTATTATGTGAACAGCGCTGATAAAGGGCTGTTCAAACGAACACTGAACGTTCATCCCGTACGTATTAGCGCTTGTTCTGTGTTGCTTTTCAATGTACTTTAGTGGGCTGAAATAAACCGATTGCACGCGGACAGGCGCGATGCCCTTAAACAGATATTAAGATTAATCTCCATTGTCCTGTTCCTTGCGCAAGCACTAAACGAACCTAAATTCAAGATGCTGAGTTCGAACTAAGTGAATGAAATACTGAGGAAGAAAAACTAATTATTGCCACTTGTTCCGTTCACCCCACTTCCTGCTTTGGCCACATGCGCTGTATAACCAAGATGACCGAAAACATTTGCAAATTCATTCATCACAACCATTTCTTTAACGAGCGCCTTGGCTTCGTCGTATGTGGATAAGCTTAAGCCTCAGGGAAATTGAATTAGCCTGCTTCGAAAAGCAGACCTTCGGTGCAAACATCGTAAGACATTTTTAAAATTTGTACTTTCTTATCTCTGAAATGCTTCAGAGTTGTTCTCCGAGTACACCCGTAAGGAAAAGTAAAGTTTCAGATTAATCTGATTAATCTGATTGTTCGTATCACGCCCTGCAAAGCATCCTACAAATAAGAACAGACACAGCCGTTCGTCTCGTCTGCAATACTTCTTTAGCACAGTAAAGATGCGCGGATCCAAGAATTTAACGTTATCCGCACTAAATAAAATGATAGAAAGAAAGGCGAGAAGATTTTCCACGATTCCAAGGTTTAAGAGGAAGGAGCAACGTTCAAAGAGCCACCGCGCACACAGCTGCACCGGTAGCGCATCTCTTATGTTTTACGGGAGGTCGTGGGTTCGGTCCCTATTGGCGGTAAATTATTTTTACAGCGAAGCGCTATATGGTTAGGAGGTGGGGAAAATGTGGCGGTCCGTGAGTGCGCAGGTACTACCACCACCATCATCATCATCATCATCATTAAAGAAATGCGCACTCACTTCTTATCTTCTCATGTGCTTTGAGTATGCATCTCCGCGGGCTTTGAATAGTCACCATCACATGAGGCACTTAAGGGACACGTAAGTGAACTTTTAATGGAAACATTACACAGCTTCGCTAATAGACCTTCTTCATGGAGTGAAAGGGCAGAACAATTCTTTTCCTGAACACCTTAATTTTTCTTTTATGCTATCATTTCCTCTTCGTAAAAATAACAAAGGCTAGTTAAAATTTATAGCAAAAGAAAACGAAGAGTGCGACGCGATAGCTACTTTGAGTTTGAGTTGAGTTTGAGTTTATTCAACCACGTGACAAGTACATGAAAAACACATTGTATACGTGGTTTAGAGCAAAGGGGAAAAAAGCTGCCTGTCACAGCTTGACTGGCCCCTTCACCCAGAAAAAAAATCTAATTACAAAATTACAACTTTCGCCTAGGAAGTCATGGAAGGGTGGCGCCACGTCCTTGTAACAGCTGTAAAGTGGGCATACCTCGCACCCAAAAGGTCTTGGTTCGAATCAAATCCCAGCCGGATTTGACTGTAGTTTCTTTTTCAGCTCAACTGCTTTATTATGTTTGCAGAATCTGCACTGAGGAATTTCGCGCCAATTCAAGCACCGTGTGACCACTTTTCGCTGCTTGCAACCATCGTGACATCTCGCTCAGGGCCAACGACATCGCCTTTACTAGCGGCCAACGCAGCCAATGGATTTGCTGCGACTCGAGTTCCTTAAAGCCGTCGCGTTAAAATTACTTATTGTGTTTAAATCAATGGACGTACGTATTACCATTTTGGGATTAAAGTAGCTGGGCCCGAATTCACAAAGTTACCGGTTCGTAACTGCTGTTTGTCGTTCGTGAGATGGCTGCGCTAATATGTGCCGCATCGTGAATGCCTGAATTCTATTTTCTTTATTTTCTCGTTCTTTTTTTTTTTTTTTTTGACGAACAACCCCTGTGTAAGCACATTTCTTGTGACTACAAGACCAAATTAACAAGAAATCTCCATGGTCAGCTTTTTTTTTTCTTTGCCATTTGCCAGCCGCTTTCTGTAATTTCATCGTGCATCATGATTGGATAAAATCCTGGTGAACACATTTAAACTTACATGAACATTTTCAGCGTAAGACGCTTTTGTAAACATGGCGAATCCCTTTAATTTGTGGTGGCGTTACTGCTATGAATACCTAATACTTCGCTCTGGCCCTCTCCTCCCAACCGGATACTACTAACTGATTTTCACCTTCAGCCCAGTGTAGTAATCATTAAGCATGTACCGCTGGTTTCAACGTGCGCGAGACTGCATTCAAACGCAGATAACTCGCTTGTAATCATTATTACAGTTGCCTAACCTCGAATTCAGGTTACGATCTGCTTGTGCAGGATGACTGCTCTCGAGATGGCGGCCAACCGTGGCGCCCACTGATAACGGAGGCGGGAGCTTATTGCGCGAGGGAGAAGCCACTCGGTGACGCGAGCGTGTTCTCATAGGACTGGAGTGAAAAAAAAAAAAATGAGGGGGGAAAGAGGGGGAGGGAGAAAAGGGGTTGGGGGAGGCACTTGGTCGGACACATTTGAGACAGGAACATGTCCGTCATTTGCATCGAAAAGAGGAGCGAACCCGGGGTGGAGTCGTTCGTCGATATGTCCCGCTCGCTTGCAGACGTGACCAGCGTGCGACGCGCGCTCCATGTGGCTTCCGCAAATGAACAAGACTAGCGTGTATTTCTCTTTTATTTGTATAGAACTGTCGATTTTTTAGATATTACTTTTGCCTTTGTGTGTGCTGTGTGTGTGTGTGTGTGTGTGTGTGTGTGTGTGTGTGTGTGTGTGTGTGTGTGTGTGTGTGTGTGTGTGTGTGTGTGTGTGTGTGTGTGTGTGTGTGTGTGTGTGTGTGTAGCAGTAGGAATATTGCTCCGTTTTGCTCATGGGGAACTTTAGTTTCTCCTCTTTCAATGCATGTATCCCCCCCCCCCCTTTTTTCTCCCAGCCTCCTTCCCACGCACGTGCTCTTAAAATCACCAGTTCTGCTCCTTTCTCTAAGAGGTCTACAACCTTCCTGCTAACTCTCTTTCCTCCCTTGTTGCGCTCGCTCATTTGCATTGCACCACGAATTAGATAACGAGGCGACTTGTTTCGAGTCCTTAAAGCGCGGCATTGACGGAAACGTGTACATGGATGGAAACTTCCGGCAACTCAATTACGTTTCGCACTTCCTGCACGCAATTGAAAAATTCTTCACTGCATGTGTAGAGCGGGGCGTGAACAGAAACAGAAAGTAAACAGAAAACGAAAGAGCCGACAGGGAGCGTTGAACTTAAGCTTCTCGATCGAAAGTCACCGTCTGTCGATACGTGATCGCTTCATTTCGTTTGCCCTTCTCGTTTCTTCATTGTCCTTTCTTTCTTTCTTTCTTCTTTGCCTACAGGTTTTCGTATACGGACCGTGTCGCGGCAATACCTCCACCGGTAACTAGTTATGTCTCCATGGTTACGAGAAACGTAAACTTCCACCGATTGGTTGGACAAAGCAATGACCGAAACAGAGGCGGTTCGTTGGGCAGTACGTCATTTGCATACGAGTAAGAAGGAAATCCGCTTCAATGTTTTTGCGAGTTAAAAAGAGTTAAAAACAGTTAAAAACGGTTTTCATGCTGTCGCTGCAGTAGACGACGCTTTAAATGTTAATATAAACGATGTCCTAAGGCGATCAGCTCATTCTATCAACTCCAATTACAATAGTGAGCGGTCGTTTTGACAGAATGGAGCCGAAAACAATGCATGTGTGGTATGTTGTTTTTTTCTTGCGATGCTTTGACACCAATTAGAACGTGTGCGACCATAAAGCCAGTCAGATTGCGTTCAGTTTAAACAGTTGCAGCTTGCACGTTTACTGGTTTATGAAGCCATGTTAACGAGATAAATGCATCACATTTACGGGCAGCGACGACGACGACGACGACTACAACAACAAAAACAACAACAACAACGACAACAAAAACAACAGCGAGAAGGCTGTGCATCAGAACAGTAAAATTGACTGTAGGCTACTAACATTTTTCTCCAATGCCCCAGTATGTTCGGCTCCCGGAGACTTCTGCAAGTTTATTGTTTCGTTAATAAATCAGCTCTCATAGTCGACATCAAAATGTCTTGTAAGTTAAATTTGGCCAAAGTACTATTCGATAAACACGCGATAACATACTGCCGCGGCTTCATGGTTATAGGCAGGAAGACGGTGCAATGTGCTGCAACGAAATCTTTAAATTAGAGTACGAAAAGTGGTAATGGAGTGGAATACTCGTTCGATTTTGCCCTTCCAGTGCTACTTGCTAGCCATCATGAAACTATATTACTGATATTCTTATTCGCTTACAACTTTAACGCTATATTGAAAAAGGAAAGAAAAAGAAAGGGAAGGCGTTTCGCGGACACCTGCCGAAACTAGGAAATGGTCAATCGTGTTTGTTTCGCGCACAGCGCCTACGACACAAACTGCACGCGTGGCACATTGTGACGTAAGCGGCAATCGCGGGACGATGAACATATTTCGGGACCTGTTTGGAAGAATCATTTCTAATCAGCGCAGAAGAAAAGGACGTGGGCACAAAGGTAAGTATGAGTCCTTGACGCGTGCTGTTCCTGCGTCTTTCTTACATATGTGCCTCAATAGCTTTTCATGCTGACCAGAAATTATGCAAGCACGTATCATACGTGTCTTTCCACTCGAAATGCAAAATTAGTTAGCACCACGAGATTAATGCAAGCAAGAAATGACGTCACAAACTGCACAGAAAAATTGCGAATACATGCAGTATAACAGTGTATATAACCCCAACCTGGCTCGAGATAAAAAATTCACAGCATATCCACGGAGTGAATGATGATGAGTGGGCGAAGCTCCGGAGGTTCATCGTAGATCGTGCCGAGTTCCGGATTAATTTAGTTAACGCGCATGCTACGAATCCTTATGGTTCAACTACGCACAAGTGAAATCTCCCACCGGCACTTCATTGCAAGTCAAGATCCAGTGCATATATATATATATATATATATATATATATATATATATATATATATATATATATATATATATATACTGGGTGGCCGGTGAACGGTTCTCCAGCGCGAGCAGTCGGTATTTTTCAATCAAGAAATTCGCTAGAAGACGCTGCCTGCGTCAAGCTTGTCTCTCGCGGGTGAGGGCGCGTTCTCCTTCTTTGCGAGCTGGTAGCGCGTTCATCGAAGAAAGACCGTTATTATTATTGTGGTTCGGTTAGGAAAGGACGCTACTTTCTGCAGCCCATGTAGGGAGCACGGCTAAGCGTCCGTGGGGGTGGGGGAAAGGGAGCGAAAGAGATAGAGAGAAAGGCCGTAGTGGAGGGCTCCGGAAATTTTTAGACCACCTGGGGTTCTTTAACGTGCACTGACTACTCACAGTACACGGGCCTCTGGCATTTTCGCCTCCATCGAAAATGCGACCGCCGCGGCCGGGATCGAACCCGCGTTTTTTGGGTGGCAGCCGAGTACCGTAACCACTACACCACCGCGGCGGTCAACGCGCGCCTTTAGCTCTCTCTGTCTCTCTCTCTCTCACAAGACAGCAGATGGAAGAGTGAGAGAGCTCGCGCGCCGGGAGGCACGCGCCGAGGGCGCGCCTCCCACACGCGCCGCGTTCCCACACGCGCCCTCCTAATAGCGCGTTCCTAGTAGGTAACGCGCTACTACAACGGACGGACAGACCCAAACCTTAAGGAGCTTCGCCCCTAAAAATTATAAGGAACAAAAAAAAGCATGTTCATGATACGTGGGACGCAATTTCGTGCAAGCAGGAAGAAGGCGATGGTACAAACGGCTTATTCCACGAAATTCCGACACCTGAACAAACCGCGTCTACGGTATGTACAAGCGCCACCACGCGCCCATCACACATCACTACTTCGTAGTTCAGCCAACGCCTCGTTCAGTGCAACAAGCACGATGCGGTAAAGCGATTCATGCGATGTCCAGCTACAGAGATGCTCACGCATGAGAAGAGGAATACGCTGTACACAAAAGAGGTTGTCAGAGAAGGCTTGCACTGTGAACAACGCTGCTTAATCCTGCGCTTAAAAGCAAAACTAACAAACGTAACAGTGGGACCTGATTGCTAGTGCAGTTGCGTTACATGACTAGCTGTTCGACCAGCCGAGATCAGAAAGCTGCGAAAAAAGAAAATAATAAAAACGGCACGCAAGTTACGTCATCTTCACCATTTAAAATGGCCACGGTTAGGACTGAAACCTCAACGCCATCTGCACTGCTATCGCTCCGTAGTCGATCTCGCTATCCACTGTGCCACATTCTGGCTGTCGACAGGCATGGATGGTTCGGCTCTGCCTGGCGGCCCATTCACTGCAGCTGGCCGAGACACTGGCCGAGCTCGCTACGCAGCCACTCGCTCTGCCTTTTCTGTTCGTTTCGAATACCAGACTCGCTGACACTTAACGCCATCGCGTTTACGCATAATAAGAATTGCATATGGCCCCCGGAGACATACGCGCGGGCCTCAGTTTTGCGGCAGGGCCCGCTCTGGCCCAGTCCCGACTGTTGCTGAAGGCGGGCCAGCCCAGCCCGACGACGTAGTGAGGAGGAGCCATTCGGACTCGGAACGGTGTGTCGTACTCTAGGCCCGGCCCGGAGCGGTCCAGTCTGATCACCAATGCAATAGTAATGCACTCAGCAGCAAAAAATGTAAACGTGCCCTGTGAATTGTTACATATGTGCGGCTCGTTACTATATGTGACAGCTCTTGCAAGCAACGGAGTTTGCACCCTGCCCATTCATTGTTCGAGGGCGCATCCCTTTCAAGCGTTTGTCCAGTTCCCGCGGCGCCGCAGGGCAACCACAGCAGAAAGGATTGATTGATTGATTGATTGATTGATTGATTGATTGTGGTTCAGTTAAGGAAAGGACGCTAATTTCTGCAGCCCATGTAGGGAGCACGGCTAAGCGTCCGTGAGGGGGGGGGGGGGGAAGGGAGTGAAATAGATAGAGAGGAGAGAAAGGCCGTAGTGGAGGGCTCCGGAAATTTAGACCACCTGGGTTTCTTTAATGTGCACTGACAACGCACAGTACACGGGCCTCTGGCATTTTCGCCTCCATCGAAAATGCGACCGCCGCGGCCGGGATCGAACCCGCGTTTTTGGGCAGGGCGGCCGCGACGTGTGCAGCACTTGTGTTCGTTGAATTCATACTTTGGGCAGTAGTACTAGAGCTGTGTAACATCACTGTTTTCCAAGGCCTCCTCAACATTAGTTCCTATTTACTATGTTGTCTCAAAGGCAAGCTGCCTTTCGCACTTTCGCATTCAGGCAGTACCGTCAGCGTTCTCTCTTTTCTTCCTTTTCATCCTTTAACACTCCTCCCCGTATGGAGTAGCAAACCAGACGCTAGTGCAGTTAATCTCCCGCATATTCGTTTTCCTCAAGTCACTTTCCCTCCGTACTTTCTTATTTTCTTTTTGTCTCAATCCTCCTGCAAGTCTGGGTGAACGTTCTATCATACCCCGTCTCTTTCTCCCTGGTATACTTTCTTTGTATTTATTTCTTGCCTATAAATCCTTTGTGTTCGTATCGATCAAAGTCTGCGACGGCAAAGCCCGTCTCGGGGCCCACGCAACATCCGATGGGAAACAACGCGGCGACTGTGATGGCCTGTGTAAACAGAGCCTCCGCAGAAAATGACCGATCGCCTGCAGGCAAACGGCAGCCGATAATCGGCAGCCCTACGTCGCACGGTGTATGCTCAAGTAATGTCAACATGAACGACCCGTAGCTGCGCACCGACAACCGCGATATAACCAGATGAGGACTCCCGCTTCTGAATTAACTCGACGTATAAACACGTCGGTGACATTCCATCGCGACGTAGCTGAGAATTACTAACAGCTGCAGCACCAGCGGACTGGTTTGTGTCGACGGGACAATTTTTTTTTTCGGTGCCGTGGCAAAAACTAATTACCTCGCTAGACTAAACAAGGCAACTTTCCGAGACGTTCTTCCAAGAAACAAAAAGGAACAAAGGACACACAACTGCATTAGCATCTGTGCACCGCTCTCGCTTGCGAAATCACAAAAGCTGCGCGTGGCAGTGTCCTTGAAGGTAAACTGGCCCTCATACGCTCACAGGTGCCCACAGATAGATAGATAGATAGATAGATAGATAGATAGATAGATAGATAGATAGATAGATAGATAGATAGATAGATAGATAGATAGATAGATAGATAGATAAACAAACAAACAAACATTTGAAAGGTGAAAAGGTCTGCCCGAAGGACCGTATACATGCTTTACATTTACTTCTCTGCACCAGGAGAGGGAGTGGGGGACACAGATAAGGAAAGAGCAGACGGACGACGGTAAGGGATGAGAGTGATAGCAAAGCAAATACGTTGTGGCATACGAATGCAGCAGCAATTCGTCCAGATAAAGAACACGAGCGAACAATGTCTCCACAACCTCCAGTATTCTTTGCTGCTTTAGCCGCAGGCGCGTTCAAACCACCCAATACAGCTACTTGCAAGGCATTGCTTACTCAACGGCGTAATGCAAAGGTGCAGTGCAATCTCGACTTTTCACGTTTGATTGAATTTCAACGTTGAAATTCAATGCGCATACTGACTTACGCAGCATTCTTTTGATCACGGAGCATAGCCTGCATGCTGGTCTAAGCCGTCTAGACAACAAAGCTCGCACTGGCAAAACAAAACGTCATTTGATCCTCGACCCTGTAGACATTCGAATGGATATAACTGAAGCCCTGATAGACATCTTGCGGACGCCTGTGCTTTGCGACAGCCATTGAATGCGTGGTGAACGTTGTTCTTAGCATGCGAGCAACGCTTTTATAACTTGGTTTACTTGCTTCCCATTATAGTTTCTCCACTTGTAGAATAGCAAATCAGATGCAGCACGTCAACGAATAAATGTTCGTGCGTGAAAGAAATCTTTGGGAATGTCAACCCAATGCCTGCAGCAGCCTCGTTTTGTCTGCAACTGTCTCATAGAAATGTTTTTTCTGCGACTCCTCCGCGGTATAAGGGACGAATTGGAATTTTAAATTTGACATTTAGCGTGGGCGGCGGAAGAATGGACTCACAATGGAAACGAGTGCCGCCTAGGTGTTCATTTCGCTCTATCGGGCATGTTTCCATCAATGTGTAGGCGACTACAAAGCCTGCGTAGTCACCAGCACTATGAAAGGCTGGGCAACTGTTACAAAAAGCGATGACCTTTTGGCCAGAAAGAAGCTCCAAACTTCCCCATGACATGCTTTCTTACAATAGTACTAGGTTACTCAAGTTCTGAAAGGCAAAATAAAAAATAATAAGGAAAAGCTGGGAAATGGACAGCTAGGAAATTGAAACCCCGAGGCTTTTGTATTGTCCTACAAGGGCAAAATGTTCAGTTTGAAAAGAAAAGAACTTTTCCAATTACCAAGCTAGCAATGCGCAAAAATAAAAGAAAATGCACTCAGGTAATCTAAGACGGGGGAAAAACGTTTTTAAAACGACAAAGAATATAACTTATTTCGTGTCCAGGAAATGAAATTTCTGACAATTAATTTTTTGTAAGAAATGTATCCGATATCCTTTCACATGATACCTGTATCGCCCGCTTCCTTTTACCAAAGCAAAACGGCGGTGCAGAAAATTACTTTCCAGTTGCATTGATGCAGTTTGTTTCGTCTTCCGTTGCTTGTAATTTGTAAGTTTTCAGTTTGATTTTATTTTCTAA